>OU612095.1:13206914-13806914 GCA_914767995.1 Thecocarcelia acutangulata
ATTAATTTGTTTGTCGGTTGAATTTTTATACAGGGTGTCACAAAATTAATCACATAAGATAATATATATATTTTTAAAATAGTATTTTACGTCAATCATAAATGGCATTTGCGAACTAGACAGCTGCAGAGTACAAACAATGGACCGCTATACTCCGTAAAGGCCATGTTACACTATCATACACGATCGTCCGATCTACTAAATAAAGCATGTGTGCTGAAAAAGTACTAAAAATGCAACCGAGCAACAGACTTTTTGACAAATCGTGCGATTTGAAAAATTTTATGAAACTTTTCAAAACATTATGGTTTTTGTGCGATCAGTATGATAAATATTGTAAAAAATATAAGAATATTGTTGGTGTCTCAAGAAAAAAATTTAAGTAATGTAAAATTATTATGTTAATAAGAGTTTTTAATTGTTTTATTGTGTATATAAATTATATCAATCATACTTGTGTAATAGTGTGGCCTACAACGCCCTTTTGAAACAATTTTTTCAAGTCTGCCAGACTTTTGAAACAGTTTCCTGTGAATGAATCGTACGATCGTGTAGGATAGTGAATCAGGACCTCAAGAGCGTAAACTAATTGAGTAGATTTTCTTAACCAATAAACGGCTGGTGGTGCTCAGCGTTAATTTCGTCGCAAGATTTACTAATCATATCGTTTCAAGTAGGCAAGCTTTACGCTGCTTAGCTGCTCGACTCGAACAGACTGAAACCACAACAGATCTTTCAGGACGTGGCCGCCACCGGACGGATCGTTCTATCAAGAATATCGCGGCTGTAGCTGTTAATATTGCTGACAATAAAGAAACATTAACCAGACGATGTGACACGCAATGGGTTGTCACCCGGTGGACCATTAAATGAATTTTAGTGGAATAATTACATATAATCCTTTAAAAAGTGCAAACAGTACATCGCCTGCCAACAATCAGTTGCGTGTGAACTGCTTTCATCCTCAATCTCAAGAACGAAACGGACAATTTTGCGCCAAAAATTATTGGAAACGACAAGGCACTGGTTCATTTAACCGGTTACATCAATAAACAAAACCTTCGTTTCTGACACACTACAAATCCGCTTATGATGTCTGAAAAGCCGTTACATCCATTCAAGGCTGCCTGTGGGGTGCGGTGTTCATGCGGGCGAAGTTATTGGACTGTATGTTTTGAAGCAATACAGTTACGGCTACTGGCGAAGACTACCGGACCATGATCATGTGGTTCACCAAGCCCCACTCTTTCACTTCCGACAATAAGAAGTCAAAACAGCATTTTGTAAGCTATTAACCCCGAAAACTTACATGCTCCAGGGAACTAATTCCCTTCCCTGTGAATTAAGGTTTAAACCACAGCCAGTACGTTGCTGCCAGGGTAATCATCTCAACAATGATACGCGCCGGGATTCTCTGCAAGCAGAACTTCCATGGGGGGTTTTGTCGATCGCCGTTCAGCCAATTAATCCTGGGTAAGGAGTACGGAAGTGCAACACAATAGAAATCATGCGGCTTCCTAGAACGGGTACAAATGTGTATTAACACTGGCGGCAACCACTTGAATTATATCATATTTTTACTTAACATGGAAAATTTTAGTTTTTTATACCCTTCACAAAATTGTAAAGGTTATATATAAGTTTGTGATTCCGTTTGCAATTTCTACAGTTTTTACTTGCGACCCTATAAAGTATATATGTATATTCTGATTCAGAATTAATGGAAAAGTCGATTAAGCAATGTCCGTCTGTCCGCTGTTGAAATACCGATTCTGAGAAAACCATAAGACTTAGAAACTTTTTTCTTTCACCATTCTTTTACCCCATCGATTCATGCGTTTGCTATTAAAATTCAGTAATATGGATTCACATATAGTTGAGATATATCCAAAATTCCGAAAAAAAACTTTTTTTTTGCAATTTTGTATGCATATTTTTGAAAAAAAAAATTTTTGTTTTGCTTCAAGCTTCACACACTCATTAAGAATGGTGACTAAAAGGAAAAAGAAAATTTTCAGATATCGGTGCGCATACACCCGAGATATAGCCAAAATCGGGCTTTTCATGAAAATGTCGTGTAAGCGAACTGAACAACTTTTTTTTTTTGCTCAAAAGCAGTTTTGGTAATGAAATAAGGTTATATAAATATGGAAAATGAAAATTTCCGATATCGGTCCATATATAACCGAGCTATAGCCTGAACCGATTTTCCCATTAACATTTTTTTATCATATATAACCGAGCATATTTAATTTAATTTTTTAAATATACTATGCATATATGAGACTATCGTGAAGGGTATTTTAGATTCGGCCCAGCTGAATATACGCCGTATACTTATATATACTTACTTGTTGTATAGTAAAAAATGTATACATATACGAAATTGGAGGATTAGTTGTGCGCCGCCTAGTATATTATAATATAGATAATATATTGCAACAACTTTATAACTCAGAAGATACCAGCTTCGAGTTAATACTTCAGAATTTGTAACAGTAACAAATATGGCAGGAATTCAGTCAAATGGTTTCTAAACTGCTTTTTTAGAAATTATTATTTGATAGGTTCAAGTCAAACATCTGCAAACACTGCTTCCTCTTTGCTCCTATTCATAATATGTTTTCCTAGTTCCAGCACAATGCATTGCATGTGTAGGGGCCATCCCCTGAGTACTGGTCCAAAAATAAAATATAAAAATATATATATACATACATATGTATATCCAAATTTTTTCTCTAAGCCGAGTTTGGAAACCAAAGATATGAAACGCATTTTTCTCGCTATAAGGTTTTTTGCGTTATGAAGTTGGTGCAATAAATGGGCGATTTATATGTTTTTTTTAATATATAATGAAATATTTAAATTAAAAAAATATATGTATAATGCTAGTGTGTTTCTAACAACCACTATCCAGGCAAACACTTGAACGCACACAGTTAAATGCATTTTATCAACAAGTTTGTTTTTGTTTTCTTGAAATTTTCTCTACCATCATACTCTTCAGTTTATTTATAACAAAAATGCATGATTATCTTTAACAAAAACAATAAAAACACACAACTTTACCACTCACGCAGTCCTTTACTTATACAAACTTAAAATACCTGCACAGTAATCCAATTGGCCAAAATCGTTCTAGACGACTTGCAGCAATGACTTAGCTCACTAGCGCTGAGCCAAATGGTTAACGAGAATGTAAAGAAATTGGTTTATATAATCCAACTAAAGGACTAAAAACACAACGGAAACTGCTTGGTAAATTAAAAAAAAAATTGCGGTTGTGCAAACATTTTGTGTGGTTTATAGTGGTGTTTGCTTGTTTGCACGAAAATATAAAATTTTTGGTTTTTGAGCAAACATGATGTCCGTCAAACTACTTTTGTTGTTTAGCTCCAAATTTTGTCATTTCAGATAATATGTTGTAGAGTACAAGTAAAGTGGTAAAGAAAAGAGTCATACAAAATGGAGCTAGCAAAAGCTTTATTAATAGAATTTATAGAATTATATAAAAGTCAGGCTTCTTTATGGAAAATAGATAGCCAAGACAATAGCATTTAGAATTTCAAAAGATAAAGGCAATAAAAGTTTTTGAAAAAAAAAAAAAATTAAAAGATAAATATCAGGATACTAAGGAAGAAATTACAATAAAGATAAGATATATATCGACTTTATAAGGTGAGTAAATTGCCGCAACACTATTTCTCATTGCAAACGAAAAAAGAAGTTATTAACTTGTGTTTGTGTAAATTATGTTTGTGTCACTTGTGTGCAAAAGCAAAGCGTATATTTTTCAAATGGTTTGCATAGTTTATTTGGCCTTAAACCGTACAGCTTACTTTAATTTGGAATTAATATTAATTAATTATTCTTTGTTAAGAAATTTTACCGTCGGCAATGCGTTAAAGCTACTACGTTTTTTTATTCACGCAACTTTGACATTTATGGTGATAAAAGTAGTTTTGTAGAAACCAAAATAAATTGACGGCTTTCACATTTTAACATAAATCATCAATAAACCTTATATGAACCCAGAGAAACATAATGCTACAATTTTAGCGCTTATTATTTAGGAATCTTTTTCTATGAAAGTTAGCCTTCGGCTGTATATACACGTTATGTTGTTTTTTGTTCAAGATTTCTAAAGGCGTTTTAAGACAAGGCGGACTACAATGTCTTCACTCGACAGATGTAGCATGAAGATTGTATATTGTTCAACAAGCAGTGAAAACTTCCATAAAAAGTTATTTTCCAGCAGGAAAATACAAGGGTGCACACTAGCTTGTGTCGATTTGGAAGGACCAAACATTTTTGATATTGTTTTTTCGATAACTTTTGGCATACGGAGAAAAAGTTCCACTACGGCATAACAAAAAAACTAATTTTGGAGGCGCCGAAATTTAAATGCAACTTCGTTAAAATACCTGGGGTCCCAGAGCCCAACGTCAAGCTGGAACAGGGTGACAAGATTGATTGTAACCATCATGAGAAAAATATCAGAAAACCTGACAGTAACAGTACTCTTCTGTTTCACGTCATCACGTTAGTGATTTAATATACATAAGATGTAGACTAGAAAAAACGAAGCAACGTGTGGATTTTACGGGTAGTACGAAATTTAATCATTTACCTGCTAACATAAAGTTAATAAATAGAATTTAAATATATAAGTCGTCCTGCAAAGCATACCTGTTAAATAAAATAGAAACACTTCTGTGAATTTAATACATTGTGTAAACTTTTAACGGAAAATTTCAATTGCATTTTTATTTGTATAAACTTTTTTTTAATCTTTTTCAATTATCTCAATTGTGTAAATCTGTACATTTAAGCTAATAAGACTGCCGACTTGCTCCAATAATGCCTTTAAGGTGCTGAAGCTGTTACTAAATGAACATATTGTACTCTGAATTATTAATAAATATTTATATAAAAAAAAATAAAAAAATAGTTTAAAATATCTCATGCCTACAGCTTGAACCCAATACCAAAATAATGACAGTAAAATGTTAGTGATAACACATTTAATGAATCGCGTGTTCTTACGAAAATGCAGCCTTTCGACTCCACTCGCCTATGTCCGCTTAATAATTACCCGAAAAACCAATCAATATGACCAACTGGGATATAAATATAAAGAATAAAAATAGTATATGCTTAACCAACAGCAAACAAGTACAGCTCGAATAATAGCAACAACAAAAGAAACATTTTACCAAACATGTTGTGCTGCAGCCCCCACAGTAAACATTTTTTGTTTTTTGTTTTGTTTTGTTTTGTTATACATGTGGATTTGTTGGTCTGTATGTTTGTTTTCTCTTGAGGCAACTGCAGAGGTTCGTTCGGTAAGTTCGTATATGTGTGGAGATTGAGGGAATGCAAAAGTTATGTTGTTGTTATTATTCATTGCTCATCATCATCACTATATTATTAACAGCAACAACACTCAAATAACCATAAAACCTCTTAATAACATGAACAAAACAGGTTGAGAGGCTGTGTGTGAATTTTATATGGGACAGTATTAATGATCATTATTACATTTTATGTTAAATATGCTCTTTTTCTTTGACAATATATATTTATTGGTTAGTCTTTCAAAATCAAAGTTTTAAATGAAAAAAACACCCATCAACACAGCAATAAGAAAATTCCAAAATCTACATAAAATTTACATTTATAATAACATTTTATCGGCAAGTTTTTAAATCGTTAATAAATTAAAGCTGGATGAAGAGTTGTAGAAAAAAAAAAACCGTTTTCATATTGTACAACTTTTGGTAAGAATTGATCATTAATGGAAAGAATTTGTCACCATATTTTAACAGCTGGCATAGAAGATAGGCAAAGAAAATCAAAACCAGTTTTCATAGACATACTATAACACACAAAAAAAAAAACAGAAAGAATTTAGGTAAAGAAAACTGAATATTTTAATTTGTTTTATAAACACTTGTACACATATAATATATTTTAAATATATGTAAATATGGAATAAATACATATATGTTTTTGTTTGTTATTTAAAAAACTTGAATTGCACTTTTTTTATTAAATCCGACAAATTTTGAATTACCTATGGATGATACTATCATAATATGTCACCGATCTTACATAAAGCTATGGACAGAAAAATAGCTCACTTAGCAATAGCGAGATAGAAAAGTTTATAATTTGACGTTTATTTTGAATTTAACTGTTGGTTTATTTTAGTTTTAAACTAAAAAACATAACACAAACACAATTTGATAAGTCCATAAAAATTTAATTTGCCACAATTCAAACTGGCCGGAGAAATAACGCACTTTTCCTGATCTTCTGTAATAGTTTGCATTTTTAGCAGAACGATTTCAATTGTGTAGGGGATTTACTTATCCGATTGTATTTTGTTGAAATCACCCTTATTTTCAAAACTGATACACACCTGCGAGGTATATTTTCTATAAACTTTTGGTATCTCTCTAAAGGAATACAGCTCCACGCTTCCCTTACTCCTTGCCGAAGTTAATCGCAATTCTTAATTTTTCTCTGTCCAACTTTCACCCTAACATCGTTCCATAAATTTTGTATGGGGTTAAGACCGGGACTTTGTGTCCTGGTTCTCATTTTTTCACTCATCATTTTTTCTCGAGGACTTGGAAGGATCTACCTTACTTTTTCTAACCTTGCCTTGTGTTAACGATTCGTTGTCTTTCGCGGTGATTTCTTCCGGTTCTTCTTCGCATTAAGCAAATTTTCATATGAACTAACACCTTTAATGGCATTGTAAATAATAATTTTATCATTTGTACCTCTTTGCAGAAGTTCCCAAATAACCTTTTTTTCTCTTGCGAGCAGGAGTCTTCTGCCCATTTGAATTAGCGAAGCTAAAAACAAATAATATATTAATTATAATACACAAAAATTTATAATTTAAAATTGCATAAACTATATCAGTTGATAGTCGAAATAACATTGCGCTATTTCATTGTCCAACCAAAAAACTTTACTTTTAGCAAAATATGACAAAAATGAAAAATTGTTAAATTTAACGGGATTTTTTCCAAAGAATTTTTAGACAGAATCGAGCAGGAGAATCGCTTTAGTATACATATTATTAACGATATTTTGCTAAAGCTATACGTTTTTTACAATTCAGAATACAGGTGTGCTATTTCTCTATCCATAGCTGTAGCTGAATTAATTATTTCTCAGCTGAATAAAACACTAAATCTATATTTCTGTATTTTAAACCATTTCGTTGCACTACAAAAAGTTATAATGTTAAGAAAAAAAAATTTATTTATAGATAGTTTTACTTAGCTGAATTTAATTTCTACCAGCTGTAACGCCTGAATAAAAACTTTAATTTTAATTTTTTTTTATTCAGGCGTTTCTTCTGAGACCAAACATTAATTTAGTTGTATTTTAGACAGTTGAATACCAAAATTTTTTGTTTTTTGGACTTATTTTATTTTGGTTTTTTTGTTTTAAAGAATAAACGCTTTTAAGTCAATAGTTATTAACGTTGTTGTTGTGTTCTATATTACAAAACCACTGACTGCTTTTTTATTTAAGAAGAATTAAATAGTTACAATCTGTCTTAAACATAAATATAGCGAGAGCAAGAATAAAGTAAATGATATGCTTGTACAATTTCACTATACAACAGATGTAATATTACATCGAACTTTTCGTAAAATTTGAATGATTTTAGCTAGCTGAATTACTTATTTTTCAGCTAAAGAAATTGTAAGAAAATTTCATTTCTGTATTATGTACCGACCTAAGTGTTTTTTGCTTAGCTGAATTGCAAGGTTTCCTTGTAAAATTAAATTATAGAGATAGTATTATTTTATAGATAATTTCATGCAGCTGAATTACACGTTTACCAGCTGAATTTCTTTGTTAAATTAAGTTATAGAGTCAGTAATATTTTATGCATAATTTCACTTAGCTGAATTAAATTTTTACCATCTTTTCTTAAAATGTTTAAGTCTGTAGTTAGTAACGACATATTGGTTAGGTGACATATTCATAATAAATATATATGATTTTATCGATTACTTATTTTTCTCGCTCAATATAAAAAATCATATTTTTTCCGTTCTATTAGCCAGCTAGAATTTCTAGCTTAGCTGAATAACATTTTTTGGCTGCTGAATTACAAAACTAATATTTCGTAGATAACCTAACTTAGCTGAATTAATTATTTACGTGCTGAATAAACAAATTAAGCAGTGGTTTAGTTTTATATATCATTAAGAACTTTTCAGCTAATGCCAAAAACTGATTTTTTTATATTATTGTAATATTTATTAGCTGAATTAAATTTTTACCAGCTGCATAAATATATTAGCCAGTGTTTTAACTATATTTTTTATTGGGACATTTCTTTTGACGCAAAAAATTGAATTTACTTCTAATAACCTTTTAAATTACGAAGCTGCAATTATTTTAACACTGCTGAATCGGTTCTTTTTAGCTTGCTAGATAAACTATGAATAATTTAAGGGTTCAACGAATCATTTGTACTTGTTATAGATGGATAAGAAGTGCAATTACCCAGCTGAATTGCAATTATGTATCAGTACCTCTTAAAAAATCTTCTAATATATAAAGCTGTGTTTATTTTAACACTGCTAAATCAGATCCCTTTAGTTTACTAAAATAAAATGGGAATACTTTAAGGGGTTAAATAATCATTTGTTAATCTTATGACATAAGAGCTACAATTACGTAGCTGAATAGCAATTTTATGTCACTAGCACTTAGATAAAGTACTAAAATATTAAGCTGCATTTATTTTAACACTGCTGATTTAAGTATATTAGAAAAACTAAGAATAATTTAGAGGTTCAAAGAATAATTTGTGCAGGCTATAGACGTTTATGGAGTGTAGTTACGTAGCTGAATTGCAATTATATGTGTGACTACCTCTTAGAAAATCTTTTAATATAATAAGCTGCAATTATTTTAACACTGCTGAATTGGATCGCTGTAGTTTACCAGAAAAAGTAAGAATAATTTTGCATGCTATGACGTATAAGAAGAGCAATTACGTAGCTGAATTGTAATTTTATGTCACTAGTTCTTAAAAAATCTAATAAAATATTGAGCTGCATTTATTTTGACACTACTGAATTGACGTTCTTTAGATTACTAAAAAAAACTGAAGATAATTTAAGGACTCAAAGAATCATTTGTTAGTTTTATGACATGTAAGAAGTGCAATTACGTAGCTGAATTGCAATTTTTATGTCACTAGCACTTAGAAAAATCTTTTAAGATATTAAGCTCCCTTTACTTTGATATTGCTGAATCAGATCGCTTTAGTTTGTTAGAAGAACTAATCTTTTATCAAGGCTTTTTAGGGTGGTGAGTTTACATTTGCATCCTCCTTATTCTAATTCTGAATGGAGTTTAAGTAAGAATATACATACATTAATTTTTTTTTAATAGATTTTAATGCATTTTCGAACTTTCTTCTGAAGTAAATTTATCAATAAAGTTTAAGTTAGATATACTATTTACATTGAAACTCCTTCCAGTGAACGTACATACAAAAAGTAAATATGCAATTAAATGCTGAATGCAATTCAACTTTTATTAAAAAAAAAAAACTAAAGGGCATTGTCTTTTGGCTTTTAAAATACTTTTACTTATTTAAATGCTCACATGAATGTAGGGATATTTTTTTATTGCCTTTTTTCTTACACTAAGAATTCTAGCCAACAATTACTCTTTAAGAAAATGACAGAAACCAAAAAAAGAATGTGAAATACTTATATACAGAACACTTAACACTTAAATTGAATTGTAACACATGCATTTTGCTTAGTCTTCACAATCATTTCAAATAACTTAACAGTTCAGAGCAGGCAGAATGAACAAAAATGAAACTGTGCAATTTAAAATAAGAAAAATAAAAAGAAGGAAAAAAAAATATTTATTGTTTTTAGCACAACTTGGCAGTACAGTCAAATGCCAATACTTGTATAAGTGTGTAAGTCATGTAGAATGTTAAGAAAAAATTACATAAAAATATACAGATATTTTTCTTATTTTTAAAATGTTAAACATGTTTCAGAAGGCAAAAAAAAATAGAATAAAAAAAAACAGACAAGACATTCACTGTGAAAAAATACTTCGAGTATATTTTTATTATTTTTTTATAATGAAGATAAAAAAACATTTCAACAACTACAGCATAGACATTATATTTTATTAAAAGACAGGATGTAAAAGAATTACTTTTTTCTAAAAAAACATATTTCCACATAATCAACTAAGCATTTTCTAATATTTTCCATGTAGCTGAATAGCAACTCTCTTTCACTAGCTGCAACAATATCCTTCAAAACTTAAAATTTGGTTGATTTTTAGACTGCTGAATAGAGTTTCTTTAGCTTACTATAAAATTAAGAATGTTTCAAATTGGTTTTCGGTATGTTCTTATGGTGACAAAGTTTGTCCATCTTCTTAATGCTGATTCTGAATCAAGTTTCTGTTAGAATACGAGTATGCATTAATTTGCACACAGAAAAATTGGTAAATAATTAACACGATGGCTGATTTGGTAGAGTACTCGACCAACAGTTTAGAGGTCGCAGGTTCGATTCCTGCCTCAGATCCTGGGTGTTACTGCAGACAAGCAAAAAAGCTTCGCTGTTTTTGTGTTTGTTTACAAAAGTTCATAAAAAAAAGTGTTTTATTAGAATATTTTTCTTTTTAAATTCTCAATGATTTCTTTAAAATATTAGTATATATATTTCATATTTAATTATTTGATTTTGTTTAAGTAAATATTTCTTATTTTTGCAGCTAAAGATCGTTAACGATTTTTATGTAAATAAGAAATATTGATATATATAGTTAAATGTTTGCAAGTAAATTTCAAAGGTTTTTTAGTCTACTGATGATTAGGATAGCTCCTATGAAATTTCGACATACAGACAGCTAGGACACAGAAAACACCAGCTGTTTATATAAATAAACTTAGTTGCATAAATTTGTAAAGCAAAAATTAGTTTTCATAAGTGTTCTACATTGAATGAGAATCCACATGCAAAAAAAATTTAGAATAATGTTTGAAGCTCTCTATTTGAAAATAATTTCCGGATGTTGATGAGAATGCTCAACTTTTCAATTTGCTTTCAAATCAATATCAAATGTTTGTCGTTTAAGAGACCGTTTGATTTCAAATCATTCTCCAGTCAAAATCAAAGCTTAATGTTTGTTGGGTATTGCAAGGTCTCAATCACCATGAATGTGTGTATCTGTGCAAATAATATCCATGTGACATTATAAGTTAAATCTGTTGGTTTTACATTGCACTTAGTTTTTTTAAATGCCTTTGTAATGGTTTTAAACGAGATTTCTAAAATTGGTTTCTCACTTAAAAGCCCCCAAGGCTTCTAAGTGAGAACTTGGATATTTTCCTTGAATGCGTTTATCTATGAATTACCGTATTCCTTGCCGTAATCACTAATCGTGCGGTTTTACTTGTGCTTTGGTTTAAAATCGTGTGTTTTTTCATATATGATAAAAAATATTATTTTAAATGTCTCTGTGATAGTTTTATATGAGATTTTCTATAATATGTTTCTCAATTAAAACCCTTGGGACATGGTTGTTTTCAATGAATGCGTTTACTTGTGAATTACTGTATTTTTTTGGCCAAAATCTGTAATCAATTAATCGTGCTTGAAATCTTGTTTTTGCATATTGATAAACAGTTTTTTTAAATGTCTCTGTTAAGGTTTTTAAACGAGATTTTCTAAAATACGTTTCTCACTTAAAAATGTGGATATTTTGCATGAAAGGGCTTATCTGTGTATTACTGCATTTATTTGGCCAAAAGCCTTTATCACTTAATCGTGCGCTTTCATATCTACTTTGACTTGAAAACGAGTTTATTGTCATATATAATAAAGCATTTCTAATAAATTTAGATAACTTGCCATGAATGCATTTATCCGTGAATGCTTTACATAAGAATACTCATTAAAAAGCATGTAAATGTAAATTATTAGTTAACAATTTCGCTAAAACTAAATTTAAAATTTATCATAATCCAGCTAAGCTTTCGTGTTATAAAACATAGCTTAAGGTAATTTTGTAACAGAAGCTGAATATATTTAGTTCTTAGCTGAATAAAAAAAATAAAATATATTTATTTACATCCCGAAAAAATATTTCCTGAAGTACTTTCGTAACAATAACTGAATACATTTAGTTCTTAGTTGATTTAGAAAAACAACATATGTTTGTTTACATTCCGCACAGATATTTCGTGAAGTAGTTTTATATCAATAGCTGAATGCATGTAGTCTTTGACTGAATTAGGAATACAAAGTAACTTTGTTTACATTCCGAACAAATATTTCCTGAAGTACTCTCGTAGTAATAGCTGAATAAATTTTGTTCTTGGCTGAATTAGAAATACAAAATATCTTTGCTTTCCAAACAAGTATTCCGTGAAGTAATTTCGTTATAATAGCTGAATACATTTATTTCTTAGCTGAATAAGGAATACAAAATATATTTGTTTACATTCAGAAAAAATATTTCGTGAAGTACTTTCGTAAAAGTAGCTGAATATATTTAGTTCTTAGGTGAATTAGAAATATAAAGTATTTTTGTTTACATTCCTTACAAATATTTCAAGATACTTTTGTAACAATAACTGAATAAATTTGGTTCTTGGCTGAGTTGGATATACAAAATATATTCGTTTACATTCCGAACAAATATTTCGTGTAGTACTTTCGTTACAATAGCTGAATACATTTAGTTCTTAGTTGAATTAGGAATACAATATGTCTGTGGTTGCATTAGGAAAAAATATTTCATGAAATACTTTCGTAACAGTAGCTGAATATATTTAGTTCTTGGCTGAATTAGGAAAAACAAAATATTTTTGTTTACATTTCAAACAAATATTTTATGAAATACTTTTGTAACTATAGCTGAATACATTTTGTTCTTAGCTGAATTCAAAATTTAATATATTTTTGTTAAAGTTCCGAATGAATATTTCATGAAGAACTTTCTTTACAATAGCTGAATATATTAGTTCTTGGCTGAATTAACAACAAAAGATATCTGCGTTTACATTCCCAACAATTTTTTTCTTTTTCAGAAGAACCAAAGTTGGTTTTCATATGCCGTATTACATTTTACATTTGTTTTATTCTATCTCTCTTTTGACTATTTCAAGAATGACTTCTTTGGAAGCTCTGGCTTTCGTCTAGTATTTGTGTTCATACACATGGCAAGTTTGCTTATTTGTGCAACATACGTACTCGTATTATAAACATGTGCAACATGTGCTCATAATGATGAAACAACATATTGAGTTTGTGTGCTTAAGATGTTGTTTTTGTTCTTGTTGCTGCTTTTTCATTATGTCTTTTTGTTGTTCTGCTTCCACTTCTTTATGATTTTGTTGTTGTTTTGAATATAGAAATATTTTATTTCTTTTATATTATATTGCGTGTATGTATGTTTGTGTTTTTTCTTTAACTCTTCATAATAAAATCCCTTAAATTCACTTTCATTTACTGCAATTTGAAAACAAACTTGTTGACTGAAGAAGTGTAATAAATTGAAAAAAATATGTTGAAAATAAACAGATTAAAATTTATAAAACTATATGAAGACATTATATAAATTTGGTTTCTTTATGTAGAGAGAAGAGATTTTTTGCGTGAGAAGTCTGGTAGTTTTGGAAGTTGAAAACAACATTTTGTTAAACTATTGTTGAGCCTTCTAAACTACTATATTAACTTAATTAAAAATTATAAATTTTTAGATTTAGAATTGTATTGTATATAAAAAAAATAGATAACAATAATAAAATGCTATTTTCTTAATTTATCTTTTTTTCTGACGACAAAAGATTCATAATGGAATTATTATTTATGCAAATATTTTATTTGCAAATATATTTGTTTATGGTTAAACAATAAATACTGAATACTAAAAGCAGTTTATGCATCAAATATTTTCTTACTTAATATTTACATAAAATATGCCAATTAAAATGTATTTATTAACATTTTAAAAGTTAGTTGTTTTTAAAGCAGTATATTTAATGTATAAAAATTGTAATATAGCTTTTTCAAAGCTGAATTAAAAATACTGTTATAATTTTTGCTTAATTTTTAAAAAACAACTGTTATATATTTAAAAAACTTTTGCTGAATTAAGTTTAGGTTAGCTGAATTTAAGAATTTAAAGTTACCATCGTTTTTATTGATTTTTTTTATTACATACAGATTATACTCATAAAATTAAATTTCTGTGGGTCATATATTGAAAAATGCTCCTTAGAACTTTAGTTTTTAAGCATAGAATATATGTAGGTATATAGAAATGTTTGCTGAATCAAACTTAAACTAGCTGAATTGCTTAAATTTCTGCAGTTTTTTATTTCTCTTTATATATGTACTTAAAAATTTGGAAAAATTAATTTTAAATTAGCTGAATTGAAAAAAAACGGTTCATTTTTTCTTAGATGTTTCTTTATCACTGAATAATCATATACATGCATTAGTAACAAGCGATGCTGAACTAAGTTTATCCAGGAACATATAAAAAAGAATCAATTTTAATATAACTTTTTCCAGCTGAATTGAAAAACTGCTCTTATTTTTGTTTATATCTAAAAATGTATACATTTAAAAAATAGTTGCTGAATCAAGTTAAGATAAGCTGAATTGAAAAATACTATCGTTTTTCATTAAGTCCGTTTTACAAAATACAGATTATATGCGGAATCATGGATTAAAAAATGCTCTTTAGTTCTTTAGTTTTTAAAGCACAGAAACATAGGTATGTATGTATATGGAAAAACTGCTTCTGAATGAAATTTAAAATGGCTGAATTGAAAAAATTTACTACATTTTCTTAATTTTTTTTTTTTGACACAGAATAAATACATTTATTTAAAGTCAATCATATATGTATTTTAAAAATTAATTGTAAATTAGCTATTAGCTGAATTCAAAAATAACTTTATTTTTTCTTAGATTTCTTTTTCTCACAGAGCAGACACATACATGCATTAAGAAAAACCGTTGCTGAATTAAGAATCTCAAGAATTGAATAACACATTTAATGCTCAATCAGTTTTAATATAACATTTTCCTGCTAAATGGAAAAAATATAATTATTTTTCATTAACATTTAAAAAACAAGAACTTTTGCAGAATCAAGTCTAAATTAGCTGAATTGTAAAATTATCAGCGCTTATTACTGATTTTTTCTTTCTCTGATTTTTTTCCTCAGTCCGGATTATATACAAAAACTTGTTTAAAAAAATCCAGAGAGATAAATGGAATAAAAATCTATCTTTTAGAATTAGATAATATACCTTAATTTTATTTAGTTCTCCTTTTTGAAAGCAGAGTACCTATACATATGTAAAAAGTTGTGCGTTGAATCAAGTTTAAACTAACTGCATTTAAGAAAAGGGTCAATAAATTTCTTTCATAACACATAAAATTTGTATAAAAAAAGTAGCTTAATCGTATTTAAATTAACTCAACTTATAAAAGGCTCTTAAGTTTTTTAAACAAAATTTGTTGCTGAATTGAATTTATATTAGCTGAATTACACTCCTATGACCATAACCATTAATACTGTGACAAAACATAGCCTTAACTTAGCTGAAACTTAAACTTAAGTAAAATGACATAGCTGAATTCATTTGTTAAGTAAATATCAGCTGTTTTACTTAAGTTTTGCTTAACAGTAATATATCTATATCATTTTAAATGTGATGAAATCTAGTCTAAGCTTAAAGGGAACACTATACTCGTGAGCTGAATAGCATTAAAGTTAAAAACGGATATAAAATTGCTTTAAATCTCCATGAATTATAATTAATAGGTAAACGTTTAACCTGATTCGGTTGCTGAATTGATGTCAACACTGCTGAATTACTCATATATGATAAATGTATATTCTCGTAAGCTGAATAGCATTAAAGCTAAAAATTGACATTAATTTTCATGAATTATAGTTGCTGGGTAGACCTTTAACCTGATTCAGTAGCTGAATTGGTGTCAACACTGCTGAATTACTTAGATATGGTTAATATATATAAAGTTTTAGCAAAAAGTTGCTGCTGAATTGGTTTTAGACTAGCTGAATTAGCTTAAAACAACCGAGAAGGTTAAAACTTTGATGAAAAGAGTCTGCTTAATACAAAATGTTAACCGTAAAACTAAATTAAGTTGGAATTTACTCAATATATTACATTATTACTAAATTCAGAGCAGAACTTGGCTAGCACATAAAGCAATAAACCAAATCAATAAAGATTATAAATTAAGCACAAATAAATTAAATAAATTCAAATTGCGCTTGCCCAACAATATGATTGAAATTTTAAGCTGATTAAACAAGATTAATTATATTAAAAATTTTCTTTGTATTAAAAATGTTTCTTAATTAATGAATTTTACCAAATATTACTTAAGACCCAGCTCCAGTAAGCTTCTTAAATAGAAATCATTTCAAATGGGAATTTCGGATTTCATGTCTATAATTCAAGACACCAAAAAGAAGTAAATAAAAGTTTTTTTTTTTTTTTGATAACACAAAAATAATAAAAATGAATAAATAGTTAAAACATGTTGACAGTGGTTGTAGACAGCAAAAATGTAGAAGAAAAAAAAAATATGAAATAAAATAAAAACCAAGCATGTGCAACTGAAAAAATTGCAAGGCAGCTTAAAAAATTAAAAAGAACAGCAGCAAATTGAAAAAAAATATTTTGGCATGATACACACTCATGCAAAATGCCGCCGCAAGTTAACACAGAACAAAGGCAAGCCAAAACAACAAATAGCTGCTTGCAGCTCGCATCTTCACAATGTATTGCATGAGTTACATTTTTGAGGCAGGCAACAAAGCGTAAAAATAAACATAAAAACACACACACACGCACAAACAAAAATGTTGTGGCATTTACAAGAAAAATGGGGTAAATATTCATGATGAAAAAGACCAAGACGCACGTTGAGTGGAGCACCAAACTTTAAAGTTCATTCGTACACCAGCAAAAAAGATTGCTGCTTATAAATAGGCAAATAAATGGATCCATAAGACCCATTGCAGCCACAAACAACTTGTAAACAATTCCATAAGAATCTAGAGTAGAAGTTTAGAACAAACTTTTTTCTGAAAATCTAGTTAAGTTACAAAAATAACCAACTGATGTTAATGAAAGTTTGCTATTTTCAAAAATTCAAAATGAACTTCAAATTCCGAATACTAAATCACTAATATTAGAAGATTTTGCTAGATTAAATATAAAAAATTTAACTTGGCCAAATTTCGAATGTTCGATATGCCAAAAACAAAAAATTAATGTTAAATTTAAAATGAAGGAATTTTTCAATTTTTGAAAATTCGAACTTATTATAATTATTATTATTATTCAAACAATTAAGTTTTTTATTCGCTATTTAAGCTTGTAACATTTATACCAGTAAAAAATTATAAACAGCTTGTTTTCTATGTTTCCCAGCTATCTATATGTCGACATTTCATAGGAACTACCCTAATCATCAGTAGACTTTGGAAATTTTTGAAAGATATTCTCAAACATTCAGCTTTATATCCCAACAATCCAATTTCAGCAATTTATTTGGATTGTTGGGATATAAAGTTGAATGTTTGAGAATATCTTTCAAAAATTTCCAAAGTCTACTGATGATTAGGGTAGTTCCTATGAAATGTCGACATAAAGATAGCTGGGAAACATAGAAAACAAGCACTTCAGTGCAAAGGGCACTGAAGTTTAGAAATTTCTTGGAATGTTCGAGACCAGCTGTCTCGTTCCAATGTTGCTCAACAATGTAGTCCGCCCATTTCTTCATCTCCTCTTTAAGGAGGAGCCAAATGTTGGAGTGGGGTCAATAAAAGTCCCCTCTACTGCTTTTTTGGCGTAGATGACAGCCATCTCATTGCCATAGTGCCCCTGATGTAGTGGCACCCTGATCAGGGTAAACTGGTTCTGGTTTGACAGTTCATTTAGCCTGTTGTGACATTCCAGGGCTAGCCTGGACGTGAAGACGCAAGTGTTCAGGGCCTTTGTTGCTGATTGGCTATCAAAGAATATTTTGTGTCCAAAGAGTATTTCCCTCAACTCGCTTATTGCTTTGAAGATTGTGGTGTCTCTACTAAGAATTAAATACTTACATGCTCTAGGCCTCCTGGGAGCGTTTTGCAACTTAAGTTAAGCGAACTTAACTTCGAAATTCTGAAAATTTTATCTTAGATTATAATACTAGAAGAGTTTACTAGTTTAAAAATAAAAAATTTAACTTTGGCTTATTTCGAAAATTCGAACTTAGCTTCGAAAGGCCCAAAATTAGCCAAACAAATGTAGAAAAGAATTATGAATAGCTAAAACAAATTCAAAGCATAGTTTTTTCACCATTTTTGTGTTTTTTTTTAAATAAGTCTGAAATGTTTATTATGTTATAAGATACTATATATATTATGTTATATGCTAATGTTATAAGAACAGGAAATTATTTTAATAAATTTTATCATTCTAATATTGAGTTCAAAGAATAAAACATGTTTGTAATAGTTTTAGAATAATAAAATTTAAAAAGAAATTTGTTTTTTTATTCTTTTATGGTCGAACTTATCTACCAAGTTTTAATGCACACACAAAGTGTTTGGAGCGCTTTCATGTGGCAAATAATATGACATGTTTTTCGAAATTTCGAACTTGAGTTCGAAATAAAACAACGTTTCATTATATTATTGCTTCTGCAATGGAAATACAAAAATTGGAAGCAAGTTGCAATGGTAACAGCAATATTTCGAAATTTCGAACTTTAATATACAACTATAAAAATACTAAAGATTTTTAAAGTTTTATATATAGAGAATAGTGAACATTATATTATTAAAACCAAGTTTAACTGGCTAAGATAATTTTCGAATTCTATTCGGGGTTTTCTACTCTTATAAGTTAACAGCGTTGAGATATGCCCTTTTCATATTTTTAAGGCATATGTTATGAAACACATTTTTCTAACAATTTAAGAAATACCAAACTTTATTACGAAACATCAAAACTATACCTACCATCAGAAGCAACAAAAATTTTTATTGTCAAGACTCATGACAAAAGCATCTCAGGTATTTGTGACTAAAGTGAAAAACTCGCCTAAATCATTTCTTGTCAGCAGCTGCGCTTCGAACATGCAGATCCAAAGAAATGTTCATATAAGCTTGTTAGTTAAATATCACCAAAACACGTATTTGGCAATCCTTGTTTATTTTTAAAACATTACACTTGAACCTTTTTGGGTGTTCTTAAAGCATTTGTTGCATTTGAGAAAGTAAAATCACGCCTGTCTTTTTGAAAATTTTTGTTAAAAGCACGAAATATTTATTTCGCCAGTGAATAGCGTACGCACAGAGTATTCAATCTAGGTGGTTGTAGCATAACAAGCATTTCTTTGTAACTTAAATTTCAAAAATGTTAAAGAAACAATTTCCGACAAAATAATTTAACACAAAAAAATAATGTAGAAAGAGGCAATTTTTAGAATATTTATTTACAAACTGTGTGGCTGGAACGTGTTATTATATGTTTTTCTATTTAATATTTGCGTTACTTAACTAACAATTTTTATTTGTGTTCTTTCTGCACGACACATAATGAAACCAAATACTATTATTATTATATAATTGCAAATAAACTCAACAGTCAAATAATAAAAGAACTCTGTTTCTTAAAAGTTTGAATTGAAACAATTTTTGAAGTTGAATGCAGACTGTTCCAATTAAAGCTTTAAACACATAGACGACGGCAGACAGCAGGCAGCAATCTGTCAAAAATAAAATACATGTGTTTAGATGCACACGATTATTTTAACGACATCAGCTCGACCTTACAACAGCATTTGCTGCTACTGCCAACTTAAGCATTAAACAAATGGAAGCCAGCATACAACCGACTCCAATATATCAAGTATAAAATACATGCATTTGAACATCAGCAATACGATACGACTGCAGGTTGTTGTCCATACTGATTTTTTTTTGCCGCATTCGCATTAAACTAATTTTTATTATTTTTTTTTTTTGACTACAAAATATAAACAGTGTGACCAATGTGTATAAAAATAATTTAGCTCTTGGATATAAACAATAAAATTTAAATGCTGTGTTAAATAAATTTATTGGTACTACTAATTTTGTTAAATAGATGCATTCATACTTACGGCCGTAATCATATAATATATTACATGTTTATTAAACACTTATTTGACGAATTTTCTCTAGAAATTTGTCAAATAACAGTTTTTTAATAAACCGACAATATTTTTTATGAATAAGGCCATTAGACTCAAAACAAGAAAACTTAATTTTATTAAATAAGTAGGATGTGATTTGATATATATATACATATATCAGTTGGTTTTATATCACGTAGAAGTAGTTCATTTCTTTAACGCTGTTCTCATTATAGATAGGAAGTTATATCCGATTATATTTTAAACTTTGAAGGACCATCTAATCTGAGTTAATCGTAGTAAACGAAAACTTTTTTAAGCTAATTTACTATTTTTATTTTTTTAAGACGTTACTTTTTAGACAGAAGAACTTGCTCATGAAAGTTTAATATAAACAGATCTTGTTCTGTAAATCAACAAATTTTGTGAAGCTAAAATCTCTTAGGTGGCCACACTGAAATAAAATTTTCTGAAAATGAATTTATGTTGCTGCCGTGTTCCAAAGAATTTAGTTGTGACCTACAAGACTACAATTACCGGTTCCAGCATTTGCTGTTGTGAAGTCGGGTAGTCTGCTGCTGTCTATGTGTTCAATACTTTAGACTAATTTCTATTTTCGTATGCAGCGTAAGTAAAATGCATATATGGCACCTCTGAAAGTTGAAATAATTATGTAGCTGATGAGACGGCAGCATTTGCAGCTAACTTCATTTGTACTTGAGAAGTTATGACTTCTGGTGTCGTCGAAGTGTTTAGAGCTTGATTTAAGCTGTTTTGGGTTTCAATTAATAATTTAAAAGAGCTGAATTTGTGTAAATTGGCTTAACGAACTAACTAATACATTGAAACCAACAGACGAGCGACTTTATATTTATATAAGAATGTTTATTTTGACAAGAGCAAGACGTCTCCACTGCAGGTTGTTGTCCATGCTTACGTTTTTGTCGCGGCCGAATGAAACTAGTTTCTATTTTTATTAACTAAAAAAAAAAAACAACGGGACCTGACTGGACCCAAGTGGGCTGGCTTTATAATAGCTGGCAGCCTGTTAAACCTAACCTAACTAAAAAAAAAAAACCGTGTTAACAACATAACAAAATATGTAAAACAACATTTTGAAAAACACCATTTTGAAAAATGTGTATCGTTGTAAAGTTTTAATTCTTTACTACTGTTGGGTGGCTGAGCGATTTTGCTACATTAGGAAACTCAAATAACTTTTTGTAAAGATTATGTACTTTATTTTTTAGTAATTCATTTGAAAAAAATATATAAATTTTTATTAAAGTAATTCACGAAGTTTTGAAAATAATTGAACTCAAATGGCCTCCGGCCTCTTATCAAAAAGTTATTCATTACTATCTGGAGAGTTGCAGCTGGAATTGACTCAATTACCGTTCGAATGGATTGCTTTAAATCATTCAAATTTGATTTCGTTTGTAAACTTCTTGTTTGCAGTAACCCCACAAAAAAAAAAAAAAAAAAAAAAAAAAAAAATCAGTTGCATTGAGGTCAAAAGGCCTGGGAGGGCAACGAAATGTGCCTCAATTCTGTCATGACAGGCGTGGCTATGTGACAAGTTGTCCCATTTTGTTGAAACCAAATATAGTTGAAAGGGATTTTTTTGCCGTAATTCTGCAAAGAAAAACTCTTTCAACATCGTTAAGTAATGGTCTCCCTTGTCCGTAGCAGTAAAACCATTTTTTTTCAAAAAGTAAGGCCCGACAATGCACCTTGAAGAAACTGCACACCACACTGTGATGCGTGGATATAATGGTTTGTGATGGAGAAATACTTAGAAATACTTCATATTCGACAATTTTGTTTGTTAACATTGCCGTTTAAATCCAAATGTGCCTCGTCAGACATAAAAAAAGACGTTTTCATCCTCTGACAGCATTTTAATAATTTTCTCACGAAATACTAAGCGAATCGGTAAGTCTGTAGAGTTCAGTTTGTTTGTTAATTGAATCTTATATGGAAATAAGTTGAAATCTTGGTGCAAAATTGTCTGCTGACACCCATTTAAGCAGATAAGCTTCTTGTCGAAACTGTAGCATTGAATTGTATGGCAGCAGCTACAGCAGCGTTAGTTTCTTGTATTTCAGCTGCGGGATCTCGATGATAAAGCCTTCTTGCGATTGTGCCACGGGCGGCAAAATTCTTTACGAGCCTTATTATATATAGTCCATCTGCTAGGAGGAATGTCGCCAAAAATGCGCCTATATTTTGTTAAGCCGAAATAACGGACTCTAAAGCATGAAATCGTTGCACTATCCAAATTCTTTTTTCATTGTTTGTTTCATTCTCTATTTTAGTTAAACTTTAAGTTTAACTATAAAATATAATAAAAATATAATAAAAAATGGAACAGGTTAGCTACACAGAAAATAAGATTAGAAGATATCGCTGCTTTATTGTAACATAGTCATATCTCAAAAAATGAGCTTTTCGAGTTAACAATGCAGTATTGTTAACAGTACTACCATTTATATTGTGCCAAAATTTTATTCAAATAAACTTTAAACTGTTTCCTTGAGAATATATTTCCTACAAATTTTTTCTAAGACTTGTATGGAAACTAAAAATTTGAAATCTGGTTTTCTCGAAGCAAGCTTTTTTGCGTTATGACTATGTTGCAATAAAGGAGTGATATATTCGATTATATTTTCAACTTTGAAATAGACGCAGGAAACTAGATGTTTTTTAATAGTATAGTTGTAGATTTTTAAGCCATTTTTTAAGAAAGAAAAAAAAAATTGACAAAACAGTTCTCGTGCTGAAAAAAATAGTTCAGCTGAATTGTTTAAGTTATAGCAAAATTTTGGGAATAGAAAATTTTAAGAAAGATTTATGATCAGATTGAACTTTTAAGCGATCTGAATGCAATAAATTTCTTTATATATAAAAACATCTGCAGCAATTACTGCGTAGCTCTTATTAAGTGAAATTTTTTTGTTGCATAACAAAAAAATTTTTCATAGAGATAATAAAAGTATTAATATTTTTTCTAAATTTAATCGTCTAATGACATAATTCTATTAAAACGTTCATTAGTTGAAATTATAAGTCTAGAGTTATTGCGACATTTATGTTTTGATATTTAATTATATTTCCTTTAATGAAAAAAAAAACTGAACATTTCAATTTTTTTTGTAGATTTATGAAAACAAAACTTAATAAAATAAACTCGTGTTTATTTTAATCGAGAATAGTAATTGTTGTTTTTTTTAATATAAACAAATATACTAAAAAAGTATTAGCTTGCAAAATTTGACACAAGTATAAATAAAAAAAAAAGATGAAGGATATAAAAAAAAATGTTAAAATTAAATAGAATTGAAAGAGCAAAATGTCATTTTAAATTAAAAATTAAGCCATTAGTAAAAAACTGGATAAATTAATGTATATAAATATTTTTGTATTTTGTTGAAATAAACAAACTACTATTTGCACATAATAATACTTTATCATTGATTCAGCAGTAATCAGCAATTATATTTAAATGGTGAGATAGCGTTTTATCAGCATTATAAATAAATGTATACAAAGGCAACAAAACAAAATAATTAAGAGAACAAAAATATTATTTAAAACATTCTTTAACAGCCCTTCTTGAGTATATAACTTTAATGGCACTCATATGCTCTCCAAGGCCATTTATGACCATTTGGCTAGAAGGACCATAAATCAATTTTTTTTTTGCTTTCGTTATACTCAATTTTATTTTTTTTTAACAATTAACTTTAGTGCCACTCAAACTCGCGCGGAAGCCATTTACAGATATAAAGCTCGAAAGACCATAAATCAATTTGTTTGCTAGCTTTCATAAAAAAGTTCTCTCTTAAAAAAGGCCTTAAAATCTAAAAAAAAAACAAATTAATTAAAAAAACTTTTGTTTGAATATATAATCTTTTAATCTATAATGTGAACAATATTCTCTCTCATATTCTCTTCAAGGCCATTTATGACAATTTGGCTCGAAGGACCATAAATAAATTTTTTTTTTTGCCTTCGTTATACTAAATTTTATTTTTTTTAACAATTAACTTTAGTGCCACTCAAACTTACGCGAAGGCCACTTACAGATATGCAGCTCGAAGGACCATAAATCAATTTGTTTGCTAGCTTTCGTAATACTCAATCAGTTTACTTTCCTAAAACAGCTTAGCATACAAAAATAATTAAAACAGCATTATAATTTGTTAAACAAACTTACCTTGCCAGTTAAATATTTGCTCAATTTCCAATTTATAATGATTTAATTGTTGATGTTGAGAGAAAAAAAGTCTTGCAAATACAATATTTAGTAATTCAATTGATTGTTTGATTATTAGACTGGCGTAATGAAATTACTGTTGAGACTGGTGTTGTATGCAAGCAAATTACTATACAGTAGGTTGCTTATAATCTGCCTAGATTTTAATTTTCTAAAAGAAGAAAAAAACGAAATAATTTATTAATTAAATTAGCACATTTGAAAACTGGAAAAAATTAAAAAAAAAGAAAAAAAAATGGGTTGAAATACTTTTTGCTTTTCAGTAAATTAATTGGCTAAACAAGTTTATATGAAAGTGTTATTTGAGGCGTGTTAAGCCAAACGTGTAGAAGTTTATTGACTTATTAAAACAAAATTTGAAATTATTTAGATTAGCGGCTTATTTTATGCTCTATTTGTTTAATAAAAGTTAATTTGAAAGCATCTCACATATATTACATCCATACACACCCTTCAGATGAAATAGCTAGTATGTGGTACTAGTTGGTTTTTACTACAGACTGGTTGTCTATCTATCCTGTTTAGATATCGAGCTACCAGTTTTAGCGTTAGGTAGTCATTGGAGCCCACGTGGTTTAGTTGTGCATAGTTATATAGTAGTTAAATTATTAATAGTTATTAGCTACTACGCTTACTCCTCCTGTATGAATGGTATTTTACTAGTATATCTTAAAGTAGTAATAGGCTTTTTCCACTGAACAACATTTAACATCTACCTTCAGTTTTTGAAGATGATAACATCTTCCCATAACAAATACATTGCACTAAAAGTCAACATTTTTCAACATCTTTGTCATCTTTTTCGATTATTTCAGTGTCATCACTAAAAAAAGTGGCAGTAATGTCGATTATTCTTGTGGCAGCACTGAAAAAACGTCATTTATTTTGAAGAAAATTAAAAAAAAAATCATAATTTATTTATCATGTGTCAATTGTTTGCATGTGTGTTTTCTTGCTTAATTTTTTTCTGTAATAAATTTTTCTGTATTTTTGTAAAATTTTGTTTATAAGGCCTACATTTTATTTATAGACATAAGTATGTATGTACATATATTTTATAATCCTTTTTTTGTTTTTTTTAATTAATTTTTTTCCAAAAAAATTTACATGCGTTTATTAAATTGTTTGAAAATTTAAAAAATAATATTTTTGATTGATAGTAGATGTTAGATGTGAGCAATGTAAACAGTGTTTAACATTTTCAACATCTTTCATGCGTTTCATGAAGATGTTCAGATCAGAGTAAAAAGCCTATAATTGACGAAAGTATACTATTCCGTACTATACCAATTTTGTACTAGATGTTGTATCATTAAAATCGATAAAATTCAAGTTTAAATTGAGAAAATTTCAATTAATACACAACAAAAATTATAGCAAAAAAAAAAAAAAAAAATAAATAAATTTAACAAAACTTTTTTTTAAATAATTTTTCTGCATATACGAAAATATCAAAAAAAAAATAACCTTGGATATAGTATTTTGTTGTTGTTTAAACAAATTGTTAATTTCGGTCAATAATTATTTTTACTAAACTTTTGTTTGAATCCACGAATTCCTTTACAGGCCCGCATTCAAACAATTTACTAATTAATTCAACGAATTTCGTTATTGAACACGAAAAAATGTTTTTTCTGTGTATTGAAAATATAAAATTAAGAAAAACAAAAATAAAATCGTATAAAATGAGAAAATTCTATATGAAAACGAAAGTTTAAAATGGAACGATTTAAGAAAATATTAAAATAAAATTTTATGAAAGCTACAATTTCCATATCTAAATCAGTGTAAAAAGAAAAAAAATTTGCAAATTTAATCCACGTTTTAATTCATCAGAATAAAAAAGAAATTAAAGGTTTGCCGGAATGAATTCATTTTAACAGAAAATGTATATTTTACTAGTATAGCATGCTAGTGGTGCAATTCCGTAATATACCAATTTTATACTAGATGTTGTATTAAATTGTGTATACTACACTAATTTTCATTGAAATTGGTCATATCAAATCTAAATTGGGAAAATTTCAATTAATATTGAATATATAAAATTGAGAAAAAATGAAATCAAATCGTTTAAAATGAGAAAATTCTTTATGGAAACGATAATCTAAAATGGAACGAGTTACGAAAATATTAAGATACCAATTTCAATGGAAGATACAATTACAATATCCAAATCAGTATAAAAAAGAAAAAAAGAAAGAAATTTAAACCATGTTTTGGTTCATCAGAAAACGAAAAAATTAAAGTTTGTCGGAATGAAATCATTTTTAACAGAATTTTTTTCTTATTTCATTCTCATAAATTAATCTATTTTTTTTCATTTAAAAAGCACATAACACGAAGTAAAACAATCGCCACGTATCGAAGGTAAAGCAGATAGTATCGCTCCTTTGTTGCAACAACGTTATAACTCAAAAAAGCTTGATTCTAGAAACATGCATAAAACTTTAATTTCCATACACGTGTCTTGATTTTTTCAGGCGGAAAAGATGACATATGAAATGTAATGCCTTTCTCGCGTTTTGAAAAGATTTAAGTTTTTTTTTTTTCGTTTTTAAGTATAATACATTTGTTTTGCTAATGTAAACAATTTATTTTTTATATCAGCTGTTGGTTGAAATAAAAACGCTTTGCTTGCATAAAATATTGCCAAATATATTTTATATATTTTTCTACGAAAAAACACAGTACTACTCTTGAAACATATTTTTATGAATTTTGCACTTATATTTTTTATCTATACATTTTGACAGCTTTTCGCGTGTAACACCAATCACACTACCGGGCTTTAAATAAAACCTTTAGTAAATATCTCCTAATGGTGGATATTTAAAAGAAAGTTGAAGGAATTTTTAGCACAATATAAAAGTTAATACTGTTAAAAATTCTGCGTTATTAATTCGAAAAGCTATTTTTTTGAGATAGGACTTTGTTGCCATAAATGAACAGTATATAATTTTTTCATACCTTCTTTTGTTCATTTTGTTGCAGGTTTTTTGTTTACAACTCACAATTATTTACTAGATATACATTTAGCTGTAGGGTATATGTATGCTTTTTGCGAGTATATGAAAAAATCTCTACCACTAACGCATTCTGCTTATTCGCAGAAACTTCCGCCAGTTTTGCCAGAATAATATTACATCCTATTTTCATTGAGAAAATTACTTAGTTTATAATGAGAAATTGTTTTTTGTATATCTTAAAATATTTTTAGCATTATTTCTGCCTAAAATATGAAATTCCCAAAAAGTTTACAGAAATCCCCAAAATGACAAATTTTTTTCAATGAAAATCGTAATCTCCTAAAATAAATATCTATTGACTATTTAAGTATACATGCATAAAATTGCCAAAATCAAATTAAAAAGAAAAATTCTAAATTAATTGTTTTATTGGGAATCGTAACTTAAAAAAAATTTTGATTTTTTTTTAAATCTAAAGTATATGTAATACTTTAAGTATAAATGCATAAAATTTCTAAAAATATAGGAAAAATTTCCAAAATCAAGTTTTTAAATATTTTGCAGACATTACCCACATTATGTTTTTTTTATTGGAAATCGTAATTTGTTTAAACAAATTTTTGCTTTTAAACGTCCGAAATTGTTGAAAGTTACTAAGTTCTCCACATGAGCTCTCTGTCTGTCACACGGTGTCAAAGATTAACCTGTTCCTCCATTTTTTAAGTAAAAAAATGATCAAGAAACTATTTATAAATGCTTTTTTTCCAAGTGCATATATCTCATGCGTTTTAAGGAAACGAAATTCTGGGATAGTCCTAAAATTTATTTTATATTCGGACTGAAACTCTTACTTTTTTTTATAAAAAATCTGAACTTTTTCAAATACGTTTTTTATTTGCTTTCAAATTCCCAAAAGTTTGCGAAAATTCCCAAATTCCTCAGACAAAATTTTTAGTTTATTTTGACTTAAAACTCATGTTCATAAAACACAACATTACCAAACACTCTTACTCTTTTTTTTTTGTCAAAAATCGTAGTTAGTTTAAATTAAATTTTATATTCGGACTGAAACTCTTACTTTTTTTTATAAAAAATCTGAACTTTTTCAAATACGTTTTTTATTTGCTTTCAAATTCCCAAAAGTTTGCGAAAATTCCCAAATTCCTCAGACAAAATTTTTAGTTTATTTTGACTTAAAATACATGTTCACAAAAAATTTTTAACAGCACCAAACACTCTTACTTTTTTTTATCAAAAATCGTAATTAGTTTAACTAGATTTTTTATTTGCTTCTTATAACCAAATTTTGTGGAAATTTTTTAATTAACGTTTTTTATTTGAAATCTTACTTAAAAAAAAAAATCCTGAAGAAGTCTTCCGAAAAAAGACGAAATATTGTTTTTAGTAAATAATTTAAAAAAAAATTTTATAAAAAAGACCGCAAGATTGGAAATAATTACATCTCAATAAAAGTATTTATGTTTGCAAAAAATTATAAATAGCTTGTTTTCCATGTTACCCAATTGTATATATATCTACATTTCATAGGAGCTACCCTAATCACCAGTAGATATGGAAAACAAGCTGTTTATAATTTTTTGATTTATATCAATATCGGCGGTTAATAAAGTGAATAAAACTCAATTGTATATATGTTTTCTTAACAACGAAGAAACATGTCTTATAGAACCTTCTAGCCACATCAAATTAGTGAGAGAGGAGCTTTAAAAAAATTTCAAGCCCACTTTATCTTGTCTTTTGTTAAAAAAAATAGTATCTGTTATATTGTAAATATTAAAAAAAAAATAATGAAATTCGAAAAATCTACTACAAGTTTTAGATGTGATCTTGAGAAGAAATCTGTAAGAAACAGTAATTGAGTTAAAATTTTTTAATGCTGGAAAAAACTAACTTTATATTTCTTAAAAAATAAAATTCATTTCAACTAATTAATATGTACTATTAATCGAAAAACACAAACAGCTTGCTTTTTATGCTTCCTAGCTGCTTCCTAGGTCGATATTTCATAGGACCTACCCTAATGAAACAGTATATATCCCAATATTTTAAATAAAACATTGAGCATTTGTTGAAAAAAATCTTCTGATAATACCATTCGAACACAAAAACAAGCATTTTCTTTTGCACACGTTCCTATGAAATGTCGATCATAGACAACTAAGAAATACAAAAAAAAGAGCTGTTTGTATTTTTTGGTTTGATAAACTCAATTGTTGGAATGTGTTTTTAATATTATTCTTAATAACAACTAAATATAAATAAATAAGTTTTAAATTGATTACCTTTTTATTTCGCAATCCGTTTGATTGTGAGTTTTTTTTTTAAGATTTTATGTGTCCTCAGATTTTGGTGTCAAATTTGTGTTTTTTGCCCCTGTCAACAAAAATTTCCTTTTCAATTTGAATTATATGTTTCATTTGCTTGTTTATAATTTAAAAAATTTTTTTCGAACACTTTTGAACAAGTTCAAAGGCAAATTATTTCACTTTTGCATTACATTTACATATGTGTATCAGGTTTTTATATATTATATATTATTTTTTTCCAAATTTTTATTTTTTCCAACCGATAAAATGTTGTTATTTATTTTTTATTTCCTTTTATTAAACATTTTTTTTTCTTTTGAGTTTAAAAAAATCTGGATTGGTTTTTCTTTATTTGTTATGAGTATTAAGGGATGTGTTTTTAAATCACTTTTTGAATTGTAGAAGTTCGCAAATACGTTTTTCTGAAATTGAAAAAAAAAGCCGCAGTATAAGAATAAAGGTAACACAAAGGAAGCAGAGATAATAGATCAGCAACGCAATCTTATTATATAAAACTCTTATTAAATTTGATTTCCGTTCAGAATAACAAACACTTTTTAACAAAAGAATCAATATGTCCCACAATGCGTATTATAAAATAACTAAACAGTGCAATAAAGGGGAAACCGTATTCCAAGAGGCATCATTGTAGTCACCTGAGGGCGAGGTAAAAAAATTTTGCATTTATTTACTCATTGTCAACAACAATTGAAAGTTCTTGACAGTCTCTATCTAAAGCTTAGATATTTGAAATATTGATGTTATCGAAGGCGAGTGTATAATCAAGAGCTTTTTAATGTCGTATTGACCTGACGACTATGAAGCCTCCTGGAATATAAGGACTATTATGTTTAATATTATAAGAACAAGAAATACAAACAAGCTGTTTTTATGTTTTCTAGCTGTCTATATGTCGACATGTCATAGGAGTTACCCTAATAATCACTTTGGAAAATATATACTGAAATCCCATGAAATGTCGATTGCTAGAATACATAAACAACAACCTGTTTGTAGTTTTTTGATTGGTATCAGTATTAGAAGCTAATAAAGCAAATATTTTAAAGTGTTTTATTATATCTAGAAACAAGTTTTCCATTGTGATCATACAATACATTGTGAGAAAGCTTAAAAAAACATTTCTTAGTTTTTATACTGAGATTTCTGAAAGGTGCATCATGTTAATTGTAAGTCACACTTAAAGGTCAAGTTTTTTCCCCAAAATTAATTTGATATTATGTGGGCCCCCTCCAATATTTGGTTCAACAAGAGTGGCCTTAAGAGGGAGGTAAAAAAACGGACTGACTTAATCGTGAAGAAACATTGAAATGAGGCAAACAGTGTTAAATATTCCAAGAAATTTTTACTAAAGCCTCTTGACCATTCCAAAAGCCGTCAATGGTCAGAGAGGTGCCCAGAAATGGCAACAGTGAATGATAAAATTTCGAAGAAAATCATATTCAGTGATGAGGCAGATATTCACCTTAGTGGATTCGTCAATAAACAGAATTGCCGCATTTGGACGAATGGTAATTCAAGAGTTATTGTCGAAAAACCAATACACCCACAAAGAGATACTGTTTTGTGGCGGCATTATCGGGCCGTATTTTATCCAAAATGCATTTCATTATCTTATAGTGTGGAAGGTGTTGGACCAAATTTTTTTTTAACCTGAGCAGTGTCGAAGGTATGTACACTGGGCACTGACCAGTTTTAACTAATTTATTTTCAACATTTTATATGCTGGAATGGAGTTTGTTTTAGTGTTTCGTGTGGTTATTGCCAAAGTTAAACCTCCGCCAACATTTTTCCCTTTTTCCTCCTTATCATAACCTATTTTCTTAGTTGCGGTACAATGCGCTGCATATGTAGGGGTCATTCCTTGAGTCCAAGGTAAAAAAAAATGAGGCCTGGCAGGCAGTTACTGTAAATGGTGTTCGCTATCGTGAGATGATGATTTTTTTTTTGGCCCGACTTGGAAGATATGGATGTCGACGATATGTGGTCTCAACAGTACGGTGCCACTTGCCACACAGCTAAAGCACCAATGACTCTTGATGGAGATATCAATTAGCCAAGATCATGTGATTTGACACAGTTGGACTTTTTTCTTTGCGGTTTTTTGAAAGAAAAGGTCTACATTGATAAGCTAGCAAAACAGTCAAAGAGCTAAAGAATGAGATAATTCGGCAGATTAACGGCATGGAACCACAATTATGCCTCATCGTCATTGAAAATTTGGACCATCGGATAAAGATGTGTCGCCAAGGTTGCGGCGACGATTTGGGCGATATTTTGTTCCATACATGATTGAACCATACCAATAATATCATAATAAAACGAACTGTTTAAACATAAATAATACGGTTCATTGCAGATCTTGAATTTGGTTGCGATTAACGGAAATAGTGTGCCCCAATCTTTTATACATAAGTATATATTGTGAATGCATTTATTGTTTTTGAACAAAAACGTAACTGAACGAAACTGCTGGTCCGATGATGATTTTTGAATTTATGATGGTGATCGTTTTTCGAACGCTCAACCAGCACTGATCGACACCAGCAGCTTCTTCAGAGGTTTTCCAACTAATTTCAAGATTACCGCTTTTTAATAAATATTCTAAATTTAATGTAGCTGGTAAAGTATCTTTTTATTATGAGGAATCCCCTCCTGCAAGTAAATTTAAATACATTGGATTATTCCCAATTCACTTTCCTTATTTACCTACGAGTAGTGTTATTCCAATTTAGTGACCATTTAGATCATATACTTGAATCAAACCACAAAACTGTTCACGAACTGACAAGATTTTCTAAATAATTTGTGTTTTATTCAAAATCAATATCGGCCTTTAATGTTTAACCACCCTTTTTAAGTATTAAATAGTCGAGCTTTTCTTTCTAATATTGTATGATGTTATATTTCTGGTTAAAGTTCAAATCCGCCTTTAGCCAAGAATGATTTATTTTGTTAATTATAACAATATTTTGATCAATATTTCTGGTTAAAGTTCAAATCCGCCTTTAGCCAAGAAGAAATTATTTTGTTAATTATAACAATAATTGCCGTGATCAATAATTCCTGATCAAAATAGTTATATTAATATGTGCCTATACTAATTTGTAATTTTTATATTTTTGTTTACATATCATTTCATCGCATTAACAATTTCATTAATTTGCATTAAACTAACAATTTAATTTCATTCCTCAATTTTTCCAGTTTTAATTAAAACTGTTTTTAACACTTTATTTACTCTTAACAGTATTTGCGTTTGCTTTTACATGTGTTTTTATTTTCTTTTTGCTTTTTACTTTGTTGCTCTTGACGATTTTATGTATTTATAGCTGCTACTCCTGTTAATTTTTATGTTGTTTTGTTAAATGCACCATATTTGTTGTTGCACTTTATTTAGAAAACATGTTAAAATGCAATTGTTATTGTGGTTGTTTATAACCAAAAAAAAAAAATTATCTCCTTAACCATCTACATACATTTATATCTATGTACATACACATGTATGTATGTGTTTGCACATAAAAAAAGGGCTTAACAAATTGTTGTTGCTGCTTTTATGTTTGGTTTTCCTTAAGCATTTTATTGCACACACGCACACACACACACATGCACTTAAAAATATTCTTTAAATAACCAAATTCTATCACTCAAAAACACATGACTCTCTTCTTCTCTTTGAAATTTTTTGGTTATGTTGGATTTTTGCATGTTTTTTTGTTTTTATTTTCCAATGTTGATTATTTATGGTGGCTGTGCAGTTGTTGTTTTCTACTGCTGCTGCTGGCTGTTGTTGTTTTATTTCTTGTTGCTGCTCTGTATGTTTTAAAAATGTAGATGATGATGACGAAAAATATAATAATTATGATGATATTTAAGATGTTGAATAATTCCTTTTGTATAAAATCCGGTTTTTGTTTAAAACAGAAGTAAAATAAAATATAACACAACAAGTAAGACAACAACAACAAATAATTTGGTGTATACAACAATATATATGAAAGGGACTTGAAAAGAAAATTGCTTAACAAACGTTTGAGGGTATATACATTCAGTACACGCAAATTGCATTAGTAGATACATATCTATGTAGGTAGCTATACATATGCCATGTATGTAGCTCTGTATGTACCCAAATAATTTTATAATATCATTTAAGAAACTTCTTTTAAGGAAATACATTTTTCACTGCACAATTAACACTTACATTTATTATTTAAACCTGTTTCAATTTCAACAGTTGGTTTTCTTTTTCATTTAAAAAGTTTCATATTCTTGTTTAAAAATTTATTTTTCATTAATTTTCTTTTCATACATTTATATCTTAATAAAACATTTTCTTAAGCAACAATACTACACCACGCGCTATTTGTTCGTTTAACGTTGTTTTAACTTTAAATGCCGGCGTTCAACTAACGCTGCTTTAACATGTCATTAGCTCTTTTTACATAAAATCTATCACTTCAACAACATCACACTTTTAACAATAAAATGTTAACAACAAAAGGCTGTTAAATGAAATCCACAGTAACAGTAAATACTCAAATCTTAACAGTAACCAGCTGCTTAAAATTAAGTGCAGCTATATGTAGTTTAGCAGAAAAGAGGGTTTTCTCCTTTTAAAAGCTCTGTTATTAAATTTAATGCCAAGTTAACTCTCTAAAAAGTATAATGTTATTAAAGACCAAACAGTTAACACATGTTTTTGACCACTGAAAAAGTATTCTTCTTAATGGCTCTCTCAATCCATCGTTCTCTATTCTCTCTGCAGTAATTTGAAATAAAACTGAATATTGTTCACATTTATTTTTGTTGTTAAAAGTACCAACAATATCTTCAGTGAGTGTTTGCATGTGTTCTGTTAATTTCGCTGACAATAATAGATATTTTGCTATGGTAATATTTTTTTTCTTGAATAAAACAAATTTTTATCTGTAAAACCATGACCTACCCTATTTTTTTTTTTGTTAATTAAAATCGTTAACATTAAAACTTGTTAACATAAAAGTTAACATTTTCTATAAAGAAAAAATATTAGTTTAGCTTTAACTAAAAGAGTTCTATATTACATATGTATATCCCTGGAGAGCTGACTTAATAAAGAATTATAATTAGATTGAACTTGATATTCAGGCTCTTTTAACTAAAGTAGGCACTTTAATTCATCATTAAAACATGGAAAAACTAATGTTGAATTGAACATTGCAGCAATATGGAATTTATTGCGGTGACTTTACAGACCTTTCATTGCTGATACTTAATAAAATTTACTATATATGTATATAAATATTGTTTTTTTATGCTAGATTGAGCAGATCTTTGGAGAGAACTGAAAATGGTCATTAGCTTTAGTGTGAAAATTGAAGTTGCCATATTGTTTCTGGAAAACTGGAGGATTTTAACGATTCCTGAAGCCGATGTTGGGATATAGCCGTAATCATCTGTTTATATGGATAACTAGTTTAATATCGAAGCGCGTTTTTTAGTTTTTTTAAACCATATTTTAAATTTATTATTTTTCTTCCCTTAAGCGTCTTGATTAATAAAGTTCTTGATAGAAGTTAAAAGAAAACGCCAAACAAGCCTAAAGCAGACAAATGAAAATAAAGCCCTGAAATGAGAAGAAAACTAAACCTTTGATTTTCTAATTAGAATTATTTTAACTCAAAGTCTCCCTGCAAGTAAAACGAGATTGTTCGAGGAAAAAGAAAATAAGAAAAGCTCACGCCTATTGCTAGACAAACTGACTGTTTTTATAATTAATTTTAAAAACAATATTCTATTTTAATTATGTTTTTTCCTTTTACTTTATGAAACTGCCCTTCTTTCTCAACTTGTCTCAAGTTCTTAAGGCGTTGGAAATTTTCTTGTTGCACGAATCTTAATGAACGCAAAAAGAATATATTTCATTTTGTTATAAATTAAAATTCTCCTCGTGTTTCAGCAGATTTTTATCTCTTTAATTTTAATTTTTAATAAACTTATTACAAGAAATATATGTATATTGAACTAATAAATGTGTGTTTCGACACGGTGATTCGCTTAGGCATATTTTTATAGATTGTCAGAAGATTCGAACTCTTCAGCAAAGAGGTCGATGGGGAATCATGAGAGAGTTCACCCTGGGGAATTGGTTTACCGTCAGGTAAGGTCGTCAAGGCTGATGCTAATACAACTCAGCTATACAGCTGCCAGGACCATTGTTAAACTATTAAAAAATTTCAAATTGATCCATTGAAACTAAAGACGCGGTTATTTGTCAGAATGATACCAGTAACAGCTCAAATATGTGTCATATTTTTGTGCCATAATAGCTGATGAACAAACCCGCAGGGATTCAAACTACATCAGCTGATAAGCTTGCATGTTGGAGAAACCCCAAAAGCTATAACAATTTACTACTAAAGCTAACTTTTGAGCTGATGGTATCATTAGTCCTTATTTTTTCTAGACAAAACTTACAAGCCAATAGCGAGTGTCATATCTTCACAAAAACGGTCCTCTCATAAATTTAAACAAGTCACAGTGATACCAGCAACATATGGTTTAAGGCCCTACTTGTGCTCCTATCACGAAAGGATGGCTTTAGTAAGATTGTTGAGCGTTTTGGGATATGCAAGCCGGCGTCACTTAGTTGCTGTGAAATAATTCAAATAAAATCGTTTTCTTGCGGTCAGAAGTGTTTTGAGACTGAAAAACCGAGAGCTTGACTAAAATGTGTAATCAAAAAACCATCGAATGGGTTCTTCACGTCGCTGTCGCGGACCTGTGAAATTTCGAACAATTCGCTTTTAAGAACTAAATGTTATAGACAGTTATATTGGGTTATTGAGCACGCTCCTAACAGCCGATTTTATTTCAGGTGTTCTTCTGACAATTTGAACGATTAAGTTGGCCGAAAAAATCACAAAATCACATAATATACATTTTAATTTGAGCACCCATTTTCATAATAAGCGTGCATAACTTTAACGCGCTGCTCGATTGCATATCTTTCCACGGTTCAAATTGAGTTAATATGAAAGGTCAAACGAAATGCAAAAAAAAAAAAAATGCGTTTAGGTGTAGTATATATTCAACATCGGGCCTTTAAATTTAACCACCCGATAGTTAGATCATTTGCCGAGTTTCTTTTATTGAGAACAAATATTAATTGCTTTATTTAAAACAGATTTTCCATCTGTCAGGATAAAAGAAAAAGCTGGAAAACTTTTGATTTTCGGTACCATTCTTTGAAACATTGTTCGGCTTTTTTGATCAAGTTCAGTTTTGTGTGGTGTTTATGGGCCACGACTGAGTAATACATCTGGAAAATTTGTATGAAATATACTCAATATTATGTTTGAGTATATTTCATAACATATATTTTCTAGACATATCACTCGTTTTCGTGTCCCATAAATATCACATTAGTTATTATTAAAACTAATTGCAAAAGAAGAGTTTTTCCAGTAAACCTATAAAGTGATAGTTTCATTTGCACTCACTGTGTAACATTTGTTGCTACCGCACAGTGGGAGAAAAGGCTCATCTAGCGGCGTTTAATTAAAAGCGTTTAGAGAATTTTTTGTTTTGTTTCTCTTATATTTTTTTTTTTAGTTAATAGATTAAGCTACAATGTTAAACAAAATAAATTTATTTTTTTGGTCTAAAGATATATTAAATTTCAATTTTAAAAATATTTTAAAAAAAATTTGTATTCATTTTTTTTAAATAATTGTTTTGACCTTATTACGTCTTCATATGCTTCAGATGCTTTCGTAACAAAAATTTAATTATAATGCAAAAAAAAAAAAAAAAATAACAATATTATTAACATCTTTTTTATTCCGATTCAGAACTAATAGATGAATCCAAGGTAGTACTCTATATTGTGACAAAAGTTGTAAAATATCATTATCGACATCCTTATTTTTTGCTTTGTATAAACTGCACATTGTAGCTACTGCGAGCTCACTGTGAGGTATTAATATTCTAGTGCGAATACCCAAGAATATCGGAAGTTCCGGTCCACCGAAATCTTTTTTGGCTTTTTTTCAAGCAGTTAGTCGTATAGTCAACATGGACCACACATATTTTCTACAACACTTCAGCACAGTTCACAAAAAAAATTTTTTTTACTTAATATATAATATAAATAAAACAAATTTTCTTCCACTTAATTGAGGCAAAGGCAACTTTAGGAAATATTTGGCAATGAAAAGAAAACACGTGTTAAAGCTTAGTGATATATCGGCTGAAACATGTGGTATGTTTCACAGCTCACAGCTGTTCAACTAGATCATGTCAATCAAAATATAATCGATATGTAAGTTCAGTGGTGTATTAGTAATCGATAAATACACAGTTTTGGAGCAGTTAAATACTTTGAAAATTGAATTAAACAACGCTAGATCGACTATTTCGCCCACAGTGTACCGCCCGGAAAACGGGGAAGTTTTAAATAATTTTAATGTAAATTGATGGAAGTGCCGAGATATTTTTTTTGCTCTTTTTTGGAGTCAAAATCGTTCAAATTTAATGGTCTTGTTTGAGTTTTGATTAAGCTGATTATGAAACTCAACTTTCGTCTAAGTTTTGTTTACTTGCTTAATAAAAAGAATAAATTTTAATTAAAATAAAAAATTTCAAAAAAATTCTGCTTAATAAAATAGACTTCTTTCCATTCGTTTTAAGCCGGCAGACTTTCGTAAAGGGTCATTAACTTTATTTTCCCACAATCATGATGGTTCAGTAACACGACTTTTGTTGTTTAAATTTTTCTAAAATTTATTAGTTCTGTTTCTTATGGTGGCTGGTTGCTGTTACATTAAAAAAATTAAAATTTGTGTTGCTGGAGTTAGATGAACCATTTAAGGTGTTATGCTGCAAGATTATGAGTTATTCTGAAGGCTAAAAATCTAACTTTTCTTTAACATGAAATCAAAAGTTTTCATGAAATGTTTTTTCAAGTCTAATAATATTTTGTACATCGATAATTATTCTTTTTGCAACGCTAAAGGTCTAAAAACCTTTAGCGTTTCCTGTTGCTATAAAAACCATCTGTTAGTATGTGAAAAAAGTCTGCAATCAAACCAGAAATCCAAGACATGAATTCATATAAAATCTCTTTCGTTTAAACACCTGTTTGGGCTTGACTTGAAGCTTAAAGTATTTCACTGACTTGCTTTTAAACAAATTTATTAATAATAATTGTACGTGCGTATTTATATCAACAACAACTTCAGGTTTGTTTTCTTCTGCCTTTTGTTTATTTTTTATTCTTCAAACAAGTGTATTTTTCTACTTGTTGGTCTCTGGTATATTTTAAAACTGCTAATAGACAAACAAAAGCACTTCAATTTAACACCCAGGCCTAAAATTACCAGATTAGACATGAAGACTATTATTATTTAAACCATTCTTAATAAAATCATATTATATTGTAAAGAAAAATCCATAGATATATAAAGTTTATCTCAAAAAGATTATACTTTTTAATTTAAAAATTATAACATACATTTTTTTAAGGGTTATTGATTTTCAATTAGATTGGATTTATAATTAGATTATAATTGTAATTTGAACTTGTACTAATACGAATAGTAAGGCTGCACTGTATGCACTAGCTGGGATCTATTCGACGTCCAGGCTGGTTCATGAATGCCGGATATCTCTAAACGAGATAGCAAGACATTCGAACCTGGAGCTTTTCTAGGTACGACGGCTCAACGAAGTGCCCTGCAATGTTGTAGGGAACGAACTGGCAAAGGCTGGTGTCTAGCTACAACAAAGGGATACTGATGAGATCGTTGAAGTCCCGTTTAAGAGCTGTAAGAAACAAGTACGGCGACAACTTTTTGAGATCGCCCAAGAGATATGGTCTACTGAGGTCACCTGTCGAATATCACGGCTGACATGGCCCAGAATTGACAACAGGAGTCCTATTATCCTTATGGGCCTGCCCCGACAGAGGTTGCGTTCTGCTGAGGGGTCATTGCCACTTAGGGTAGCAGGCAAGAAGGCTCCATTTAATCTTCTGTAGAAGTTGCAGAGACGAGGAGGAAGTAGAGAGTGTTAAGCACTTCCTTTTTCGATATCCAGCTCTTTCCTATGTAAGGGCTTTGTATCTAAGCAGACCGATGCTGCCCGGTTTGGCGGAGGTATCAGAGGTATCCTTTATCTGATCCTCGGGTTGGTTCTAAGCCAGGGATATGTAGATCTTGTGAGCTACATATCATACTCAGGCAACACAACGTGACCACTATTGGACCGAAGTGGGTTGGCAGCCTGTTAAACCTAAACTAACATCTCTCCAGGATGAAAATCCCGCACTAATTTTTACTTTGTGGACGTATCCTTTATCTATTGGTATCTCTACAATAAACGACAGTGTAAATGCAAGTTCAAAAAATTATAATGCATAACAGAAGATATATAAAAGGAACTTCAGCTGTAGACAAAATCTCTACGTTTGCCTTTTTCAGATAAATAAATTGTAATATAAAAGATAATCTAGGAAAAGATGTGATTATATATGTGTATATTATAACAGTTGTACCGCCAATTTTCTTTCTCAGATACTGTAATATATAAGAATATCTGGAGAAAGACATGCACATATTATAACAGATTTACCGCCAATTTTCTTTCTCAGAAAAATAAAATTTTTTTTAATCGTTTATTTAATCAAGATATTTATTCTTAAGTAACAAAAATAAACAAATGTTATTATTATACATAGCTTAATAGTAAGGTAATAAGCTGTCCCAAGAACGGGCTCTCAAGTGTACTATATAAAACATGTATTCTTTAAATTATGATTTCAATTTTCAATTTATTTATCTTGTATTTAATCGAGCCCATGGGGCCATATATGATTAATATATAATTTTTCCATACAGTTATAATGATCAACATTATGAATAAAGTAAAAATAACTTAACTAGTGAAAGTTTTTTTTTTTTTTTTTTTTTTTTTTTTTTTTTTTTTTTTTTTTTTTTTTTTATTAAATACTAGTTGATTTATTTTCCATTCTACATATCTTTTAATTCGTTTTTAAAAATAATTTATAATAGTAAATAGTCTTATTATTTAATTTTTGAATGCTTATGTTATTCATGCAAAGGAAAAGTATACAAAAACCTTTACTTTTGTAGTGCTGAATGGAGAAATATGGTAGTAATAGCATGCTCTGGTTTAATGGAAAGTTTTCGCTTATAAAGTCATCTAGCGACTGTCGAAAGCTCTGCAAAATTGTTCACTGGTATCATAATGGTGCCATACAGAGGACTTCGGGCCACCAAGTCGTGGAAACTTATCTTAAATTGAATGTCTGGGAAATAGCATACAGCAAGCATAAGAAAGTCCGAGCTCGTTTGTTCATATGTGGCTATAAATGTATGAGCAACAAATTATCTAGTTTTCTTTTAGTAGGAGTTTTTACGAGTCTTAGTCTCCGTGTATAATAAAAAATCTCTAAGGAGTCTAGTGTCTTGGCAACCGCATTCATTTAAAAATATGTAGTGTCGTTCAAAAAGCGTCAGCTGTTTATTATGTTTTACTTGTTCGTACATTGAGTTCTTGTTTTTTTTTTTCTTTAATCTTGAAATGTTGTTTGTTTTTCCATTTCGCCTTTACGTTTTATAAACAAATATACCTACAAAATTACGCACCGGATGACTGAGTGTTTGGCTGGTTACAAAGTTTGTGTGTAAGCGTAGATTTTTTTTTTGTAACTTACCATCTTTTTGGCGAGACCATAAAACAGTAGTTTTATACCATTGCACTTGACATTAACATTGAAAAAATTTATGTGAGTTATTTTGAAATCTTAGACATGTTGATATCTGACGTCTGTGATCTTATTGCGGTATAATATACTCGTAGAGGTGGTGCTAACAAAACATAAGTTTTTCTTAATGTATAATTATCTTTAATGCGTGGTTTATAAATTTTGTGGTTTTAAAACTTCAAGCATTTTCATTAAAACAGATTTAATTGTTATGTTTAAAATTAATTGAAGTATGAGAAAGTAAATTACTTGAATTACTGCTTGTACTGTTGGAATGAAGATGTGCTTGGGATTTAACTAAAAGATTAATTTTGCCCACTAGTTTCTTGAGTTGAGCAAGAGATAGAAAAATTATTATTTTGAAAAGGAAATATATTTTTATATTATTCCAGTTAAATTATTTGCTGAGTGAAATAATGACATGGTGTGCTGCCAAATCGCATGTTTTATCTTGCAAGCCAGCATAAAAAATTTTCTTAAATAAAAAATTTTCTTAAAAAACTAAAAAAAAACAGCTCGGTCCTCCCTGGTGGACTCTTTAAGGCTGACCATTTTATAGAGGCTATAAAAGTAACTGCAGTTCTGAGGAGTTTACATAGTTGTACATAAAAAAATATATAAATGTATCTCCCCTGGAATTATTGTACCTTCACTATTCTCTTCTTAGGCCAGAAAAGCAATGAGAAGTAAAAATTTATTGTAAGTTATATATTTTTTGTAGCTCCCCTGGCATGCTAAAAAATAATTCTTCAAATAGGTTGCTTATTATACTTTTGTATATGATGATTATGTACGTCATTAATTCACTATGCGCGTTATTATTTAATATGCTCATTGCATTGCAAATATGCATTAGAGCAAAACTTATCTCTCCTGGTATTACACGGTTCCCTATTATATTCTTAAGCAAAATGTATTAACTTAAAATTTTAGAAAACAATCTGATATGTAAAAACTGACATATCAGAGTGTATTTTCGCTGGCATGAAAAAAAATTATTAACCATATGTACATTAATAGTTCGCTATGCCTGGTAATACTTATTATCATCATTTCGTCGCAAATATTTAACAAACAGCTACAGGTATCTACCCTGGCGCTATTGCATATGAGTATGGCATACTATCTTCTTAAGGATATTTCACTGGTATGTATATTTCTCTGGTATGTATAAATTACCTGTAATAAATTTGTGTATTTCCTAAAAGCAATTATCATCACCGTTATTTGCTTTACACATAAATGTGCTAATTATGCATGGCATTAATTCGTTATGCCTGGCAATATTATTCATCATCATTTTATCGCAAATATGCAACAAATAGTGAAACTTATTTCCCCTGGCATTATTGCATATGTCCAATTCTCTGCTTAATTAAGCAGTTTAACACTTTCGATAACTTCCTGATAAGCATAAACTTTATACATTAATGTATTTCTTCTATCTCCCCTGGCTTAAAAAATGTCATACTCGTTATTTGCTATATTATAAAGAATATAAATGATAATAATCATAACGTTCATCATCCTGTTATCAAAAATATGTAACAGATAGCTAAGCTTATCTCCCCTGACTTTATGGCAGCTGCCTCATTTCTTGCTTAAGTAATTAGTTTAAAAGTAGGAGAACTCCGTAAATCTGTTCAAACAAGTAGACTAACATTTCGGACAAATTGCTGATAGGAATAAATTAACTGCAATAAATTTATTTATTATCTCTCCCCTGGCTTCCTTAAAAAAATTAATAGCATCGTTTTTTGGTTTACATATAAATGTAATAATTATGCGTGACAATCATTAGCCATACAACATTTAGCATCACCATTTCATTGCAAATATGCAGCAAAGTGCTAAATTTGTCTCCCCTGGCAGTATTGCACATGCCCCATTACCTGCTTGAGTAAGTAGTTTAACTCGTCCGACAATTCTCTGATAGTTATTTATTGCATCTATAAGACATATTGTCTCGCATATGTTCTATATAAAATATTTCTTGTATCTCACCTGGCTCTCTTAAAAACAATTACCATTACCATCCTTGCTTGTATTGGATACAAGTGTGATGGTTACGGATACCCATAAAAAGCCATATCTGGCAATATTTGTCATCAAAATTTCATCGTAGATATGCAATAATGAGCTAAACGTATCTCCCCTGGCATTATCACACATGACTCATTCTCTGATATATACGAACTTAATGTAATAAAGTTTTTTTGCATCTCCCCTGGCTTGCTTTAAAACACTTATCATGGTGGTTGTTTGTTATACAGATGTATATGTTGAATTTTACGGCCATACCTGACAATACTGTTTATCATCATTTTATCGTAAATATGCAACAAATAGCTAAACTTGTCTCCTCTGGCTTTATAGGAGCTGCCCCTTTCTCTGCTTAAGCAATTAGTTTAACCTCTGGACAACTCCGTGATGTCCACAAATTAACAGCCACTGTATCTCCCCTGTCGTTACAATTATCATCATAATTTTTCGCAAATATGCCACATTTAACATTTTGACAACTCTTTCATATGCCTAAATTAGCTGTAATACATTTATTTATTATATTTTCCCTGGCATTACAGTTATCATCTTAGTTTGTTGCCAATATACAACAGGTTGTCTAAGTACACTTTATGCTTTAACACAACTTCCTACAGCTGTCTTAAAACCCAATGGTCTCAATATAATAAACGGCACAACTTAATTGAGACAGCAATAGAAAAAGACTATTTTAAATCCCATTTGTCTTAATTAAAAGACACCGGCTATCAGTATATTTGCAGCTGAAACTACTTTTCACTATTTAATTGTAATAGCTGACTTAGTTTTCATGAACATAAAGTAGAATTTATAATCAATTGGCTTAATTTGCTAGAAAAATGTGTTTATTCCCATACTCCATTTTTTTTGCACACTTTCAGACAAACACTCTCTTAAAAAGTTAGTTCTGAAACTTTAGCAGTGTTCGTTTTCATAAGCAGCGTCTTTGAGATATTGAAGGAAATCCATTAGAAATGTTTCCTTTGAAAACTATTTTCTAAAGACACAGAAAATTAAACGGGTATGCGTGGAAAACTTGCCATAAACCACAACTGGCTACACCATCTCCCCAATGACTTAGATTTAGAAGAGGTAATTGGGTGGTTGCAGTTAAAACTGGATATGGAGCATTTAAATTGAGTTGCTGTGGATATAAACCCTTGTTTGTCAGTTCAGTGAATTTCCGTTGTAGTCGTAGTTGAAGCTTTTTAGAACTTCAAATGAAAAAGGCAAATAAATTAAATTCCCAAATGGAGTTAAAAGAAAATTTGCATATTGTAAGAGTTTGCGATAGTTTGAAGATGAAAATTGAAAAGTAATAAATTGAAACAATAACAGCGAAATAGGAAATTCTTGCCTAAAATTGCAGAAAGGGTTAAATATAAAGTTAAATGCAGTTTTGTAAGAAAACAAATATTAATTCTTACTTTGCTAAAAGTAAAACTAAATTACTTTTACTATTAAACTAATTAAGAACGCGATGTACTACAGTAATAATAGGATTGCACAATTTTTTCTTTGCTATTATGTAAAATCATGCATATTATATATTCATGTCATAGCCTTGTCACTGTTATCGCATACAAATAATTATTATAGCCATATGGTAGCCACGTTATTGTCATGTTTCAGTAGTGATGTATTCATGTCAAAGCTATAAATAAGAAATGAATCTGGACTGTCATGCCACAGTAATATCATAGTCACATCAAGTCTTTTTGAATTCACAACAAAGTTATGTTACAGTACAATTATGTTGTAGTCATGCCATTATAGTTTTACCATTATGTTGTCATTGTCATGTAATAGTAACTTTTTCAACATGTTAAGTCATAGTCATGTTAATTTTATGGTATAGCAGTATTATGACCATATCATAATACAAAACATATTATAGTCATTATATAATTATACCGTAGACATGCCAATGTCATATATGTTTATTGCATGATATTATCATTATCATGCAATAAACATATAATGCCGTAGACTTTTTATAATTATGGCACATATCAGTAATGCTGCGTTTATCTGAAGGTCATGAGTAATTCATGCCTTAGGCATATGATAGTCTTGTAACAGTTATATCTTGACTATTTAATTTCGTTACCGCATCAAATGAATGTCATATAAAAATAGCTGTGGTATGAATTTGTATGACAATAAAATGCCGTAGTATGATCATTTCATAACTTTGTTATGACTTTAAAATGATTATGATATGAGTATGATATACATATAAAATGATTATGACATAATTACACTATTACATGAATGACTTTGGCAGTAATGTCACACTTGCATTATTGTAATTTCATTGTCACATCAATGCTATGCCATATATAATTACATCATAGTGATCCTATAGTCATAACATAATGTTGTCCCTATCATATTATATTTAGTTTATAAACATGTCATGTTATAGCTATATATTATCATGTCATAGTAATACTAAAGCTATATTATAACATATCACTTTAAAGTTATCACCATGTTATAGCCATGTTAAAGTCATATTATAAATCATGTCATATCCATAGTACAACTATGTCACTTACATAATTTAGTTATGTCAATATAGTGATATCATAATGTTGTCATTACCATACATTAGTCAGTCATAGCAACATTATAAATGACTTATTATGCCATGATATTAACGTTACACTTAACGACAACTTGACATCAGTAGAGTACAATTGACACTATTGGACTTTATTTATGATATCACTGTGGCATAACAATGATATGTTCATTTCATGTCTTACTCATGACTTTCACGTGACTGCAACATTGGATGGATACATGGTACTAACGTTGCTATAATATGGTAGCAATATTGATGTGATATGATAATAATTTACTTATTGCATACATAATTATATTATAACGTGGCATTGAAGTGCTATGTTATATGTTATAATATATATGTGGTATTGCTATGACATGATGAATATATGGTTAATTCATGACATGTTTATAAATCGACAATAACATGGTTCTGACAGCATTATGTTGTCACTGTATGATCACGATGACATAATTATAAATGACATAACTTTGATGTTATAATGAAATTACATTAATGTAAGTACAATATTACTATCAAAGTCATGCATGTCATAGTATAATTATGTTATAGTTAATTTATATGTATATCATAATGTTGCTGTAATGATGAAATTACATTAATGTAAATATAATATTACTATCAAAGTCATGCATTTCATAGCATTATTATGTCATAGTCAATTTATATGTATATCATAATCATAGCCATGTTAAAGTCATAACATAGCTATGGAATAATCCAATTACCATAGGTATTTCATGCAAATCCATACCACAATTACTTTTTGCAGGCGAAATTCAGTTCTTACACTCACGGAGACTTTTCATAGTTATAAAAACTAATGTTATAGTCAAGCTGTAGTCATGACAGAGCATTACCATAGTTGTAGCATGACCACGACATAGTCTTTTCATTGCCACGTTGCTGCTAAACTAATTTATTTTTTGGTTTCATGCTAATGATATATTAAAACCATATCCTTTTTGTATAAAAACACGTCATAGTCATGTCTTAATTTTGCCATTGCCTTACTAAAACCATGTAATGAGTATGTTTTAGTTACATGGTAGTCATCTTATAAGAATTTTATTACTAACAATACTATTAATACGTTATACACATGCCATCTTTATGTAATAAACTTGTTGCAGGCATGTCTTAGTCTTGTCATAGCCTTACTAAAGTTATATAATAAGTATGTTTGTCATGTTGTGCTAATGGCTACTAGACATCATAAGAATTTTATTATTATGTCTGACAAATAATATGTTATACACATATGTTGTAGTCATGTCTTACTATTGTCATAGCCTTCTTAAAGACATATACTGAGTGTGCTAGTCATATCATAGTAATGTTATTGTCATGTTAATATATTGCTGTAATACATATGTCATTTTTATGAAATAATATCTTAATCTTGTTATAGTCTCATTAAAGCTACGTAATGAATATTTTTTTATGTTGAGGCTATCTATTAGTCATCTCACAATAATTTTATTGACATGTCATGCAGCTAATATGTTATACACTTGTAATTTTTAAGTAATAAGTTGTGGTCATGTCTTAATCTTATGATGCCTCATAGCCTTACTGAAGTCATATATGTGTTAAGTATATTTGTCAAGTTGTGCTCACTTGAAATATACACATGCGATTTTTATGTAATAAACATATGTTGGTCATGTCTTAATATTGTCATAGCCTTATTAAAGCCATATAATGAGTATGTTTGCCCTGTTGTGGTTATGTAATAGTCATTTCATAAGAGTTTTATTATTATGTCATGTCCAATATGTGTTATAAACATGAAATTTTTATGTAATAAACATATTGTAGTCATGTCTTAGTCTTGCCATAGCCTCATTAAAGCCATGTAACGAGTATGTTTGTCCTGTCGTGTTTATGTAGTAGTCATTTCATAAGAATTTCATGTCATATCAATAATATGTTATATACATATAATTTTTATATAATAAACATTTTGTAGTCATGTCTTAATCTTGTTATAGCCTTATTAAAGCCTTATTAAAGTATGTTTGTCTAACATAACCACGAATGTAGTAGATATAAATTTTGTTGTCATATCCAGTAAGATTATTCAGTGTGAAATTATAGCACAAAATCTTTTTTATTACATTTTTTTTGTTATTTTTCCCAAACTTATATTTTAAAGAAGAAAATCTAAGACCATTAAGAAACAATTAACCAACTTAATATTTGCTTTGCAGAGCAATTATGTACATAAAATTATCGCACGTATTTCGAAAAACCTTGATTATTACACAAGCAAATAGAGAATAAAGTTTATAATTGTTTAGTTAATAATTTTAATAGATTTTAACTTAAGACAAGAATATTGTCACCAGCAATGTCTTAAAGTTTACTAACGAATCATTGAATGGGAAATTTGCTAAAATACATTAATTTACAATTTACTTAATCATTATTTGTTATCTTAAATTTTAAATTTAAGAAGTTGTTTTGTGAAAAACCTCAATGCACATTTTGTTATGTAAAACAAATCAAGCCCTGACACAGATAAAATACTGCAGTTTCTTGTGCATTAACGAACAAATGTGTCAATTTATTTAATATCTTTGACCTGTAACTTCGTCATCTTATGGATTATTAAGTCATATACAAGTAATGAATTATTGCAAAATTTATTATAAAAATATATATTTTTTCCTTGGTAAAGATGCAACATGATGACAATGAAGGACATTAGAAGTTTTAATTAAATGTATTAAAAAATAATTATTTCTATTTATTAAATAAATATTTATTGAAATTTTAGTACTGCAGTCATTGCTTAACACTCGTATGTAGAGAGCGGTCCAACCAAAACCCACCAATTTAATTCTAAATTAATAAATAAGTTTCCAGAGAATTATCTTAATATTTTTTATTATCTTAAAAGAATTCCTGAAAATTATATGTGAACCAAAATATCGGCCTAACACTCCCCAAGCCTATCCAGTAGTCCAGATTTTCAAGAACTCTCAGACATAATTGAGACCCAATGTCGTTAATGTGATAAATTAGTTCATCTTTTAGCTCTTAAATTATTCTTGGCATATTGGCGTGAGCGTTTTTTTAAATATCTCCAAAGAAAGTAGTCCCATGATGTCAAATCATATGATCAATTGCCCGTCACGACAAAGGATTAGGCAAGAGAACCACGGTTTCGTTGGATGTGTGACAAGTGGCACCATCCTGGTGGAACCACACATCGTTGAGGTCCGTATCTGCAATTTCTGGCCACTAGAAGTCCATTTTTATAATAACTGCTGGAACGATCTTGTAGCATGATCACGACATAAATTCATTCTTTCAGCCATAACATGAATGCATCCTATTAAAGGCATATACAAGAAATAACTAAAAAAATATTAAGTTACTTTTATATTCATAACCCTCGTCACTTGATACCTTTTCTGTCACTGACCGTTGTCACTAAGTGCAATCGGCTTTTCGACAATGACTTGTGCATTCGCATTCTCTATTGAATCATAAGTATTCCTTTTCACTGAAAATGATTTTTTTTGTATAAAGTCACCCTACACTTTTGTCGGTTCAACTTCCCACCGCGAAGCAGGTTTTACCTTAATGTGCACTCTACATTCTGAACAGAGTGCTTGCTCTTCCTCATTGTAGCAAATAAAACTGCAAAAAGCCACACGACTTATGTTATGTTGGACTTGCGAAACTCTCACTTAAAGTTAGTGGACAGAAAGGGCTCAGCAAAGACCTCGTGAGGATCTACTTTGCAGAACATCAATGGCACATCCTTAAGTTCTTGAATTATTCGTAGTTTATTAATGAACACATTTTTCTTTACAGGTCCGCAAAGAGAGAATTCCAATTAATACAAATCACGTGATCATGATGGCCAATTAAGATCGCCTTGACGTGAGATAACACAGCCATTGAATTTTTGATGAAAAAACCCATTTTTACGTTGGCTTTGTTGAAGAGTGGCATGAACTTATTAGAACCGTATATCGTCCAGGTCCATATCTTCAATTTCTGGCTTAAATGAGCACACCATAACATTGCAATAGCGAGCATCATTCACGGTGACTGCTTGTCCGAGCTCATTTTTGAAAAATTACGGCCCGATGACGCCATCAGCCTACAAAGCGTTCAAAACAATCACTTTTTGTGGATAAATCGGCTTCTTAACAATCATCCCTGGATTCTTATTTACCCAAATGCGGCAATTATGCTTGTTAACGGATTCAATGAGGTGAAAGTGAGCTGGCCAAAAAAAAAATCACAAAGTGCGCGAAATTGTTTTCGATGTGAACGCCCATTTACATAAAAGGCTTCAACAATCTTATGCTGCTCTACTACCTCCACCTTTCCAAGCTTGGATTTTTCCAACACTGAAATATCAAATTAAAATGGGGCATTATGGTTGGACCACCCTCTATAAGTGACAGAAATGTAAATATTGATGACATAAATTTAATGGCATTTAATTATTGTAAATTAAATGACAAAATATAAACGAAGGTGAGAACTTAAACATTTGTTATTACTGAATAAAATTTTTGTAAATTTGTGTTAATTTCGAGGTAAAAAATTTATATAAAAAATGTTTATAAAAAAATGTATTAAAAAAATACTACTCCTCTTAAGCTGAAAAATTTTAGTTTTACTTACTTTTAAATTCAGACTTTGAGAACTTAAATTAGTCAAGCACATGAACAGAGTCGTATCGCATCTAAGCCGATGTTCCTTAACAACCATTGTCTCTCAAAAATTATTTTTACTACAAATCACCAATATATATTTTTAAATACAAATTTTTTAAAAGATAAAGAATCAAGTCCAACATTCTATGTTGTCCAAGCTTGAGCTGTCTGGAGCTATTTTCATTAAATCAAGAAAAAATATCAAGCTCTAGAGCAGGAGTGCCCCAGCTCTATGTGCTAGATGTTCAATTGTTTTGATAAAAGTGCTTAGCTATAGGACTGTGCTTTTTAATACACACATACCGCACTCAGCACTAGCAATGAAAAATAGACAAACAACTTTGTCTTATATATATTGTTTTGTCATTCGTCACTGCACACACACTTTCGCATGCTTTGCTGGTAACCATGCTTTGCTGCTAATTTTTGTTTTTGTATGTTTTGCTTTTTATAACAAAAAATATTAAATAAGAATAGTGTTTTCTTAAATTTATTGGTGTTTGCTCTTCTATAAAGAACTCTTGGGCACCCCTGTTCTATAGAAATCCATATAACAAAAATTTTATTTTGCACTCTTGAGTTTGGTGGTGGCAAGACTAAAGAGAGTGACTCTTTTACACTCCACCAGCAAACCCAAGAATTTGCAAAGAAAACTTTCCGTGTGTGAAAGCTGTGTTCCTTCTGGGTAATCATATAAGCACTTTCTGATTTAAACTATAAATATTTTTTTTTACTTCAAACCTGCAAAAATCACCGTAAGATTTTGCATAATTTTGTACATTTATTTGCCAGTTGTTCTGACTAAACAATGACTCACTGGAAAGTTTTTGCGCTTTAATATTCTTTTTTTATGCGGAAATACCACAAATACTAAAAAATTGAATTGTATCAACTTTCAGTGGCCATTGGCTCAGCCAAACAAACAGCTTGTGGTGCTAAATGAATGAATGAATATGACAAATAAATATTTAATTGAGTAAAAAAAGTAGATAAAAAATATTAAATAATCAAATTGAGTTAATAAACTGTTGTTAAAAATTAAATTAATGAATGTCAATTGACAAACATGTATAGAGAAGGGGTTGCCATATGTGTTGTCTCCATTTAAGCGTTAAAAACGTAAAACGTAGAAAAACTAGTCTTGCAGACTAGTGTTTGTTTTACACTTTTGCGGTGTTTAAGTGGCACGAACAAGTGGTACGTTTAGAAAATTTGTATGAAATGTACTCAAAATTTTGGGTGCCTTTCATATAAATTTTCTAGACGTATCACTCACTCGTGTTCCGTAAACACTATATTTAACATATTTCCTCAAAGATTTACTTACTTTGATAGGCACTTCGAAGCACCATAAACATGGTAACTGGGGAAACGATTTTCCAGGCTTAGGGTAATGGTACTGATAGGAAATGCAGGGTGTTTTTTATAGAGGTATAGAGATTAGAAATGGAATAAAGTAAATATGATTTTTTCAATTGACGTTTAATTTAGATTTCAGCACCAGCGGGGTATCCAGCGGCCTGGCTACCTTAATTTAGATTAGGTTAGATTAAACAGGCGGAAAAGCCAGGTACCAATTTGGCGCCATTGTGTTGCCTGAGTGTGGTATGTATCTCACCAGATCTACATATCTCTTGTTCAGCTCAGTACCAACCCAAGGATCGGATAATCCGTCTACAATACATTCTGATATATCTAACAAATCGTGCAGCAACGATCTTTGTAGGTAAGAAGGCTTTATATAAAAAAGCGCTGGGCATCAACAGAGGAAGTGCTGAATACTCTCTACTCCCTCCTCTTTCCTCAAACTTCCACAGAATTTACTTCAGTAGTTTCATTACCATGAAAAGTTACCGCATTTGGACGAATCAGAATACAAGAGTGATTGTTGCAAAGCCAATGCATCCATGAATGGCGTTCGCTATCAGGAGTTGGTAACGAACTTGTTTAGGAATTGAGGACACGTGCCTAGACGACATGTGATTCCATGAGGATGGTCACACAACAATACAAAGGCTCCTTAGAATAGCCGCGCTATCTCACATGGTGGCGATTCTAATTGGTCGCCACGATCATATGACACAATTGAACTTGGCGAAATTTAAAAGAAAAAGTGTGTGTAAAAAAGCCAGAAATAATTCAAAAGATAAAGAGTGAGACAAATCGACACATTAACGACATTTAACTTCAATTAGGTCCCAGAGTCATTGGAAATATGGACCAATGGATAGTGGTATGCCAACGAAGCAGTGGAGAGTACACAATTCTTTCTATCATGATAAATTATATTAACATTTTGAAACACGCCAAAGCTCTAAAAAAAGTTGGTTATCAGTCTGTCTATAGTTATAATGGGAATGTTTATGTTAAGGCGAATCATCAAAACCGAAATTAATTAAATCTGAAGAAGAAGTGGATGGGTTGTACATAGATGCTACAACAGATAAAGCAGCTAGACGTAGGTCAAATATGCAGCCGATAGCAATTATGCAAAATATTGATGAAGATATCGATGAGGACCGTGTCTCCGTTATGTCTCCTTAGTGACTTAGTCAATAAATGCAAACTATTTAATTCTGCAATACATATTCAAGGTTTTAGTTCTTATAAACATATATATTTTTTATGAATAATAATCAACATTTTGTCAATCTTGATTCCTTTAATGATTATTTAAATACAGTAAATTTTGCGGTTTTTAATATTGTTAGTGTAAACATTAGAAGCATTGCGTCTATTGGAAAATTTAACAAATTTAAGATGATAATTGCTAATTTTTCTAAGCTACCCAGTATTATAGCAATACAAGAGACTTGGTTTTGTGCTAACTTGGTTCAGATTTACAATATACCGGGTTACAACGCAGTACACTGCTGTAGGGGTGATAATTATGGTGGAACTTCTATCTACATTCATAAGGATTATCAGTACAGAGTAGAGGCTTTTGAAAGTAAAGATTTCTTGGATACAATCACAATACTAATAGAAAATTACAAGGTAAATGGTAAATGTCTTATATTAACATCATTTTATAGATCACAAAAGTGCGATTTTCTAAAGTTCCTAAGTTTTATTGAAAATTTACTTTTAAAAAATTTTCGGTTTCCCAATATCATCATAGGAGATTCAAATGTCGACTGTTTACAACAACCAGTATTTAGAAATATTACAAATATCCTATCCAGTTTCAACTACCAAAACTGCCATAGTTTGGTGACTCGTCCTGTATCAGGTACATCTATTGATAACGTCTATAGCAACATAAAAGAGAACACATTTATTGATACTATTGAATGTTCTATAACTGATCACAATTTTATATCTTGTAAACTTAAAAGCAGAACTAGTAACTCAGAATATATCGAATCAATTAGTAAAATTTGTAACTATGCACTTGTGAGAGAAAAGCTTAGTAATTCTCTGCAAATATTTGGACTAACTGGTGATGTCTCCATTGATGTTTCGGAAATTATGGATCATATTTCAAATGCTGTATTGAGCTGTACCACAGAAAGGCGAAATAAAATTTTGATTAAAAAAATTAACTATCCTGGAGCAATGCTGATACCCGTTTTGCATATTTTAACCCATGGTAAAAGGGTCAGAAGTCCAACACAACATAAGGTATGCTTTTTAAAGTTTTATTTGCTCCAACAAACGAGGGACTTCTTCTCCTCTGCTTTCTGGGGCATAGAGGGGAACCCCAGAAAGCAGAGTGCCCTAGTTTGGTGTACGCCAAGGCAAAATCTGCTACCCGGGGCGACAATGCCAATTTAGAAAGTGCTAAAAAACTAACTTTTTTTTGCTCGCGTGTTACGAAAGTAAAACTCACATACGGAAATAATTGTTCAATATTTAAAAGCCAAAAAGACTTCAACTTTGAAAAATTAAAAATACAACCTGTTTTACAAGTCAAGTTGAAAAATATCATTTGCTAATTTTATTTTTGTTTACACTTTTTTAAAGCCTACAAAAAATTATTTTCTTGTTCTAATAAAGATTTTGAAGACTTCTCTTATTTTTTGGTCTTTTATTACAAGTTTTTGTTGCGAAATCGAAGTTGTTGTCATATAAATAATAAACCCACATGCGGTAGCGAAAGTTAATATTTACAAAACGTGTAACTTTTCACAAAAAAACACTCAACCACGCACACACACTTACTCACACACACACACACACACAAGCAGTCACGCACAAGACAGCACACAGAGATCTTGAAAGATAAAAATAAGTACTCGTATGTAAGTAAGAAACAAAAGATGCCATATCAATATAATTAAAGTTATTAAGCGCAAAAGCTTGACCTAAATTTTTAAATAGTAAAATTGAAAGGTATTATTTACATTTTTATTTTGCACTTCATTTAAAAATTTCTGCCAGAATATCGTGCAATTTGTTCTGCAGGAATTACGATATTTAATTTCTTAATTTTTTTTTTAAATAAACGTCACGATATTTTACATTTATAGCAATTAAACTCACGTTTAGAGAAAACAGCAGAACATAAAATGAATCATTTTGCTAAGGACTTTTGGCTGTCAGATATGTGAGCTTAACTCATATATTTGATTTTAAAATATTGCAAGTTATAATAATTAATAGTAAGGATGGGATCTGACTCAAAGAAGCCCTTTGCTCGGCGTTAGTCTAGTGTTCTTCCGCTTATGCAGCATTGTCCAACCATTACAATACTTAAGGTAAATTTTTTCTGCCCTACTTAAGTCGATATTTTCTTTTTTCAAACCGTGAGAGTTACACAATTGGACAGAGCCTTCTTAAGGACCTGCTTGTTGAAGCCAAAGGATAAATATACCTTTTCATTCTTTTTTGCTATAGACGCCTGCCATCTTATTACCTCTATGCCACTACTCTCTTGGGGCCTAGACCAGAGTAAACTGATGTTGTCTTCTCAGTATATTTCGCCTGTAGTGACACTTTTATTACAGTTTGAAATAAAACAATTAGTTAGAGGCTCTGGAGGGCCAATTGATTAACCGAAAATATTTTTATCGTAATACCCTTTTATATCCTTTCCACCGCAATGATTATTGGATAAAGCTCCGCAGTCTCTGTTCTATCGATACTACAATGGATTTTGCTCTGACGAGATTAGGGATCTTGTTCCCGAAACGCGCACATTTGTACGTAGCATGCGTTCATCGTCCAGAGCTCACCCACTCGTGGTCGATTGTCATTACAGAGAGAAATCGTTTTTCAGCCGTACGCTTCGCCTGTGGAATATATTGCCTGCAGACGTGTTTCCTGTCTGTTATAACGTTGGAGAGTTCAAGTCAAATGTTTACAAACACTACTAACTCTTTCCCACTCCTCACAACCTATTTTCGTAGTTCCAGTACAATGCATTGCATATGAAGGTGTCATCCCCTGAGTACTGGTCCAATAAAAAAAAGGCCTTTAAGCGGAATCAGTTCAATATATATGTTTATTATTTTCATGACATACCCGAGCTATATTTTTGCACATCAGTTTTGTTATGCATCAGCTCAAGCCGATTCGAAGGACCATCAACTCTTTCTTTTCTGCAGGCAAATTTATTTATTGCACTTTGTGTCTGTTTACTGTTCTGCCTCTTCTGCTTAATTTTCATACAAATTTGAAACATATAATTCTGTTAGTTTGCAATGGTTACGCAGTCTAAGAATACACGATATTTAACATGCATTTCTCACTTAATAGCGTTGGATCACCGGCATTTCTAATGCAGGCATTTATCAGTGAATGTTTGCTTATATTTTCTTTTGCGTTCTTTGTGCTATAAATGCCTTTTAACTGCGATTTTTTAAATTCAGTTCTCGCTTAAAAGCGTTGAATCACCAGCATTTTTCTTTATCCTATAAATGCGTTTTAACTGCGGTTTTTAAATTCAGTTCTCGCTGAAAAGCGTTAAATCACCAGCATTTCTAATGAAGGCATTTATCAGTGAATGTTCGTGTATATTTTCTTTTGCTTTCTTTATCCTATACATGCTTCTTAACTGAAGGCATATTCCAGTGAATATTTGCTTATATATTCTTTTGCGTTCTTCATCTTATAAACATTTTTAAACTGCAATTTTTTAAATGCATTTCTCACTTAAAAGCTTTGAACAACAGGCATTTTTAATGAAGGCATTTATCAGTGAATTCATGCTTATATTTTCTTTTGCGTTCTTTGTCCTATAAATGCTTTTTAACTGCGATTTTTTAACTTCAGTTCTCGCTTAAAAGCGTTGAATCACCAGCATATCTAATGAAGACATTTATCACTGAATGTTTGCTTATATTTTCTTTTGCGTTCTTTGTCCTATAAATGCTTTTTAACTGCGATTTTTTAAATTCAGTTCTCGCTTAAAAGCATTGAATCACCAGCATTTCTAATGAAGGCATTTATCAGTGAATGTTCGCATATATTTTTTTTTGTTTTCTTTATCCTATAAATGCTTCTTAACGGAAGGCAATTATCAGTGAATGTTTGCTTATATTTTCTTTTGCGTTCTTTATCTTATAAATATTTTTAAACTGCAATTTTTTAAATGATTTTCTTACTTAAAAGCTTTGAATAACAGGCATTTTTAATGAAGGCATTTATCAGTGAATGTTTGCTTATATTTTCTTTTGCGTTCTTTGTCCTATAAATGCTTTTTAACTGCGATTTTTTAACTTCAGTTCTCGCTTAAAAGCGTTGAATCACCAGCATATCTAATGAAGACATTTATCACTGAATGTTTGCTTATATTTTCTTTTGCGTTCTTTGTCCTATAAATGCTTTTTAACTGCGATTTTTTAAATTCAGTTCTCGCTTAAAAGCATTGAATCACCAGCATTTCTAATGAAGGCATTTATCAGTGAATGTTCGCATATATTTTTTTTTGTTTTCTTTATCCTATAAATGCTTCTTAACGGAAGGCAATTATCAGTGAATGTTTGCTTATATTTTCTTTTGCGTTCTTTATCTTATAAATATTTTTAAACTGCAATTTTTTAAATGATTTTCTTACTTAAAAGCTTTGAATAACAGGCATTTTTAATGAAGGCATTTATCAGTGAATGTTTGCTTATATTTTCGTTCGCGTTCTTTATCCTATAAATGCTTTTTAACTGCGATTTTTTAACTTCAGTTCTCGCTTAAAAACGTTGAATCACTATCATTTCTAATGAAGGCACTTATCAGTGAATGTTCGCGTATATTTTCTTTTGCTTTCTTTATCCTATACATGCTTCTTCGCTGAAGGCATTTATCAGTGAATATTTGCTTATATTTTCTTTTGCGTTCTTTATCCTATAAATGCTTTTTAACTGCGATGTTTTAAATGCATTTCTTACTTAATAGCGTTGGGTAACCGGCATTTCTAATGCAGGCATTTATCAGTGAATATTTGCTTATATTTTCTTTTGCGTTCTTTATCTTATAAATATTTTTAAACTGCAATTTTTTAAATGCATTTCTCACTTAAAAGCTTTGAATAACAGACATTTCTAATGAAGGCATTTATCAGTGAATTTTTGATTTTTTTTTTCTTTCTTTATCCCATAAATGCTTTTTAACTGCGATTTTTTAAATGCAGGTCTCGCTTAAAAGCATTGAATCACCAGCAGTTCTAATGAAGGCATTTATCAGTGAATATTTGCTTACATTTTCTTTTGCATTTTTTATCTTATAAATATTTTTAAACTGCATTTTTCTTTTTTTTAATTTCTCCCTTAAAAGCTTTGCATAACAGGCATTTCTAATGAAGGCATTTATCAGTGAATTTTTGCTTATATTTTCTTTTGCTTGCTTTATCCTATAAAAGCTTTCTCGTTTAGGCTTTTCGCTTAAACTCTTAACGCTTTTTTCCAACTTTTGCTTCCGCCACGTTATTTAAATAAATAATATGAGATTAAATATTGTCTTTGGCAATTTTTTTTTTTTCTTATTTTTGCTTTATGTTTAATGAAAGAATGATGCTGGAACGTGCAGCATATGTGTTACTGGCAATCATCTCTCAACGTTTTGTCACAGTTTCTTGTTTCTTTGGCTCTGTGGCAAAAAAAAAACACACACATTGTTAAGTTGGTAAATAAAAAGAAAAAGGAGGAAAGACAAAATACCAAAATACCAGTACTCGTTGAACGCACCACACCTCAGCTGACCACACAGTGACGACACAGCGTAATACAAGAAAATAAAAGCTGTATCCAGTTTATTTCAGCAACTGGGCCTTCTTTAAATTACACTTGTGTCTGCCTGCCCACTTTTCTTTTTACAACGTCCCCCCCTCTGTCACTCTCTATCTCACTCTCTCCTTCGCCACACGCTTCCAATCAAACCAAGTAAGAAATGTTTGTGTTGCACATGATGTTTGCTGTTGGCTTGGTCATTCACTTGGTTGGTGTGGCTGCTTGAAACCACAATGTGTCACGTATTGTTGGAATGGATAATTGTTAGTTAGACGGTGTGTTGTTGTGGGTCAGTTTAAGATAAAACAGGAAATATGTTCTATAAAATTTTGTCTTCTGCTGCTAAACTCGTTGTTGTTGGCCGCCGTCCGTCCACTTGTGTACTGTACTATATGCTTAGAGCTTAATAAAAAAAAAAATAAAATAAAAAAAAACCCAATAAAAAAAAGAGTATAAATGTTATACTGCCATAAGTTAATGTGTTTTTTGGGCTTATGGTATGGGAACCCGGGGATTTGTTTTATTGTCTACATATGTATGCTCCCATGTATGTTTCCGCTAACGTTTGGACAAATACAAAATGCTGAGATTTATCATAAACAGAAAATATGTTTTTTCTACTTTTATTATTGTTTTATGTCCATTATTATTTGTTCTAGTTTTTTTTCCTTCTTTCTTTCTTTCTTTACTCGGTCATGCTCCGACTCTTTTTTTTTCTGAACGGAAAAGAAAAAACATGAAAAGGATTTTATCAACGAAATGAGCAGCTATCTGATGGCAAGATAATTGGAAAGGGATTAATATACAAACCATTTGTCGTTTTCTAGGAATTCTTCAGGAAAAAATTGCACTTTACAAATAGTTTAAAAAAAAAAATTAAAAAAAACAATTTAAAAACATGAAAAAAATTTTATACAAAGTGGCGCAAAATACGCCATCTTTTTTTTTTATAACTCTTTTACTAGATGCAAAAAATTATATTGAAATTTAGAAATCTTTATTTAGGCTTGTACAGTGTATTCTGTTAATTGCAAAATATGATACCAATCAAGTGGCCGCTGCCAGTGATGCTATTTTGCCATTTATGTCTACTTTAGTACACATTCGATAACTTTTCGCAACATTTCTGGTGATAACGGTTTGCATTCCGAATATACTCCTTAATGGCAACGGATGTCTGGGATTTATTGGCATATACCCGCGACTTTAAGTAGCCCCCAAAAAGAAGTGTGATATGGTAAAAGCGTGCCCATGTCAAATCGTCAAATCGCTAGATTAGGCCATGAGGAAATGCTTCCTTGATAATATCCTTAGTGGTTCCTGCTGTGCACGTGGTTGTACTGTCTTGCTGAAACCATGCTGGGCTCGTTCAGCTCCGACTGAATATAGAAATTTATTTACATCCACACCTGGCTTGTCGCTTTTGTCTGATGATCGACCAACTCCACAGACTGAGTTATTCACGATTTACCAGTGCTCTCGAGTAGCACAGGCCGCATATGTCGCTATAAGTTTGTAGCCATATAGGCAAACCCCTTGCTGAGGAGTTCGGGCACTCAAATCCGTCCTGTATTCAATTTCTTATACAGTCAATCGAAGACAAAGCTAAATGAATTGGTGGTCAGAAGTCCATTAAGAGCATCAGCCCTTGACTAACTAACTTGTCTAACCATCACCTTCAGATACCTTATATTACAGGTATCTTTTGCAAGACAACAGCACTTTGGGGGGTCGTTAGCCTGCGAAAACCATAGTTATCAGGGTAATACTCTTCCTGTGATTTTCGGTTTCAACCACAGCTAGAACATTGTAGCCAAAGTTGGCATCCCAAACATGATTAACAGTGAGATGGCCTGCAAGCAGAACCTCCCGGAGGCTTTGCTGATGCCCGTTCTGCAAGTTTTAACCCTTGGTAAGGGTTACAGAAGTCCAACACAACTTAAGTAAGGCGGCTGCCTAGAGTTTTATTTGTTAAAAAAACGAGAGCCTCTTCTCTGCTATACTTTAGAAAGTCCAACACAACTTAAGATAGGCGGCTTCCTAGAATTTTATTTGACACAAAAACGAGGGCCTCTTCTCTGCTATACTTTAGAAAGCAGCGTGCCAATTTTAACCCTTGGTAAGGGTTTTAGAAGTCCAACATAACTTAGAACAGACGGCTTGCTAAAGTTTTATTTAGTACCAAAAACGAAAGACACCTTTCCCTCTATGCCCTGCTCCCCGAGGGATTCATTTCCGGCCATAAGAAGTCACTTATCATGGCCCTGTAGCGTTCGCCAGTAACAGTAAATGTGGAGCCAATGGCCTCCTCAAATCAGTTCTCCCACATAAAGACCGTACCACACAGTAGCTTTGAATAGCCTGCAGACGTGTTTCCTGCTTGTTATAACGTTGGAAAATTCAAGTCAAATGTCCACAAACACTACTCAATCTTTCCACCTCCTCACAACCTATTTTCCTAGTTCTGGTACAATGCACTGCATATGTAGGGGTCATCCAAAACTAAAAAAAACAGCTTTTCACACGGGGCTTAACAGAGTCTCAGAAATACAGATATCGAAAGTACTATTAGGACATTATTAATTCTCATTGATTTCTTTAAAATGGTAGAATATAAAGGTTGAACATATTTTTGAGTCCAATATATTGAATCGAAATTTAGGTTTAGCTGATGACATCGTATCAAGGTATTAATAATATTTAGTCATAAAATTTACCCCACTTAGTTATTTTTCTGATGAGCCTTCACAACACTGAGATTTTTACATCAAATCGAATTCAAATTATGGTTGGTCTGATGTTATTGTGTCATACTATTGACGATATTTTGTCAGCACATTGATTTCATTTAGTTATTTCTTCGACATTATCACATTAAACGTGTTCCAATAAAGCATCGCCATGATGTTATGTTGACGTTTCATTGAGGAAATAATTGTCATAATTGCCGCTAATGATAATTAGAACAGCTGATGTAATGGTTGACATAACAGCGATGAAAAGTGTCATTGGGCCAATAATGAAGACAGTTGGTATTGCATTGATATTAAAATACATCACAGTTATGAGGGGTTATCTATGAGTATGAAAATATGTTATTGTCCAAAGCAGGGGTGCCCAAAGGTTCTATATCGAAGAGCAAACACCAATACATTTAAGGAAAAACTACTTTTATTTTATTTTATTTTATTTTATTTTATTTTATTTTATTTTATTTTATTTTATTTTATTTTATTTTATTTTATTTTATTTTATTTTATTTTATTTTATTTTATTTTATTTTATTTTATTTTATTTTATTTTATTTTATTTTATTTTATTTTATTTTATTTTATTTTATTTTATTTTATTTTATTTTATTTTATTTTATTTTATTTTATTTTATTTTATTTTATTTTATTTTATTTTATTTTATTTTATTTTATTTTATTTTATTTTTTTTGTAAAAAGTAAAACATATTTACGAAACCAAAATTTACACTGATAATCACTGTCGTCAAAGCTTGCGAAAGTGTTATTGCTTTGCTCTTGTGTGTGTGCAGTGGAGAACCACAAAGTTGTTTGTGTATTTTGTGTCTTTTCCATTGCTAGTGCTGAGTGCACTGTGTGTGTATTAAAGGGCACAGCACAATAACTAAGCGCTTTTACAGAAACAATTCAGCATCAAGCGCATAGGGCCTGGGCACAACTGGTTCCAAGGCTTCTGATTGAAAATTAAATTAAGAAATAATTATTGTGTTCGATTGCCCATGAGCGTTGTTAACAGCTAACACCTCGGTTGGGCTCTGCCACAGATGCCTGAGTTGCAGACCTGTAAAGCTTTTAGGACAGCTGAAGAACTGATTGCTGGTTGCGGCTCCGGGGTCTTAAGTGCCAAAAACTACACACTAGCTGCAGCTGTTGATCCTCCAGGTTGATTTTAGCTGGGTAGTATCATATTTAATATTTTACTTCTCTATAAACAGCTTTTTGTTCAAATTATTATTAAATAGTTTAAATTGTTTTATATTAACAAGCCATTAAAATTAATTCAATTTAACAACCCTTTTAACTTTATTGAATTGACGAGACCAAACAAAACAAAAAACTAATAATAATGTTTTTCTATACAGCCTCAAATTGACAACAAATTTAAATTAATATTTATTACAGAAAAAAAATCGTGACAATCTAAATTACTGTTTAAAAAAGAGACCAAAACAAATTTGAAAATTAAGATTTTGCTTATAACATTTTTGAAAAGCTTGAAAACATTTAAGCTAAAAATAAATAAAAATATTAAATAAAAAAAAAGAAATGTTCAAACTTTGACTACACGCATTCATGTCTGCTTGTCAAATAAAATTTGTTTGATTATTGACTGAAATAAATAAACACAATTTATTAAGACACTGACATCGTCAGCAGCAGCATTCTAAAAATTAATAATGATTTTTTGCTTTTCATTACGATTGCTGCTGCCTGCTGTTACATACAGTTCATTACAGACCTTTTTAACGATTCAATTTGTTCTGGTTGACGCTGAGCAAAGACAAGATCATTAGCTAAAGCAAACAAATTGGTGCACATACACACATTCATGCTGTTTGCTTTGCCAGATATGGACCAGATATTGATTACATGAAGTACACAAAGACTGTTCGATGAAAGATTTAAAAAAATGAAAAATTATTGGAGGGCAACTTGATAAATGAAATAAAAAGAGTAAAAATAATAACAATGTTTACAAATAGTCCGGAGAATTTTAAAACGTATCAGAAATAGCAGCTAACTTTTCTAAATCATTACTCCTATAAGCAATGTTGTTAACATAATGGCGTCTATTAAACAGGATAAACGTTACTCAGTAAAATATTTTCCACTGCAAAAATTTGCAAGTTTTATTTGAATCCTCATAAAATTACTAAATTTATGGTCCTGTAAGAAATTAGGTCCTTCGAACTGCTAAGAGTAGAGGAAAAACTATGTTGTTTAACATAATGTTGTTTAACATAATACGATAAATGTTACTCAGTAAAATCTTTCTCACTGCAAACATTTGCAAGTTTTATTTGAATCCTCATAAAATTGCCAAATTTATGTTCCTGTAAGAAATTCGGTCCTTCGAACTGCTAAAAGTAGAGGAAAATGACGTTGTTTAACATAATACGATAAATGTTACTCAGTAAAATATTTCCCACTGCAAAAATTTGCAAGTTTTATTTCAATCCTCATAGAATTTATATTCGCCTAAAAATAGAGGAATCCTTATGTTGTTTAACATAATGACATCTGTTAAACAGGATAAATGTTACTCAGTAAAATATTTTCCACTGTAAAAATCTGCAAGTTTTGTTTGAATTCTCTTAAAATTAACAAATTTATGTTCCTGTAAGAAATTAGGTCCTTCGAACTGCTAAAAATAGAGGAAAAATTATGTTGTTTAATATAAGGACATCTGTTAAACAGGATAAACGTTACTCAGTAAAATATTTTCCACTGCAAAAATTTGCAAGTTTTATTTGAATCCTTATAGAATTACCAAATTTATGCTCCTGTAAGAAATTTCGTCCTTCGAACTGCTAAAAGTAGAGAAAAATTGATGTTGTTTTATATAAGGACATCTGTTAAACAGGATACACGTTACTCAGTAAAATATTTTCCAAAGTAAAAATCTGCAAATTTTCTTTGAGTCCTCATAAAATTGCCATATTTGTGTTCCTGTAAGAAATTTGGTCCTTCGAGCTGCTAAAAATAGAGGAAACCTTATGTTGTTTAACATAATGACATCTGTTAAACAGGATAAACGTTACTCAGTAAAATATTTTCCACTGTAAAAATCTGCAAGTTTTGTTTGAATTCTCATAAAATTAACAAATTTATGTTCCTGTAAGAAATTTGGTCCTTCGAACTGTTAAAAATAGACGAAAACTTATGTTACTTAACATAATGACATCTGTTAAACAGGATAAAGTTACTCAATAAAATATTTTCCACTGCAAAAATCTAAAAATTATTAGAATCCTCATAGAATTACCAAATTTATATTCCTCTAAGAAATTTGGTCCTTCGAGCTTCTAAATATCAAAAAAAATTATCCAAAGCTTCTGGGTGTAGTTTCTTAAAGGCACCTGGTCTTGTAACTGCTAGAATAGCGAGAAAAATCTAAAAACCCTCAGGGGTGATGGTTGGACGGGTGAGTTTGTTAAGGTCTGATGCTCATAATGGGCTTCAGCAAACCAACTCATTGAGCCTTGTCTTTCATTCACTGTTGGGAAATTGCATACAATAGTGCAAAAGATTTACATCAGCACCTGCCTTTACAGCCTTATCTGATGATGAACCAATTCCACGGAGTGAATTATTCACGATTCACCAGCGTCCCCGTGTGGCTAACTAGGCTCACGCAGTTAGCGATTTTTGCCATATGTTTTTAGCCATATGAGCAACTTTTTGTTGAGGAGTTTGGACCTTCTAATTCCTCCTGTATGCAATTTCCTGGCAATCATTGGAAGACAAGGCTTAATAAGTTGGTAGGCCGAAGCACACTAAGAGCATCAGCCCTTAAACCCACTCATCCGTCAACCATCATCACCGGTTGTTTACAGTAGAGGTAACTGTTGCAACGCAACAGATCCTCGGTAGCTTGTAGGAGCGGGTTTGCCTTGGAGTTCCTTTCTTCTTGTAGCAAACAAAACTCTAGGAAGCCTCATGACAGCAAAGCCGACCGGAAATTCTGCTTACAGACTATCTTGGCGCTGATTATAGTTGAGGTGTCTGTCTTGACTGAAACGTTCTGGCTGTGGTTTACATCTAAATTCGCAGGAAGGGAAATCAGTTTCCCTGATTACTATGGTGCATTGTGGGTTTTCAGGGACTAATAACCCTCCGGGGTGCTGTGGTCTTGCAACAGGCAGGGCTGGGCAAAATACTCACATTATGTATTTCAAACTCTGTTCTATCGCTACTACAATGCGTTACTCCGTTCTATCACTATTACAATGGATTTTGCTCAGACGAGATTAGGAATCTTGTTCCCGAAACTCGCACATTTTTATGTAGCACGCGCTCATCGTCGAGTGCTCATCCATTTGTGGTCGATTGCCCGGGGAATCGTACTACTCATTACAGAGAGAATTCGTTTTTCAGCCGTACGCTTCGCCTGTGGAATAAGTTGCCTGCCGACGTGCCTCCTGTCTGTTATAACGTTGGAGAGTTCAAGTTAAATGTTCACAGACACATACTCCCTATTTCCCCCTCCTCACAGCCTATTTTCCTAGTTATGGTACAATGCACTGCATATGTAGGGGTCATCCCCTGGTCCAAGATAAAAAAAATACAATATACAAGATACTTTCAATTTGCGTATTTCAAATACAAACTGCAAAATACTTTCAAGTTATGTATTCCAAGTACAAAATACAACTTTTTTGTATTTCGATCTTATAAAAAATGTATTTCAAATACTTGCCCAGCCCTGGCTACAGATACCTGTAATGTAAGGACCCAGGGCTGATGATTAGACGGAAGAATTAGCTTAAGGGCTGATGCTCTTAATGGTCTGCGGCCTATCAAGTCTTTAAGTCTTGTCTTGGCAAAAAGGTACGACCTGTGTTAGGTACACGGGGGAGCTGGTGAGTCGAGAATAATTCACCCCTTGCAGTTGGTTCGCGGGGTTAACTAGATAAGGCCGGCAAGGCAGGTGTTGATGAAAATCCATGACACGTTCTGTACGGCTGTTTCCCCAGGACTTAACTGGCACATGTTTTTATAGAAGACGAATCACGCGAAATTAACTTTCATTTGTGTGGCGTAGCGTGCAGCGTCACCGTGAGCGGTGTGTTTATTTAACTCTCCCGTGGTCTGACCGATAGTTGGGGGTTGCTGGTATGCTGGCTTTTAGCGCGGCTAAGCTGACCGGATGAAGGGTGGTTCTTCCCAACTTCCTGCCATAAGTCGCGCACACACACACGCACAAAAATCATTTTCTTCTCAAAACGAGCGGTAATGTCTGTCATACTTGTTCAAACGTAAACAGTGCTCAAGTGGCCGTTTCCTGTTGACAGGAGAAGTGCTGCCGTTTTAATGAAAAGTTGGGACATATAAAAAATCATGGACTTTGTAAATCTAATCAGATTATATATAGTCCAAAATTTTCATATAAATTAAATTTTATTATTGTACAAATTCTAAAATATATGAAAAGTTTAAAAAACTGTTAAATTTTCCTTAATTTAAGCAGCTTAAAGTACATTCATTCATAAAACTGACCCGTTAGCTTAAAATCCTGCTAAATCGTTGAAGCATTCAACTCTGCAAAAATCCTGTTTTATTTTATACTTTCTGTTATCTCGTGCCAAATAAAACAATGCATCGCAATGCAAAATCCACAATCAACCAAACAACAGCAACAACAACAACCACAACAGCAGCAAGAAAAAGAAGAAAAAATGCAGCAAAACTATCGTTGCAAATAAACTACTTTTAGTTTCAAATGCTCCAAAATTAGCGGTCATTGTCAGCTGTAATAATTTACGGCATTCGTTTCATTTAAGGGGGTTTTCGCTTCCGAAATGAAAACGCATTAATCGTGCACTGGTACGATTGTAGTTGCAGAGCATACAACTACAACGACAACGACAACAATAACAACAGCTTAAGTGTATTTTGTTGAAAGGAGATTTATTTAAATGAAAAGTCGATACATTCCGTTTTATGAAAGAGCCAAACCGCCAAAATTGTGTTGAAACTATTTGAACATGACACGTGAAATACGATTTGTGAGCTGGACAAAAGTTAAATGTGTGTTTTTGCAGCAGAGTACGCTACACCAAAGAAGGAGGTATAATTAGTTGCATGAAATAATGCGGGATATATATAATACTACTTGGAAAATGGAAAGATAATTAGTTAAAAAGGTAGTGTTTTCAAAATATACTCTTTATTTTTAAAGGCAAATAAATGCACGTTTTTGCTTATTTTTATTATTGTAAAATAAATTTTCATAGATAATGATATCCGATGGATATCGGTATATTGGATAAAGAAGATAAATTATATATTAAAAAAATTGGCCTAGGCTCAATTAATTTCATCGCTTCAATTGGTTATGAATATATATATATATATATATATATATATATATATATATATATATATATATATATATATATATATATATATATATATATATATATATATATATATATATATATATATATATATATATACAGTGCTGTTCCTACGCTAAGCAACTCACACTGTATTTTAGAAAAATGTTACTTTTCTCTCAAATAAGAAGACCTTAAGAACTCATTATAATACTTATTTATGACTTGTATGATAGCAAAAAAAAAAAATGTATAAAAAAATAACAACAAAAACCTTTTTGGATATTTCAATAACAAACAAAAACAAAACTAACTCTATGAGAGGCTGTGCCTATGCTAAGCAACAAATTTTCTTATTCTCTTTCCCTTAAATATAACGGTTCTTTTGCGATGCATTTGAGTTCATTAATTGCAAATTACTTAAATCAATGCAGTTTAGTCCTACTAAGACTTTCTTCGTCTTTAAACTATAAATTTTCAACATGAAGCGCGTTCAATACGATAATAGCTTCAAATCTTCCGTTATATCATTGTGGAAGGCAGGGCAAAGTCAAATTGATATAGCTAATAATTTAAAAATTAACAAATCAATGGTTTCACGGTGGATTCAAAATTATAAAACGATAGGCACTGTCGTAAAACCCAATACAGGCGCACCTCCACGTAAAATTTCCGACCGTGACGACAGACAAATTAAAATATTAATAAAAAAAAACCATTTATAACTTCAAAAGAGGTAATGAAATCACTTAATTTGAATGTGGATTCCAGCACAGTCAGAAAACATATCATCAAGCTGGGCTTAAAAAGTTATAGGGCTGTCAAAAAACCAATGCTGACAAAAAAACACATGAAAAAACGGTAAGTGAATTTTAATTTACTTTAACAACAAATTCTATAGGACTTTTGTAATTTTTAGTCTTGAATTTGCAAAGCAACACATTAATTGGACTATCACAAAGTGGAACAGTGTGCTCTTTAGCGATGAAGTCAAAGTAAACCTCTTCAATTCAGACGGCATATGCACTGTGCGGCATATGAAAGGAAATCGGCTCGATCCACGCTATTGTAAGCAAACAATGAAACATGGAGGGGGAAACATTATGGTGTGGGCATATTTCTCTGGCAAACGCCTTGGTCCTGTGCACAAAATAAACGATAAAATGGATCGATTCGTGTATAAGGACATCTTAGAAACGAAAATGCTCCCATATGCAGAATGGAATATGCCACTTCGATGGGTGTTTCAACATGATAACGACCCGAAACACACATCGAAGTTGGTCAAGGAATGGTTTCAGACGAAAAGGATTCAAGTGCTTGATTGGCCGGCACAATCACCCGACTTGAATCCTATCGAAAATTTGTTCGCCATTGTGAAACGACGCCTCGGATCGAGTCGATTTACAAATAAAGAAAATTTGTTAAACGGTTTTCAAAATGAATGGAAAAACATCCCCAAAAGCACATTGCAAAATTTAATTGCCTCAATGCCCAAGAGATGTGCTGCAGTCATAAAAAACAAAGGGTCATATACGAAATATTAATAAGTTGCTTAGCGTAGGCACAGCCTCTCATAGAGTTAGTTTTGTTTTTGTTCGTTATTGAAATATCAAAAAAGGTTTTTGTTGTTATTTTTTTATAAACTGTTTTGTTATCATATAAGTGATAAATATATATTAAAATGAGTTCGTAAGGTCTTCTTATTTGAGAGAAAAATAACATTTTTGTAAAATACAGTGTGAGTTGCTTAGCGTAGGAACAGCACTGTATATATATATATATATATATATATATATATATATATATATATATATATATATATATATATATATATATATATATATATATATATATATATATATATATATATATATATATATATATAATTTACAAGGTATTTTTTTAAGGTAAGTTTTGTAAAGATAGTATAAGGTATTTTTGTTGAGGTCCTACATTTTTACAGGAACGCTTTCTAAAGCTTGTTTTTTTAATGATACTTTGTTTAAAGGCAAATTTATTTTTCAATCACACTTTATATTAAGGGTACTTTTTCTAAAATAACTTTACACTAAAGGTCTATTTTAAGGTAATTTTTTAAGGTACAGTGTATTAAAGAAACTTCTTCTGAAAGTACTTACTGGTTTTATTAAAGTTACTTTTTTAAAGGTATTCTTTGAAGGTAACCGTTTTAAAGGTACTTTATATTAAAAATATTTTTTCTAAAAGTACGTTATATTAGAGATACTTTTTTAAAATTTGCTTTTAAAATGTACTTATTTTAAATATACATTTTCTAAAAATAATTTTTTTAAAGGTGATATTTTTCAAGATACCTTTTCTAAAGGTACTTTTTTTTAAAGTACCTTTTCTATAGGTACTTTTTTTAATAGTACCTTTTCTAAAGGTACTTTTTTAAAAGTATTTTTTCTAAAGGTACTTTTTTTAAAAGTACCTTTTTAATGGTATTTTTAAAGGTACTTTTTTACAGGAACTTTTCTAAATTACCTTTTTTACGTACTTTTTTATAAGTACATAAGTACTTTTTTTTTAAGGCACAGTTTTTAAAAGTACTTTTAAAAAGGAACTTTTTGAAAAGAACTTTTTAATAAAACTTTTTATGAGTACTTTTTAAAATATTTTTTTATAGGTCCCTTTTTCGAGGTACTTTCTTAAGGTACATTTTTAAATTTACTTATTTTTTTTTTTATTGGACCAGTACTCAGGTGATGACCTGATGAAAGAGGTAGTAGTGTTTGTGAACATTTGACTTGAACTCTCCAACGTTATAACAGACGGAAGGCACGTCTGCAGGCCACTTATTCCGCAGACGAAGCTTACGGCTGAAAAACGAATTCTCTCTGTAATGCGTAGTACGATTCACCGGGCAATCAACCACAAATGGATGAGGTCTGGACGATGAACGCGTGTTACGTAAAAAAGTGCGAGTTTCGGGAACAAGATCCCTAATCTCGTCAGAGCAAAAAATCCATTGTAGTAACGATAGAACAGAGTAACGCACCCCACACTACGTCGATGCTCCAGTGAATCAATAGATGGATACCCTACTGTCACTGATGAGCTTTTCCGCCCTCTCCTGCACACGGTCGAGTAACCCCAAAATAGACTTTGAGGCACCAACCCAAACGGGGGAATTGTATTATTTAAAGGCAATTTTTTTTTTCAAATATTATTTGTATTGAAGGTACTTTTTCTAAAAGTTCTTAATATTCAAGTTACTTTTTCTAAAAGTTTTTAGTATTAAATGTAATTTTTAAGGGCATTTTTTTAGAAGTGCTTTAAGGTAATTTTTTTATTTATTTATTTTTTAAAGTACCATACTTAAAGCTACTATTTTAAAGGTATTTTTTTAAAGGTAATTCTTTTAAAGGTATTTATTTTAAAGGTGCTTTTTTAATCGCTTTTTTTAAATGCTTTTTTTATAGCTAACTCTACGAGTACTTTTTTTAAAAGTAAATTTTTTCAAATCTACATTTCGTTTGTCCCATGTAAAAAGGCCCTCGCCTTTTCCCTGAATCGAACTTTTTTTTAGGGATTCTACTACGTTTCACATAAATATACAGCGACAGCGACCTTTCTGCTTGAGACCAACAATATGTTAACGGCTTTTTTTAAGCAACTTTTTTTAAAAGCACTTTTCTAAATATACATACTTTTTTACATGTGCTTTTCCTAAAAGCAACTTTTGTTAGCATACACCTATTTTAAATAGTACATTTTTGCATATATATAAACGTTCGGCAAAGTCTCTTTTAAAAGCATATCCCAAAAATATTACTTTTTTCAAAATTTTATTTTTAATTGATTTTTTTAAAATACTTTTATAAAAGGTACTACTTCAAAACATGCATCAATTAAAAACAAAATGTGCTATTTTTAAAACTTTTCTCATAAAGTAGTATTTATTAAAAATAGGTTTTTCGAAAAGCAATTCTTTCAAAAGCAAATTTTTCAAAACGTACTTAAAGGGTAGTTTTTTCCAAAAGTTCTTGTCTTCAAATATATTCTTTTCAAAGGTACTTTTTCAAAAAGAGTCATTTTCAATTTGTGAAATTTTTCTGAGGAATATTAATTCATGGCGAATACTAAAGTTTGCATTATTGTTTGCTCCCTTGCAAACTTTAGTCGATGCTGCAAACAGAAAAAAATTTCCATTTCATGTTTTATCAATTAAAAGATTATTTATTATTCGCTGCTGCGTTTATTTGTCGGTTGAAAATTTTTGTGTATTTTTGAAAGTGAAAAGCACATGAAAATTGATATTCAATTGAGATTTAAAGATTAAAAACAAATCGGCAAACTGCAAAGCTCAAAAACCAGTTGTAATTTATCATTTGAATGCAATAAATTTTATTTCAAAATGGAAATAAAATTGCAATTGTGGTGGTCTGCTGACAGTGAGTGATACATATAGAAAGTGATGCTGAATAAGATCTCTTCCTTAATTTTGGATAAATTTTAAAAACTTGTTGTGGACACAAAATGTTGTAAATTTTTGGCTATTTGAAATTATTAAATTTTTTGTAGTTGTTAAATTTTAACAGCTGAAAAAGTTAGTTAATACAGCATAGAATATAAAGTAAGAATATAAACTCTCTCCCCTGTAGAAAGGTCCTTTGGTGATATATAATATTTGATATATCTTTTATAGCACATGTGGATTTTAGACTTGCGTAATGTATCTATCTTGAAGGTGAATTTGGAAGGACTAAACCTTGCCATTATTGTATCATCGATTTTTCGCTAGCTTTAGCCATGAAGCAAAAAAAGTTCCACTATGTCAGACCGAAAATCTCATTTTGTAGGTGCCCAAAAAAAGAGAAAACGAAGATATTTGAATTCTAAGTCTCTCCCCTCAAATCTCTTTTTGTAGTCGCCCAAAAAAAAGAGGCAACGAAAAGATTTGAAATCCTGGAATCTCTATGACTTATCAAAATATACTTTTCGAGGCGCCCAAATTTCTATATAAAAAGTATTATGTCTACATATATATACTTTAACGATTAGTTATCTGCTATTTATGTCATTATTTATCATTCCTTCCCCTGTCAGTTCAGTAGCTTTGTTGGCATCGCATCAAAAATTTGTTTTCGTTTGATCTATCATATTTTATTTACAAGTATTTCTGTAAATGTTATTCTAAAACCACTTTTAATCAATGCAGTATCTCCCCTGGCAACATTTTCAGTATACGATTTGATAAAAGCTAATATTATTTCATTATTATATATCTGTTTTCAACTTTCATAATTAAATTATGACTTCAAATTTTGACCCGATGGTCACCCTCCTGGCTACTATGCATAACGTTTCACATATGACATAAATTTCACTAGTTATTTTTTATATTATTTAAGCCGAATTTGAATCTTTAAAAATTCCTACAAACAACGAAGTGATTTGAAATCAAAGTCTGTCCCCTGGCTTATGACAGATCAGTATAATTTTCGAGTCGCTAAATTTCTTTATAAAAAGTATATATGCATATAAATGCATATTTCTAAAGATTTGTTATAAACCATTTATGTCATTATTATCATTCCTTCCTCTGGCAGCTGTTTAGCTTTGTTAGTATAGTATCAAAAAATTGTATTCATCTTATCTGTCGTATTTTATTTACAAATATTTTTGCAGACATTAAATTAAAACCTCTTTTAATCACTACAGTATCTCCCCTGGCAACATTTTAAGTGTTCGTTTTAACAAAATCTAATACTATTTTATTATTATATATCTCTTTTCTAATATCATAAATAAAACATGACTTTAAATTTTGACCCGAAGGTCACCCCCTGGTTATTATGTACGTATATTCACCTCACATATATGACATAAATTTCACCACTTAGTTTTTGTATTATTTAAATCGAGACTATCCTCAGTGATTCCTTTGTCAAATGCCAATATTTGAATCTTTACAAATTATTACAACAACCAAGTGATTTGAAATCAAAATCTGTCCCCTGGCACTATGACATATCAAAAGTATCATTTTCGAGTCGCTAAATTTCTTTATAAAAAGTATGTATGGATATATATGTATATTTCTAACGATTAGTTATAAGCTATTTGTAATTTTTTATCATTCCTTCCCCTGGCAGTTGGCTAGCTTTGTTAGCATCACATCAAAAAGTTGTTTTCATATTATCTGTCGTATATAATTTACAAATATCTTTGTAAATATTATTATAAAACCTTTTCTAATCACCGCACTATCTCCCCTGGCAACATTTTCAGTATTCATTTTGATAAAAGCTGATATTAGTTCATTATTATATTTCTCTTTGTTTATTTTCATACATAAATAATAAAAAAATGCATATATCAATTTGTCCCAATTGTCACCCCCCTGGCTATTATGTATATCCATTATGACCTCCCATATATGTCATATAAATTTCCGCATAAAATTTTTATATTATTTAAGCCAAAGTTTTTCTCAGTTATTCCTTTGTCAAATGCCAATATTTGAGTCTTTAAAAATTATGACAAACAACGAAGTGATTTCAAATCACGCTTTTGGCAAAACATTTACAACCAGTTCAATATCTCAGCAAGTAGCGGCCATTGACATGAAATCATCTGTAAAAAACAACACTTAAACATTTAAAAACTCCAGTTAAGTATAGTGTGTTTTACTACTATTACGCTCTAATTAATTAATTGTCTACAATTTTTGAAATACCACATTTAGTGGTCTAGCAAACCAGCAATTAAGTTGTCTCTCAAACTTTGCCAGAAACGAAGACGGATTTAAAATGAAAAAATAGCTTTTCATTTAAAACATTAAAAAAAGTTTATTATTGAAAATGAAATATTTCAACCGAAAAAAAATTTCAAAAATGTTAAAGCAATACAAAACATATTTCATAAATTTTAGTTTCTTTTTTTGTAAATAAAATGGCTAAAACATAATTAAGTGAGTTGTGTTTATTAAATTAAATTTTACTAAAAAAAACCAAAACAAATTGTTCATTTGACAGCAAATATTACAATTAAGCGTTTCGTTAATTAAAGCAATTTTTCGCAGTTTAGATGTTTAACATTAAGTGTTAATGAAAACATAATTTACAAATAATTTACATAAAATGTTAATGGTTTTGTGTTTTTTGTTCCGGGTCTTAATTACAAATACATACATTAAAAAAACTCTCGCAAAATTGTTAGACAAAAGAACTCTGAAACCATGTTTTACAATAATGATTTATAAAAATTCATTCGCACCAAAAATATTTCAATAGAAACTCAATCAACAAGACCTTTAATAACAATAACAAAAATTTCGAAGAGAAAACTTTTGAGTTAAAAAATTATATAGACAATTATTGCAGTAATAGTCTTCGTTAGACGATTTTTCTATAAAAACAATTTTTTTAATTTAGAGGGAAACCCAAATTTTATGTACAAGCTGGCGCATTTCAATTTCGAATACGTTTTTTACAAAAAAATAAAAAATAAAAATTTTATGTTAAGAGTTGGATATCTTACAACGGTACAAATTTAACCCCCGACCCCCCTGGGAACAGATTTTGCCTTGGCGCAGACCAAACCAGGGCACTCTGTTTTCTGAATAGAAGTAACTCTTAAGTAAGGGCACTGTCTGTACGATTATAAGCGTATAGCAAAAGGTTGCGAACTGTGTAAGCCTTGCAAGCCGCCTAGGAGCGCGTCCATAATCTTCCCATCTTTTCTTCCTTCTTTCCTTCCTTTATGCCATTCTTCCTTCATTCATTTTTTCACTCCTTCCTTCCTTCCTTCTTTCCTTCTCTCTTACTTCCTTTCCTCCTTCCTTCCTTCATTCTTCCCTTCCTACACGCCTACCTTCGTTCTTCCCATCCTTCCTTCCTTCTTTCCTCCCTTTATTCCATTCATACTTCCTTCCTTCCCTTGTTTCTTCCTTCCTTCCTTTCTTCTTACCCTCTTTCCTTTCCTCCTTCCTTCCTTCCTTTTTTCATTCTTCCTTTCCTACAATCATTCCTTCCTTCCTCCCATCCTTTCTTCCTTCTTTCCTTCCTTTCCTCCTTCCTTCCTTCATTCTTCCCTTCCAACATTCCTTCCTTCCTTCTTCCCATCCTTACTTCCTTCTTTCCTTCCTTTATTCCATTCATTCTTCCTTCCTTCCTTCCTTTGTTCCTTCTTTCCTTCCTTTCTTCTTACCCTCTTTCCTTTCCTCCTTCCTTCCTTCCTTCTTACCCTCCTTCCTTCGTTTTTTCATTCTTCCTGTCCTACATTCATTCCTTCCTTCTTCCCATCCTTTCTTCCTTCTTTCCTTCCTTTATGCCATTCTTCCTTCCTGCATTTTTTCACTCCTTCCTTCTTTCCTTCTCTCTTCCTTCCTTCCTTCCTTCCTTCCTTTCCTCCTTCCTTCCTTCATTCTTCCCTTCCAACATTCCTTCGTTCCTTCTTCCCATCCTTACTTCCTTCTTTCCTTCCTTTATTCCATTCATTCTTCCTTCCTTCCTTCTTACCCTCTTTCCTCCTTCCTTTCTTCTTACTCTCCTTCCTTCCTTTTTTCATTCTCCCTTTCCTACGTTCATTCCTTCCTTCTTCCCATCCTTTCTTTCTTCTTTCCTTTCTTTATTCCATTCTTCCTTCATTCCTTCCTTCCTTCATTCCTTCCTTCCTGTCTTCCTTCCTTTCTTTCCTCCTTCCTTCCTTCTTTCCTTCCTTTAACTCTTCAAGTGGCAACAAGATTTATTGCATGATAAAGGACTTCGATTAGTAAAATTACTAAAATTATTAAAAATATTCTTCATCTTTCCTAATCATCAGTCCTAATTATCGCTGACTCGTTCATTTATTTGAAATAAAACTCATTGTAGTGGTTTAATCACCAATTCATTTTCAAATTAATACATCATCAAAGCAAAGAGTGAAATACACTTACTGCGTGTGTATGTGTACGAGTATGATTGCGATTGTGTAATAACGTCAAAGATAATTGTTTTTCGCTTAAAGCCATATATCCATCCGCAACGTTTCGCGTGTAATTAAAATGATTGCAGAGATCCGTGTAAAGTGTTTGTTGATATTGAAAATCACATAATTAGCTAATAATTACATAAAGTATAGATAGCTTGATGTAATTGTAATTTAAGTTTTATTGCACAGAGTTAGCAAACAAAAGGAGAGGAAATTGTATTATAAATGTTCAATTAAACGTGATTAAATTTAGGACATGCAATTAAAACTTTAAATATCAAATAACCCTCGTATGCAAAAAATTATAAATGCAAAATAGTAGAAATATGAGTTTTAAAAAAAAAACTTTAGTAAAATAAGTATTTACAATAAATTCCTTCAGCTGAAGGTTCTTTTCGGTTTTTATTTTTATTTTTTATTTTTAATGTATTTATCAAAATTTCGTCTTCCTTTGGAAGACTTGTTTAGGAAAATTCGTTTTTAGGTCTGCCTTTAGGTTTAATGTTCGGTTTAACTTTGCTCTATGACAAATCACAAGAACAATATTAAATTATATATTATTATTATATTATTATATATAGTTTTTAAAACGACTTATGATAATAATATTCTGCGTAGTATAATATTTCCTTATTCCTTTGGAAACAGCAAGACTAGGAAAAACTTTTTTTCAAAAATTTTATAGAAAATTCTATTTAAAAAGTTTCACTAAAATTTTTAAAGAGAAAATTTTATAATAGAATAAAAAAAAATTTAACAAAAATCGTTAGAAAATTGTTATAGCAAAAAATTCAAACATTTTTTAAGAAATATTTTTGTAAAAATTTTTATAGACAGATTTTCTTAAAAGATTTTTATAGAAAAAAATTAAAAAAAAAAAAAATTTATAGCAAATATATCTAGCAGAATTAATTTAATGATAGTTTTTCATAAAGAAATAAAAAAAAAAAATTTTTAACAAAAAGAGCTTTATTAAAAATGATAAGAGGAAAAATTTTTTAAAAAAAGTTTTACAAAAAAAGGTTTTACACAAAAATGTTTCGTTAAAAAATTTTCAAGAAAAATTTTTAATAAAATTTCAAAAAAAATTAAAAAAAAGATCGGTAGAACTTGTAAATTTGTAAAAAATATTTTGTTTACAAAATTTTTATAAAAAATTTCAATAAAAATTGAAAAAAATTAATAAAACTTCATTAAAAATTGTGGAAAGAAAGGACATTTTTTTTTGAAATTATTAAATATTTTGTAGTTTTTAAATTTTAACAGCTGAAAAAGCTAGTTAATACGGCATAGAAAACAAAGTAAGAATATAAATTCTCTCCCCTGGAAAGATGGTCCTTTGGCGATATATAAGATTTGATATATATTTTAATCATTGTGTCATCGATTTTTCAACCGCTTTTGACATGAAGCAAAAAAATTTCCACTATGACATATCAGAAATCTTGTAGGCGCCCACAGAAGAGATAACGAACGTATTTGAATTCAAATTCTCTACCCTCAAATCTTCTTTTGTAGGCGCCCAAAACGAAAAGATTTGAAATCAAGGTCTCTCTATGACATATCAAAAATATAATCTTAGAGGCGCCCAAATTTTTTTTTTATAAAAAGTAGGTATGTATACATGTGTATATTTCTAACGATTAGTTATAAGCTATTTATGTCATTATTTATTATTCCTTCCCCTGTCAGTTCAATAGCTTTGTTGGCATCGCATCAAAAATTTGTTTTCGTTTTATCTATCGTATTTTATTTATAAGTATTCCTGCTATTATTATAAAACCACTTTTAATCAACGCAGTATCTCCCCTGGCAACATTTTCAGTATACGATTTGATAAAAGCTAATATTATTTCATTATTATATATATCTTTTCTATTTTCATAAATAAATTATGACTTCAAATTTTGACCCGATGGTCACCCCCCTGGCTATTATGTATAACCTCACATATATGACATAAATTTCACCAGCTATTTTTTGTATTATTTAAGTCGAATTTGAATCTTTAAAAATTATTACAAACAACGAAGTGATTTGAAATCAAAGTCTGTCCCCTGGCTTATGACAGATCAGTATAATTTTCGAGTCGCTAAATTTCTTCTATAAAAAGTATGTGTGCATATAAAATGAATATTTCTAACGATTAGTTATAAGCTATATATGTCATTATTGGTATTCCTTCCCCTGGCAGCTGCTTACCTTTGTTAGTATAGCATCAACAAATTTGTATTTGTTGTATTTTATTTACAAATATTTTTGCCAACATTATTGTAAAACCTCTTTTAATCACTACAGTATCTCCCCTGGCAACATTTTCAGTGTTCGTTTTAACAAAAGCCTATAATATTTTGTTATTATATATCTCTTTTCTAATATCATAAATAAAACATAACTTAAAATTTTGACCCGAAGGTCAGCCTTCTGGCTATTATGTATGTATATCCACTATAACCTTACATATATGACTTAAATTTCACCACTTAATTTTTGTATTATTTAAGCCGAATTTCTCCCAAGCGATTCCCTAGTCAAATGCCAATATTTAAATCTTTTTAAATTATTACAACAACCAAGTGATTTGAAATTAAAGTCTGTCCCCGCTCTCTATGATATATCAAATGTATCATTTTCGAGTCGCTAAGGACATTTTTTTTTAGAAAATTGTTATAGAAAAGTTTAACAGGCTGCCAGACATTGAAAAGCCAGCCCACTTGGGTTGTTGTAGAAAAGGTACCCTAAAATTGTTTAAGGAAAAAATTTCATTTAACATTTTGAAAGAAAAAGTTTTATTTCTAATATTATATGATGATGGCTGGGTATCATTCGTCTAGCTCGAGTTCAATCCTGGCTAAAGCCAAAAAATATTTTTATTTATAATTATAACAATAATTGCCGCGATCAATAACTCTTGAGCAAAGAAGACAGGAAAAAATAATTGAATACATTAAAGCTGGGGGACAACTAGCTGTTTCGCAGACGCTACACTGCTCATCAGCACCCACTAGGAATCGAACTCAGTACCATATAAACATGATGTATTTTTAATACGGCTGCTTAACCAACTCAGCCACTCGTCCATATTTGTCTCATATTGATCACATATGCATCATCATATAATAGTAGAAATATTAAAATAAAGTTCGCCTATTTAACATTAATACATACAGAAAAAGTTTTATTAAAAATTGCGTAAATAATTTTTATAAAAAAAATTTCCAACAAAATTTTTACCAAAAGATCGAGAAAAACGTTTTTAGAAATATTTTTTTCTTTTTTAATATTTCTCTAGACAATTTTATAATTGTTGTTTAATGAGCTTGAGATCAATTGTTGTAAAAATTATTAGTTCATGGTTTCGATATTTCGACACCCCTTTGTGTGTCTTCTTTAGGAAAATTTCAACATTTTTTCTTTACAAAATTTTAAAAAATTTTCCTGAAGAAGTGACACAAGGGGGTGTCGAAATATCGAAACAATAAGCTAATAATTTTTACAACAAGCTCATTAAACAACAATTATGTTTAAAAAAGTTGGAAAAAGTAGGATCAAGATACGAATCTACAGAATTTTTATAGAAAACCTTCCATCAGCATTTTTATCTATGGAATTTATTTCATTTTTTTCAAAATGGTAGACTGGAAAATAGTTAACGAGTTTTGCAAAATATTTTTTTATTCAACGAGGAATCTAAAAAATTATTTTTTAATTTTAGTTTATGATTTTGGCTTTTTGTGCATTTATTCATATCGCTCCTTTATTGCAACATAGTCATATCTCAAAAAAGCTCGTTTCGAGAAAAACGCATTTAAAGTTTTTAGTCTTAGCAAATTTTTTGAGAAAATATCTCCTAAAGGAAACAGTTTAAAAGCAATTTTAATAAATTTTTGGCACAATATAAATGGTAGTACTGTTAACATTTTTGCATTGTTAACTCGAAAAACTCATTTTTTGAGATATGACTATGTTGCAATAAAGGAGCAATATGTCAATTTAAAAAAAACGGTTTAAAAATTCTGCTGGTGCATTCACTTTTTCAGCCAAAATGGGCTTTTAACAAACAGTGCCACACTTTGCTATTAATTTGTAGTAAAAAAGCTAAAGTTCCAATCTGAATGCTGCATTTTTTTGCTTAACGTCAAATTTACATTAAGTCAAATCGTTTGTGTTGTTCAACAATTGCTGGCGACTTTAAAGAGCCGGCAATTTAAATATTTTTTTTTCCATTTTTGGCGTCTGCCACAATTTTTTTTTTTTTTTTAGCGAACGCTTTGTCTGCTAAGAAAGGTAAATAATTTTTATTTTTGGTTTAGTGATTTATAGTTGGTGTTGTTGTTGATTTTGTTGTTGGCAGTGGGCTTTTGTGTTAAAAACAATTTTTGTGAACATTTTGTGTAAATTATATTGATTAGCAGCTACAAAATAATAATTGTTCAAAAGTTACATAAGATTATTTCAGTTGTTAATGCGGCTGCTAACATTCACAATCAAATTTTGGCCAAAATAACAGTTTAACGAAAACAAAGATGAGCATGTTTCGGGATGACTTATGGAAAAGATTATAGGGGGAAGAGCACACGAAGGCAGACATACAAAAGAAGACATATTATTTTACTTTGAAAGCAGGAAGCGTTTGAATGTGAGCATCAGCAAAAGTGTTATACGAGTATTAATAATTTATGTGCTAATGGGCTAAAAACAATTTTTTAGTTAGCAGTTTCGAATATGTTAAATAATTTTATTTTAATTTAAAATTCTATAAGAACTATCGGAAATTAAAAAAAAAAAACATAAAATTCAGAAAAATTCATGAAATATTTATTTGGATCGATAGTTGGTTTGATATAATTTAATGTTTGAAGATTATTTCATGCAAATGTTGGCCGCGGCTGCGCCTCAAATGGTCCATCCGCTTAGTCCAATTTTGGCATACTCTTTCCAACATTTCGGCCGGTATCTCACGAATAATGTTGGCAATGTTGGCTTCCAGTGCGTCAATCGAAGCGGGCTTGTCGCTATAGACATTAGCCTTAACATAGCCCCAAAAAAAATAGTCTAGAGGCGTTAAATCGCACGATCTGGGCGGTCAATTGACTAGTCCCAAGCGTGAAATAAACTGTTCACCGAACTCGCCTCTCAATTGGTCCATTGTTTCGCGTGCTGTGTGGCATGTGGCACCGTCTTGTTGAAACCACATGTCATGCAAGTCAAGCTCTTCCATTTTGGGCAAAAAAAAGTTTGTTATCATCGCACGGTAGCGCTCACCATTCACAGTAACGTTGTGATTCGCATCATCTTTGAAGAAATACGGCCCAATGATGCCGCCAGCCCATAATCCGCACCAAACGGTTGTTTTTTGTGGATGCATTGGTAGCTCTTGCAATGCTTCTGGCTGCTCTTCACTCCAAATACGGCAGTTTTGCTTGTTCACGTATCCATTCAACCAGAAATGAGCCTCGTCGCTGAACACAATTCTTCGATAAAAAAGTGGATCTTCATCTAACTTTTCAAGAGCCCATTCACCAAAAATTTGGCGTTTTGGTAGGTCGTTTGGCTTCAATTCTTGCACCAGCTGTATCTTATAAGGCTTCACACCCAAATCCTTCCGCAAAATTTTCCACGTAGTGGAGTAACAGAGGCCCAATTGCTGCGAACGGCGCCGAATCGATAATTCACGGTCATCACCAACACTGGCCGATACGGCTGCGATATTTTCTTCAGTTCACACTGTACGTAAGCATGTTGGTGATTTAATGTCCAGCAATGTAAATTTGGTGCGAAATTTTCTTACAATAGCCCGAATAGAAGCCTCAGTAGGTCGATTAAACTGACCATAAAATGGAAGAAGCGCACGATGAACTTTCTTAACAGAGCACGCATTTTGGTAATAAAATTCAATAATTTGCAAGCGTTGTTCGTTTGTAAGACGATTCATGATTAAATTATAGACCAAACTGAAGATGTTTGACAGTGACACAAGATACAAAACGTGCGTGAGCTGTCAAAACTAGTGTTGCCAAAAAGATAATAGCAAAAAAATCACTCGTTATATGGAATGTATTATATTTGCTTTTTTTTAATTTTAAAAACTATTGCATATAAAAATCGCAGCCACTAAAGATAATCCATTTGTTTAAAAGTTGTTCAGGGAAGACACATACACTTTGTGTGTTGAATATTTTTCTTTCTAAATTCTCATTGTTTTATTTGGTAAAACGAATTTTTGAAAAAAATATCATAAAAAACAAATATTGAGTTAATTGCTCTTTTGAATTGTATAATTAATTGGACAGTCAGCTAAAGGCATTTGTGCTGCTGTTTCTGGCTTCATATACAAATTTAATAAAATATTAAATAGAAAGCAACATTAAATTGAAAAAGACTAAAGTGACCTGTGAGTCCCGCTTTGCTGGCAATTTTAAAATCATTTGTAAAAAATGTAAACTGGCCACCATTTTCTGCAAACTTGCCAATATTGAAAAAATTTACTCGTTTATATGTATAATTTTCTTGCGGCCGCTCCATTGTTGACTCAAACATGCAACATATTTCACTTTCAGTTCAAATAACACTGTTACCTATATTCCTTGGCAAGCATATTGAAAAACATTTACAAAACAAAAACAATCAACAATTCCATGCACAAACAGCAAGCAGCAATGATACAAAAGCGAAAGGATATGATAAAATAAATAAAGTGAATATGGTTTGCCAATGGCACAATTGACTCAAATTGTCGTTGGGTTTGGCGTTATTGTATTTATTTTATTGTTGTGATAAAAAAAATTTTATTTTTTTTTCTTTAGTTTATAACTTTAATGGACCCATTGTGTTGTTTTGGTTTCATTTATTGGATTGTGCAGCATATTTTTAGGCCATTTGTAAAACCAATTATTACAGCTAGCTTTTTAGCGCTACAGCAAATTAAAATATATTATATAGCTTACAATTTTCAGTAGCTTATATAAAATATTATATCCATATTTCAGCAGCGGGGTTTGATGCTGGTAGCGCTGGTTTTGGTGACATCAGCTAATTGAAGTTATTGGTTTTTGCAGAAAATCTTAATTTCCGTTCATAATTTGTGCAAAGAAAAGTTAAAAATACTAATTTTTACTTAAGAAATCAAATTCAGCTATTAGTTTATATAAACATTTTATAATAATCATATATTCAGCAAAATGTTTTACAAATTTTGTTGCAGTTAAGCATTAAAATATATTACAAGGCAGTTATTTTAGATTTTGTAGATTAATATTATTAATATATATAATACACATAGTATTATCTTATTAGTTTTTGCTATATATATAATTTCAGCCAAGCGTTTTTGTAATTCAGCTAAATATATTTATATCAAGATGACTGCTGTGACATAAACTAGTTAAGGGAAATTTTTTCTTGTACGAACAATAAATTTAACTAAATCATTCCTGGATCTTGGATATAAGATTTGATTTATAGCCTGTATGGTCCTAGCTCCTTTATTTCTCAATTCAGCAAAGCTTTAACAGTAGCAAAACGCATGAAAATTTTATATTTAATAATTTTTTTCTATAAATATTATTTCGGCGAGGTATTCTTGTAATTCAGCTAAATTTTTTTATATGAAAACTACTGCTGCTTTTTTATATTCATAAACTAGGGTAAGAAGGTTCATTTTGATTATAAGAAAGATAAATTCAGCTAATCTATTTCTTGATTTAAAATTTACATTATAGCTTGTATGGTCTTAGCTCTTTCATATTTCAATTTAGCAAAGTTTTAACAAAATCAAAACAAGCGAAAGTTAAATTTTGAGTTAATATTTTCTTTGAAAATAATTCTAGCCAAGCATTTTTGTAATTCAGCTAAGTATTTTTATATGAGCATGACTGTTGTGGCATAAGCTGGTGTAAGAAATACTTTAATTGTAAAAAATGTGAATTCAGTTGGCTAGTTCCTCAAACCAAGATATAAAATTTGATTTAAAGTTTGTATGTACCGAGCTGTTTTACTTTTCAATTCAGCAAAGTCTTAACGAGCTGAAAAGACAGGAGAGTTTAGTATAAAGAAAGTTTTCCTGTTAAATATTATTTCAGTGAAGCATTCTGCAAATTCAGCTGAATATTACCTATTATTGGACTACTGGTGTGAGAAATATTGCGACTGCCAGAATCATATATTCAGCGTCATGGAAACTGTCGGATTTGATTTATAGTTTTTAATTCAGCAAAGCTTTAAGGCTGAAAACACATTAAAGTTTAATGTTAAATCAGTTGGTTCTCTAAATATTGTTTCTGCCAAGCACTTTTGTAATTCAGCTAAATATTTTTTTAAGAAAATTACAGTTATGACATAAACTGGTATGAGAAAATTTATGATTATAAAAAACGTAAATTCAGCTGAACCATTTCTCGATTTAAGATGTCACTTTTATTTTTCAATTCAGCAAACCTTTAATAGTATCAAAACATATGAAATTTAATTTTAAGTTGATTTTTCCTTTAAATATTAATTCAGCCAAGCATTTTTATAATTCAGCTAAATATTTTTATATGAAGGTGACTAGAGTGACATAAGCTGGCGTGAGAAATATTTTGATGGTAAGAACCATAAAGCCAGATCCACTCCCCGATTCAAGCTGTTAGATTGGAGTTATAGTTTGCATGCATTCAGCAAAGATTTACCAGTATCAAAACACCTGAACATTTAATTGGGTTTTCATTTAATTACTATTTCAGCAAAGTATTTGGGAAATTCAGCTATAGATAAAGATGATTACAGTGGCATAAACTTGTGTGCAAAACCTTTTGGTTGCAATAACGCTGAATTCAGCTGATACAATTATCGAGCCAAGGTGTAAAATTTTATTTACAATCTGCATGATCCTAGTTATGTTATTTTTCAATATAGCAAAGTTTTAACGGGTTGAAAACTCACGAAAGTTTAATAATAAATATGTTTTTCTCTTAAATATTGTTTCGGTGAAGAATTTCTTGTAATTCAGCTATTTGTATGTATGTAAAGACGACTTTTGTGGCTCAAACTGGTGTGTGGTATGTCTTAATTATCAGAAAAATGAATTCAGCTAATATATTTCTCGATCCATGTTATAAGATTTAAATTTTTTATACAATATAGCTGGCATGTAGTAAGTAAGGCTTCGATTAGGAGCCAATTTCTAAAGGCTGATTATATATACAGCTTTAAAAACTTGATATTTTAAGCAGTTAATCACATTTTAAGCATTCAGCAACAGTTGTATAAATTCTGCTTTTATATAAATTTTACTTTTTAGCACTTTTCTGTCTTAAAAGTTAATTCAGCAGAACAATTTTTTTATTCAGCTAATATTTTTTTTTGAAAAAATGTATTGCATAGCTGGGTGTTTTTTGTTAAATTACTTCACAGCTTAAATGCAGCTAGTGAAATATAGGACTTATATATAATACGATCTAATTAAATGCTAAGTAGGTATTTTGTAGATAAAAATAGTAAATTTCGTAATTAATTTTTTTTCTTTGTAGCACAATTAAAGAAGTAAATTTACTTCTCAAATATTGTGTTTGTTTTAGGTGGAGTTTATTAGGCCAAGTATTTTTGCCTGATACAAATTAAATAATGGTTTTGGCTGGTGTGAGAATTATTAAAATTGCAAAAAAGATTAGTTCAGCTGCCTAAATCTACTTATCAGGAATTCTGATTGATCACAAACATTTAAGAAGCTTATGAGGCAAAATAAAATCATCTTAATACATTCAAATCGCTAGAATTGTAACCATATAATTGAGAAATTGAATTTTTTTATTTTTATATTCATTTCATAACTGTTAATGAAGTATTATGACTGTTTTCTGCAACGTCTTACTTATCCTCTTAAATCCCTCTTAATTAATTTTTTAGTTTTTGGGGTTTTTAATTGCTAATTACAAAGTTGTTTATTTGCTGCTTAAAGCCGATTTTATTTTTCTTTTAGCATAAAGAAAACCACATACAATTTTCAGTTTCTTGCGCTGAAAAAGCAGCTTAAGACATAAAACATACAGTGCTTTGTCGCAAGAATGTTGCCGGCTGTGTCTGTATAAACATTTTGCTTAGCAACTTGTTTATATGCAAGCTGCCAAGAAACACACACACTAAAGGTGGAGTACAAAACAATTGCTATTTAAATTCCTCTTAAAAATAAGTATAGTTTAAAAAACTAAAAACCACGCTAAAAATTAAGGTTCGACTAGGAGTTTCAAGCGAAGTTGTTCTGATTTCTTTTTGGGAATTCCTAAGGTCGGCTTCAGGAAACGTCAAAATCTCCACAGTGTCGAAGGTATATACACCGGGCACTGATCAGTTTTAACTAATTTAATTACAACACTTTAAGTAATGTGATAACATTTGTTTTGGTCGTTCCGTGTGTTAAGTTCACAAACATTACTTCCTCTTTCCCCCTCATAATCTATTTTGTTAGTTCCTTTACATATGCAGTGAATGTAGGGGCTGAGTACTGGTCCAAGATTACAAAAAAAAGAAACTTCCTCAGAAGCAATACGGCAACTTAAATTCTAGCACTAAACCGAATGACCGTTAATAGTTCAAATACAGCCGTGGCTAAAATGCGCACCGAATATGAAAAACTGATTCTAAACTGGCTAGTGAAGTGGTTCGGAATTTTTTTTGGAATTCCTAAAATCGGAGTCGTGAATCCCCAAAATCCCCCCCACTTCCCCGGAAGCAATGTGGCAACTTCAATTTTCTTGCTAAATGGGCAACACTGTATATAAAGTTTTATTTACCTGCATATGTAATAATCACTCGTATGGCATGGGAAGTAATACGACAACTCCAATTTTCTTGCTAAAGCGGCAACACTGTATATAAAGTTTCATTTACCTACATATGTAGTAATCTCTTATATGGCATGGACTTCGAGCGTTGCAAACATAAAAACCAACAAACATATTGGGTGAAACTAATATAAGCATATTAAAAAAATACAATGCAGCGCTAAATGGATTACACTTTAATAATACAATGTTTTAAAACTTCTTCCAACTTTAAAGCAAACTTGATAATATTTCCTTAAATACCCAAAATTAAAAATTTATAGTCAAATAAAAAGCAATCACAAGAACTAAAATCAAAGAATGCAGAATTTTTAGTCATGTTCAGAAATGTTGCTCGAATTAAGATATAAAAACGAAAAGAACTTAAGTCCCATAGCAACAGCATCCTAAATAAAAATATTCTTCACAATACTCAATTTTCTCAGCACTAGAGCAGCACGATTTGATTTCAATATACGAAATACTGGCACTTCAATTTAAACAAGTTCTCCTGCTTTTCCTTTTCCAGATGACTAAAATATTAGACGAATTTGCACAACAGCACTATTTCCTTTCATTTGTTTCATACAAAGAAAAATTAATAAGAAAACACGTACGAGCAAACTTAAATTAGAACTCATCTACACGTTTTTACGCACAAGAGTTTCCGCAAAAAACCAAATAAATAAATAAAAATTAAAGTTTCTTATATAAACATTTCACAGCTAATTTGCTTAGAAAACTATTCTACTTTGAGGATCTCTAACTATGAAATGTAAACTATTTCACTTTGAAAATGTCTTGATAACATTTTTTAAACATAAAAGATTATTTTCCCTGTAATGATTTTGTTTTTGGAAAATTAATTTCACATGTCGCAATTTAGTTGCGCAAGTCTCTTGCCCAAGTCTTGTGTTTGTGGTTGTGTGAGGCAAGAGCGGCTTGCACTCAGCAATTCAATTTGTTCGCACCAATGTGTTTAATATTTTTTTCGTTTAGAAATCTAAATAAAATCTAAAAATCTAAATATTAAATTTATGCAACTAAATTGCTATATGTGGCCATAAAAGCAAGTTCAAAAGGAAAAAATAAATAAAAATCAAAAATAGACTTGTACAACTGAATTGCCGAATGTGAAAGCGATCTAAGATTATGTGTGGACTAAATTTTTTCTAGAAAAAAATTGCTATACAAAATATTTTCGCACAGAAAGTGAAAAAGATTTAGATCAGCAATTGCCGTATTTGATAATGGACCAATTTCACGGAGTGAATTATTTACGATTCACCAGCGTCCCTATGTAGCAGTTAGCAATTGTTGCCATATGTTTGTAGCAATAGAAAAAACCCCTTGTTCAGGAGTTCGGACCTGCTAATCCCTCCTGTAAGCAATTTAACAGCAATAAATGTAAGGCTTAATGAGTTGATAGGCCGAAGCCCACTAGCAGTATCAGCCCTTAAACCAACTCACCCACCTAACAAACACCACTGGTTCCTTGCAGTACAGGTATCTGTTGTCAGGTAACATTACCCCGCGGGTGTTAGTCCCAGAAAAAACCCATGCACCCCCTACCTGCGTCTTTAGGTTTAAACCACAGCCACAACGTTCCAGTCAAGGTAGGCACCTCAACCATGATCAGCTATGCAGAAGCCCCCGGGAGCAATGCTGATCCCCGTTCTGCCAGTTTATACCCTTGGTAAGGGTTTCGGAAGCCAACACAACATAAGTCATGCGGCTTTCTAGAGTTTTATCTGCTGCAACAAACGAGGAACTCCTTCCCCTCTTTAGCCGAGAAACAGAGTGCGCCGGTTTCGAATACACTAAGGCAAAATTTGTGCTCCAGAGGGGGATATATTTTCCGACATAAAGTTTTTATAGAAAATTGTTTTAATACAAGGTGGCGCAAAAGTAATCCTCCTATCAGAAAATGCTATAAATTTTGTGATTGGCCCCTGATGTCAGTACTGTTTTAACATTTGTGTAGTAAACACATGCGAAATACACGTTAATACACAATTTTACGCTACACTGCTCCAGAACGCGGAATATTGGTGACTATTTATTTGGCCCCAAGAGGAAGATGATTTTTCATCAAAAATAATCATGAGGCCCATTTCCATCTTAGCTGGTACGGAAATAAGCAAAATTTACGCTTCTGGGGCACTGAAAATCCGCGCGTAACCCACGAAAGCCATTACACCCGCTCAAAGTCACTGTATGGTGTGCTGTTTTCGCTGGAGTAGTCATCGGACCTTTTTTCTTCGAAGACATTGCGGACCAAATGGTTACTGTGAATGATGAGCGCTACAGAGTAATGATCAACAAGGTCTTTTTGCCGCAACTTCATGAATTGGAATTGGAAAACATGCGGTTCCAACAGAATGGTGCTACGGCATACACTGCACGTGCCACAATCGATATGCTGAAGGATGCATTTCCCGGGTACATAATGTCACGTTTTGGCGATTTGCACTGGCCAGCAAGGTTGCCTGATTTGACCGCTGCAGACTTCTTTTTGTGGGGCTTTTTGAAGTCGCGGATTTATGTTAACAAGCCTCAGACTCTTGCAGCTCTTAAAGACAATATCAGTCAGGAATGTGAGGACCTATCGCCGGAAGTTTTGGCCAATGTGATGGAAAATGCTATAAAAGGGCTCAAATGACAATCAACTGTGGCGGCGGCCATTTTCATGACATTAATTATAATCAAAGTTTTTTGTTTTTAATTACAGCCAAAAAACATCGGAAGGTTAGTTTTACGCCACCCTATAAAAGAGAGTTTTACCAATTAAAATATAATAAACAGCTTGTTTTCTATGTTTCCCAGCTGTGTACAAGTCGACATTTCATAGGAGCCACTCTAGCCCCCCTAATCACCAGTAGGCTTGGAAATTTTTGAAAGATATTCTCAAATACTCAACTATGTTTCCCAATAATCTAAATAAATTATTGAAAAGTTGAAAAAAATAACATTTGTCAAGTATATTGATGATTAGGGTAGCTCCTATGAAATGTTAACATATAAGATGGCTAACAATCATACAAAACAAACAGTTAAAGAGTTTTTGATTGGTATCAATATCAGAGGCTAATAAGAGGTGAATAAAAAACTTAATTCCGGTTTCGGTAGATATTTTGTTGGCTTTTTTACGATTTTCCCACAATGGTTGCGCTAAATATGGAATTATTGTTTAATATTAATTTAAACTATTTTCTTCTAGTAATTTTTTAAATAGAATTTTTGTTTATTGATTCTTTTGCTGATTTTTTGAGGATAGTTTTTGACGATTATTTTTAACGACCTTTTTGATAATTTTTTTGCCGATTTTTTTTTAATGATTTCAGATGTTTTTATTATTTATTTATGGGTTTTTATTAATTTACGTATGAAATTATAAAAAATTTTATATGCGAATTTCGGAAGAAAACACGGCGGAAGCAATGTTGCACACCTACTAATTGTGCTTTTGTGAGTCTGTATTAAACCCAAGAATCAGTTTTTGCTGTGGCTTAACTAACAATTTGTTTGCTACTTTACATCTTTTCCACATACTTGCATTTCCTGTTTACTTGTCGTGTATTTTGGCTGAATTACTGTTATACTGGCAAATGGTTTGGATGTTCGCAGTTGGTATTAAAGAGTTTTTTGGACTTATTGAAAATATATAGTAATTTTGAAAAAAAAATCTGATTGAGATATTAAGTCCTTAAAAAGCCTTCATTTTGCTGTTTTGCTTAAATTTTAAAGCCTTTTGTATGTGACTTTTAATTTTTTATGCATTTAATTCATGTCAGTGACCATATGGGTTATTTAAACAAGCCCTTTTTATGCCCTTAAGCAAACAAATTAAGCTGAAGTAGCAACAGAGAGTAAAAGTGGCTGAATAAAACAAATTACAAATGGCACTTGCCTGCCAATAGGTCAAAACCTCTAGGCCATGTTCTTGCATACACATACACATACATATGCATGTTTGCTTTCTGCAAAATAAAATTGTGACAAATATATCAGCAACGTTTAAATAACAACAACAGTTTCAACTTAAAAAATATTCCTGAAGCCTGCAATGACATTTACAACAAATTATTTGAATTCAAGAAGTCAGTGGAAGCCTCTGATATACTGTTTTTGTTGAATGTATCTGCGTGTGTGTGTGTGTGTGTGTTGGTAAAGAGTTTTAATAAAATCACTTTTCATTGTGAAAAGAGTTTTAAGTTAAAATCGATAAAATACGACAAGAGTTTTTCTTTTAATTTTTATAAAGCCTGAAAAAATGCCAGAAGAAATAAAAACGCCACAAAGTATACTATACTTTCCCTTGTAAGTAACTCCCCACTTTGAGAAAGTAAGAAAATGAGCATCGTTAGAATTAATATTGCCACTTTATTAGAATAGTTTAAGGTAAATTATTTCGTCGAGACAATTTTTCTCTAGTTTGCAATTGAAAAAATTGTATCCATATTTTTAATCTAAGAAGACAAAAGCTGTTATTGAAACAATATTTTTCTTTTACAAAAAAACATCACGGCACTGTGCTCTTTTTTTTATTTCCACTTTTCTAAAAAGGGGGGAAATTTACTGGCAAAAGTGCATTTCTACTTCTTTCTACTCGTGTATTAGAATTATGTTTTTGTTGAGATACTATCACAATATTCTTGACCAAAAACAATATGAAGGCAAATGATGGGAAAACAAACTTTTAAACTTACATCAACAACTCAACACATTAACATCATTGAACACAGTAAAAGAATATGTGTACATAAGAAGCATATTCCTTAAAACCAGTAACCAATAACAATTATTGAAAGACATTCAAGAAAACACAATGAAAGCGCATTAATGGAGAATTATTCCATTCTATTGTGACAATTTTCCAAATGAAAACAAAAACTGAATATGACTCTTATCTCAAAGGCTTTTTAAATGGAAAGCAGGTTTAGTGGAAATTACAATCAAAACAACACCGTACATGCACAAGGATTATAGCAGTACTAAGTACATTTTGCTTAAATCTATGAAGCAGAACGTTGACGTCATAAAACGTAAAAATAGAAGACAAATTTTTTCAAGAGTATAATGTATAATACAAATAAAATAAACGCATCTTGTTAGTAAATAAAAATTTTGAAAATTGTTAAATTTATCGATAGCAAAATTTTCGATATAAAATTTATCTATAACAAAAGCAAATTATCAGTAGACCAAATTCTTTTTTTAACTTATCGATACGAAGTTATTCATAAAAAATTTATCGATAACAAATAATTTTTAGCCAACGTTCATCAATAACAAAACTTTTTTTTACAAAATTTAATTTTAGACCATTCTATAATTCTATGGCAATTATACCCATAACAAAAATTTTCGATAAAAAATTTATCGATAAAAAAAGTCTTTGGTTGGAAGTCAATAATGAAAAAGTTTACTACAAAAACAATTTTCCATAACACGAATTTTGTAAACACAAATTATTGAAAAAAAAGTTATCCATAAAAAATTTATCGATAACAAACATTTTTGAAACAACCTTCAGCCACAACAAATCTTTTTTTTTTTTTTAATTTAGCAATAGATAAGTTTTATCTAGACAAAAGCATTTTATAGGTATTCAATCATGGCAAGTTTTTTATAACAAAATTCTCAATAGCACGATTTTTTTAATTTATCGATAGTTGTTTATAAAAAATTAACGCTAACAAATAATTTTGTTTTATCGATAACAAAACTTTTTTAAACAACTTACATTGATAACAAATCTTGTTTATTTTTTTTGTTTAAAAGTTTAGTGATATATAAATTTTCTATGGTTATTATATCTATTGCTAAAAATTTTGATACAAAATTTAGCTGGAATAAAAGTTTTGTGTATTAAAAACTTTTCGAGAACACACATTTTATATAAAATAAGTTATCGATAAAATTTTTCATAAACAATAAACAAACTAATAAACAACATTCATCGGTAACAAGACTGGGTTTTAAAAAATTTATCAATATATAAATTTTCTAAGCTAATATACTGATAAAAAATTTTTGGATACAAAATTTATCGAAAACAATAATATTTAATATGAAGTCAATTTGACTTGAGTTTTTTCCCAATAATTATCCATGACGTAAATTTTACATAAAACGTCTTACAGAAATAAATTGTTCAGTAAAAATGTTATTGACATCAAGGTTTAAAATAACACTTATCTATAATTATTCCTTACAAAATTTTGCAATAGAAAATGGCATATGTAAACAAAAATGTTTATAGCTTATGTATAGCGAAAATATTATATACGGAACATATCGATAACAAACATCTTTTGTAATTTCTATAAAAATGGCATATGTAAACAAAAATGTTTATAGCTTATGTATAGCGAAAATATTATATACGGAACATATCGATAACAAACATCTTTTGTAATTTCTATAAAAAAAATTTTCAATACGATCTTTTACAAAAAATTTATCGATAGCAAAAGTTTTCTTTACAAAATTTATTAACAACGATCATTTTATATGTGTATGTTAATAAAACGTTGTCCTAGTACTGTCTCTGTTTTCTTGTTTAATTTTGTAGCGTATGTCTTGTCTATGTCTTGTCTATGTCTTGTCTATGTCTTGTCTATGTCTTGTCTATGTCTTGTCTATGTCTTGTCTATGTCTTGTCTATGTCTTGTCTATGTCTTGTCTATGTCTTGTCTATGTCTTGTCTATGTCTTGTCTATGTCTTGTCTATGTCTTGTCTATGTCTTGTCTATGTCTTGTCTATGTCTTGTCTATGTCTTGTCTATGTCTTGTCTATGTCTTGTCTATGTCTTGTCTATGTCTTGTCTATGTCTTGTCTATGTCTTGTCTATGTCTTGTCTATGTCTTGTCTATGTCTTGTCTATGTCTTGTCTATGTCTTGTCTATGTCTTGTCTATGTCTTGTCTATGTCTTGTCTATGTCTTGTCTATGTCTTGTCTATGTCTTGTCTATGTCTTGTCTATGTCTTGTCTATGTCTTGTCTATGTCTTGTCTATGTCTTGTCTATGTCTTGTCTATGTCTTGTCTATGTCTTGTCTATTTCTTGTCTATGTCTTGTCTATGTCTTGTCTATGTCTTGTCTATGTCTTGTCTATGTCTTGTCTATGTCTTGTCTATGTCTTGTCTATGTCTTGTCTATGTCTTGTCTATGGCTTGTCTATGTCTTGCCTATGTCTTGTCTATGTCTTGTCTATGTCTTGTCTATGTCTTGTCTATGTCTTGTCTATGTCTTGTCTATGTCTTGTCTATGTCTTGTCTATGTCTTGTCTATGTCTTGTCTATGTCTTGTCTATGTCTTGTCTATGTCTTGTCTATGTCTTGTCTATGTCTTGTCTATGTCTTGTCTATGTCTTGTCTATGTCTTGTCTATGTCTTGTCTATGTCTTGTCTATGTCTTGTCTATGTCTTGTCTATGTCTTGTCTATGTCTTGTCTATGTCTTGTCTATGTCTTGTCTATGTCTTGTCTATGTCTTGTCTATGTCTTGTCTATGTCTTGTCTATGTCTTGTCTATGTCTTGTCTATGTCTTGTCTATGTCTTGTCTATGTCTTGTCTATGTCTTGTCTATGTCTTGTCTATGTCTTGTCTATGTCTTGTCTATGTCTTGTCTAAGTCTTGTCTATGTCTTGTCTATGTCTTGTCTATGTCTTGTCTATGTCTTGTCTATGTCTTGTCTATGTCTTGTCTATGTCTTGTCTATGTCTTGTCTATGTCTTGTCTATGTCTTGTCTATGTCTTGTCTATGTCTTGTCTATGTCTTGTCTATGTCTTGTCTATGTCTTGTCTATGTCTTGTCTATGTCTTGTCTATGTCTTGTCTATGTCTTGTCTATGTCTTGTCTATGTCTTGTCTATGTCTTGTCTATGTCTTGTCTATGTCTTGTCTATGTCTTGTCTATGTCTTGTCTATGTCTTGTCTATGTCTTGTCTATGTCTTGTCTATGTCTTGTCTATGTCTTGTCTATGTCTTGTCTATGTCTTGTCTATGTCTTGTCTATGTCTTGTCTATGTCTTGTCTATGTCTTGTCTATGTCTTGTCTATGTCTTGTCTATGTCTTGTCTATGTCTTGTCTATGTCTTGTCTATGTCTTGTCTATGTCTTGTCTATGTCTTGTCTATGTCTTGTCTATGTCTTGTCTATGTCTTGTCTATGTCTTGTCTATGTCTTGTCTATGTCTTGTCTATGTCTTGTCTATGTCTTGTCTATGTCTTGTCTATGTCTTGTCTATGTCTTGTCTATGTCTTGTCTATGTCTTGTCTATGTCTTGTCTATGTCTTGTCTATGTCTTGTCTATGTCTTGTCTATGTCTTGTCTATGTCTTGTCTATGTCTTGTCTATGTCTTGTCTATGTCTTGTCTATGTCTTGTCTATGTCTTGTCTATGTCTTGTCTATGTCTTGTCTATGTCTTGTCTATGTCTTGTCTATGTCTTGTCTATGTCTTGTCTATGTCTTGTCTATGTCTTGTCTATGTCTTGTCTATGTCTTGTCTATGTCTTGTCTATGTCTTGTCTTGTCTATGTCTTGTCTATGTCTTGTCTATGTCTTGTCTATGTCTTGTCTATGTCTTGTCTATGTCTTGTCTATGTCTTGTCTATGTCTTGTCTATGTCTTGTCTATGTCTTGTCTATGTCTTGTCTATGTCTTGTCTATGTCTTGTCTATGTCTTGTCTATGTCTTGTCTATGTCTTGTCTATGTCTTGTCTATGTCTTGTCTATGTCTTGTCTATGTCTTGTCTATGTCTTGTCTATGTCTTGTCTATGTCTTGTCTATGTCTTGTCTATGTCTTGTCTATGTCTTGTCTATGTCTTGTCTATGTCTTGTCTATGTCTTGTCTATGTCTTGTCTATGTCTTGTCTATGTCTTGTCTATGTCTTGTCTATGTCTTGTCTATGTCTTGTCTATGTCTTGTCTATGTCTTGTCTATGTCTTGTCTATGTCTTGTCTATGTCTTGTCTATGTCTTGTCTATGTCTTGTCTATGTCTATGTCTTGTCTATGTCTTGTCTATGTCTTTTTCTTGCCTTTTTCTTGTCTTTTTCTTGTCTATGTCGCTTTGATATCTTGTCTTTTTGTTGTCTATATATTGTCTGTGTTACATCTTACAATGGTTATTTCCACTTCGTGTCCACATATTTTGTATTTATGTCTTTGTATTTTTTATATCTTTTTTTATGTTTTACCTACATATATTTCAAGTCCTGTCATTATCATCTCTGTTTTTCGCATATTTAGTGTTTTGCGTCTTTTTTATTTTTGTCTTACATTATTATTTATATCTTGCCCATGTATTGCTCTTTCACTATTTGCACCATTTCTTTTAATATCTGCTGAAAATTTTCATTTGCGAAAACATTAATTTTCTCTGTACCTGAGTATTTTTCATTTTGTTTTAATCTATTCTCATTGAAGCTTACCAGCAAATGCTTTTTACTCCAACGCTTTTATTTTTATTTTCAAATACTACATTGTTCTTTTGCCATATTTTATAAGATTTTTCTTGCGAACTTTTTTGTTTTTGTTTTAGTTTTGCTCCTTTCCAATTCGCTAATGGATTGTTATTTTGTGTTTTATTCGATAAATGAAGTAGATGAGTTTCTGAAAGGTTTTATGTTTTAACATTAACAAGTTTTTATTTGATTGATGAGAAAGTAGAATCATTATTTTCGTATCAATTTTATTTAATATCGTAGTTAGTTTCTTTATTGGTAGCCAGCCATTTGAGAATACTAGAATTATTGATTTGGAAAAAATAGTTAACCAACAAAGTGTTGAATTAGCGGCATCTGCTTTAAGCAACCTTGAAGTATTTAAGTAAAGAAATCCTTTTTTTTTTATTTATTTATGTAACAACCTGAAGTTAAATAACATATTTTGGATTTTAATTCGCAAACATTTATTTTAACAATTTTGCACTTAAGAATATATTATACTGAAAAATTAGCTCATTTATTTAAACTGTTTTGTGTTGGTAAAAACATCTCATAAAAATGAACATTTTATCACTCGTTTTTTGCTGCGAAAAGCTGGGAAGCTGCAAAACAAATCCTCAGATTAATTTAACAAATGTTCGTTTGCCGGTCTGCTTGTCTAAATGGTCTACAACTAAAAAAGTCCAAAAAATAATTTAAATTATTGTTAAAGACGGGGGGAAAAAGAGCTATAGCTGGAAGTTGGACAAGTAGCAGTTGTGATGAGTATTAAAAAGATAAATATTTCTTACAGTCATTTGCATAAGCTTAATAAATTTACAACTATTTATCAAGAGAAGGCAAATACGAACGTAAAATAACACAAATAAACAATTAAAAATGTTTGTACCTAAAAGAACTTTAAACTATACACTCACAAAAATTGTAAAGAAACTTAGGGTTTTAAGAAATATAGAATTGTTTGTTCTAAATCATATGTTAAGGCATGGACAATATATAGACCAAATATATACAATACATAGACTGTACAAAGACGGTAGATAGACAAGACATTGTCTGGCCAATTTCATGGACAAAAATGCATACAAGACAAGCACTATACATGGATGAGAAATAGACCGAGATATAAACAAACATATAAAGAATACCAAAGCCACAAAAGTCATGCGGAAATCAAGGATAATATGTATTGACTAGACTACATAAATACAAAACATGAATAAAACGCAGCCATCGCATGAGTAAGAAATATACACGACGTATATAAGAAACAAATTGTTATGAAATTTGTATCACATCTAACCCAGTGTGCAGCCGTGAATCACACAAGACAAAACTAAAAACATAATACACAAACAAACAAACACACATTATCTAAAGTACACAAAATTCCAAGTAAATCAACTACAAATGATGTTGTTGTTGTTCTTGCATTCTTGGTATTTCGTTTCTTATGGTTTGTTGTTGTTATTTGCTTATTGTTCGCAGGCATGTGTGTGAGTGTGTATATGCGTAAGCAAGGCGAATTAATTATTAGATGGATGCATCGGCGAATTCAGGCGAATACGATTAATATGGTGGCACTTTCGCTGTCAAGTTTTGTTTACCTTTTTTTGTTGTAGCGAAGCGGTTACCTTTTTTTTGTATCATGATGCGTAAGAGTAATATCGAAGCGAATTCATTTTACCAGGTGAAACTGAAAAAACAGATGCTCTACTTTTTTTCTCTTTGTAAAACATCAAGTGTCAAAATTTTGTCTGACATCAAAATTTTGTAAAACATCAAGTGTCAACATTTTGGCTGACATCTTTTTCAATGTCTGATCTTTGTCTGATATTTAGCAATATATGAAGTTTTTCTAATATGTGTATATACCAGATTTTTGTATAAACCCGATATTTGTGTACATCCGATAATTGTTTGACATATGTCTACGTCTGAGCTCTGTCTGATTCGTGTCTATTACAGATATTTGTCACGCGGTTGCAGTAAAAGCAGGTATGATCCCTATAGATCTACAGATTCTAGCACGAAAGAAGGCATGAATATCAAGACAGACTGGCCATGCAGACATTGACAGTATGCAGCAAATACAAACAAATATCTGATATAGACAAAAATTAGAAGTAGACAAACATTTGAAAAAGATCTAACGTAGACAAAGATCACATATATACAAACAAAGATCTGATAAGACAAAAATCAACTATAGACAAATGTAGAATACCAGATGTAGGCAAAAATCATTCAAAGATCCGATATATACAAATATCAGACAAAGATCAGTTATGGTAAAAATCGAACAAAGACCTGATAAGATAAAAATCAAATATATACAAATGTAGGATAAAAATTAGATGTAGGAAAATATCATTCAACGATCAGATATATACAAACATCAGACAGATCAGTTATAATAAAAAGAAGATAAGTTATAATAAAAATCGGACAAAGATCTGATAAGACAAATATCAAATATAGACAAATGTAGGATAAAAATTAGATGTAGGAAAATATCATTCAATGATCAGATATATACAAACATCAGACAAAGATCAGTTATAGAGATCCGATAAGACAAAGGTAAGATAAAAAAAAATCAGATAAAAGAAAATATCATTCAACGATCAGATATAGAAAAACACCGGACAAAGATCAGTTATAATAAAAATCGGGCAAAGACCTGATAAGACAAAAATCAACTATAGACAAATGTAGAATAAACACCGGATGTAGCAAAATATCATTCAAAGATTCGATATATACAAACATCAGACAAAGTGCAGCTATAGAAAAATTGGACGAAGGTCTGATAAGACAAAAATGAAATAAAGACAAATGTAGGATAAAAATCAGATGTAAGAAAATATCATTCAAAGATCAGATATAGAGGAATATTAAACAAAGATCAGATATAGATAAAAATACGATATAGGCAAATACCAAACAAAAACTGAGCTATATCTAGCCCCAGGTACGAGTTGAGCTGTGGACAAAAATTCTACGTTAGTCTCACGTAGAAAGGCCCTAACTCGCATTTACCCTAAATTGAGCTCTTTTAGGGATTCACCTACGTTTTACACAAGTACACAGTGTCACAAAGATTTAATTATATCATTTTATACATATCGCTCTTACAAGCAATTGAGCAAAAAAAAGTTACTTTTAGATGTACCTATTTATACAGTTTCCATTACGATTATTCCTTCTCCCGTATTTATATAGATAAATATCAGATATAGGCAAATATCAAACGAAAATCAGACCGAAATTTAACAAAGATCTTAGGCAGTATAAAAGTAAGACCGAGAAGATACAAATAAAATACAAAATTATGTACATAAGCCATAGAAATTAATGAGACAACATAACCTGAAAAGGCACGCCATAGTCTGAAATAGGCAAAACAAACACTACTCAATGAGTAGTAGGACATAAGCAGCACTTGGACAATCTATAGAAAATGCTACAGCAGACAATAACAAAACAAAAGCTCGATTCACAATCTTGTGCATTTGAGGTTGCATATTACTGCAATTGCAAAAGTGACATTTTTGGGTGTATTTTGTTAGTGTTAAGTAAAACTATACTCCACTATTTTGCAAATGCAATGATGCAAGGCCATTTGCAAAAGATTGTGAATGGGACTAACGTCTCGTGCTTGTCAGTGCATAATGTATAGATATAGGCACTAAGTGGTGTAACGAGGGCAAAATGTAGAGTTCGCAAAGATAAAACACAACATGCAATTTATGAAACAGATAGAGGATATATCGAGTCATTTATGAGAATAGGAAAGTTTATAAATTCTGCTGAAATTTACCTGTTCTTAATCCAAAATTTATTTCATTCCAAAACTTTGTAATTTTTCTTCATCTTGATAAAGCGGTCTTTGTTAGATTTATTTTCGCAATTATTCTTTAGGAACACTTATTTATCATTTTCTTTTCTTTTTTTTTAACTATATATCTTTGTGAGTTTTTTTCGCTGTTCTTTTATCATTTACAATGATAATCGTTTGGAATGCTTTTGTGTAAAAAAAGTGTAGCATATTTCAGGGAAAATAAGCAAAGACACGGATAAACTTGTTGTTAGTCATGTGCAAAACGTACAAAACACAGTCGCTTTGCTTTTGGCTTGAATTTTGTTATGATTAATGAATCTTATTTCTTGACGACTGAAGAGGAATTATAAGGATTAAAAAAAAATACGGACGAAATAATTGAATTTTTGTCTGCAACACTTTTAATTTTGAAAGGATATAACACTGAGTTGCAAAAAATCCGTTTTCTGGGAGAAAAATTATATATACTTTATCTCGTTTTTTGGATAAGTTTTTTCGTTGATGTTTTAACTATTTCAACTGGCTCAAAGAAATTAAAGTCTTCCTGTTTAAACAGCATGCTGAATCAAGTTAAAAGTTTAGTGCGTTGATTTTTGAATATACAAAAAAATCTCTCAAAGACACTTAAGGGTTTGTAAATATAAGAAGAACGCTTTCATTATGGCTTAACATACTTTTTTTGTATACCTATAAATGTGATGCAATTGTTGTAATTAAAATTGTAGCCAATCTATTGATGAAGTAATTGGGGTGTGCCTTTTAAGGATTTTAAGCTTTCTCGCAAAACTGTTCCTTTTTAGTTTGGCAATATGTAAATTTTGTTGCACTTTCTTGTTTTGCACTCATTTCGAAAAACATGTTTTTGCTGGTCTTATGGAATCTATAACAAATGTCCTTTACAAGGCTTTTTCATCAAGTTACAAATCGACAAACAAATTAGGGAATGAATTGAAGAGTTATCAGCAACCTGAGTGCTATTTGATTAGCATTTTTAAATTGAAACGTAAAGACAGGGCCAGCTGACAATTTTTCAAATCATAAATTCACATAAATTAATAGACTGAAAAATGCAGCATAAAATATTTTTCATAGCCTCCTTAAAGTATGCTCTATTTTTTGAAGATAAAGAAGGTTTACCTCTACACTGACATAGAGTAATTATAATGTACCAATCAAAACGACTACTTTGAAGTGAAGGTGGATTCAAAACACCAGATCCGATGAGTAGAACTTAAAGTAGAGCATTTATGTAGAACGACTGCTACCAAAAGTGTATATTTTTAACTACTGTTGTTGATTTATTAAACTTTTATAGCACTATATGCTTATTTGTTTTTTAAGGTGTCCAGTTGTAATTTGTAAATTTTTCCAAACATGAATTCTGTGGTCATTTATATAAAAGAATATTTATTTATGCACATTATAAGGCATGCAAATTAGTAATTTGTCGAACACGAAACTCAGCTAAAATATATTGCATGTAGTTAAATGAAATACACCATGTATTGAAACAAAAAGTAGGCTGACAAAAGCTGCGTTTTAATATGGACTTATACGTTTTACTAAACAAAAATTATATATTTGATGTTTAAAATATTTTTTTAAGGTTTATAAAATTACTGAATTTATACGAAGTATTTTAAGACAATGTTATTATCAAAAAGTCCTAAACTTATGCTTTACTATATATTAAAAAAAAAGCCTGTTAATAGGCAATATGATTTGCAACAGTGAAATCCCTTAACAATTATCCCATCAAAGCCTTTCATTCGTTTAGCTCTTTTTTTGTTATATATTGTAGTTTATTGTTTGCTATTGTTTAATTTTGCTTTTGTGAATTATTAACTTAATGATTTAATTATTGTACAGCTTTTTTAATAAAACTACAATATTAAAAAAATTAAATAAAAACTTAACAGCATGCTTCTAGGCGTTTAATACAGTAACTTTTAACTTTTCACTTTAAAAAAATTAAAAATTCAGTTCAAGGTTTAATAACAAAATGTAAATAACTCATAAAAAATAAATCATTTTATGAAAAAGTAAATAAATCTTTTAATGCATGATTTATTCTTGTTTTTTGTAAATATGTTAGCATGTATGTATATATGTATGTATATGTGTGCATATTAAAATTATCAGTTAGATAAGCAACAAAACCATAAAAAAATAATTAAAAAAACAGAACTGCAGCTTAGCCTTGATAAAAATATATTTTTTTCTGAAAAACATTTTGTAAGCAATTTAACAATTTATAAATAAAAAAATATATCAATAGCAAAAACAATCTATGGACATTTTTGCTTATTCTCTCAAGCAGAGAAATTTCTTAATAAAAAAATTTATGCAACAAAAACAAAAAAATATAAAGTTTGTATAATATGTTTATGGCCAAAAATAGTACAAATTTATGTTTAGAACTACTAATTAGCACATATGCTAAAAAAAACAATATAAACTGCAGTTATCCAAACTGAATTTTTCTTGTCGAATTTTTCGACCAAATTTTTACTATCGATAATTCTTTTTTAAGAAATTTCTGATATCTGAAAACTGTAATATTTTTTTTCACTTATCGGTAATTTTTTTTATTTAATTTTAATTAAATTTAACTAACGAAAAATTTGGTGGTGGGACATTTTGTTATCGATAAATTTTTGGTGAACAATTTTGTTATCGATTCATTTTTTGTAGAAAATTGGGATATAAATTAATTTTAGGTAGAAAATTTTGTTATCGATAAATTTTTTTTAAAAAATTTTTTTTATCGAAAACCTTTTAATAGAAAATTTTGTTATCGATTAATTTTTGGTAGAAAATTTTTTTATTGATTAATATTTTTATAAAAAAAATTTTTTTTTAATAAATTCCTTAAAGCAAATTTTCTTATTGATAAATTTTAATAAATTTTTTATGGTAAAGTTTTTTTTGGAAAATTTCTGTTGTCGGGAGTTTCAATAAGATATCTCATTTGCCGGTAATTTGCAACAAAAAATTTCAGCTGTCCATATAATTTTAACAATATTGAAGCTTTGTAATGTAAAGTTTTTTTATTTACAAATTTTAAGTAGAAAATTTTGATATCGATAAATTTTTAAAACAAAATTTTGTTATTGATAAATTGTTTACACAAAATTTTAAAATCGATCAATTTTCTATCGCAATTTTCTGCCGAATTTTTTTTAAAAACTTTTAATAAATTTTTTGTATAATTTTTTCTAAATTTTTTTTACCCGAAAATTCTAATAGGAAATCTTTTTTAAAAATGTCGTTTAGAGTAAAATTCTAAATCTCATTTATTGGTAATTTATGTCAAAAAATTTCTTGTTATCCATAAAATTTTAGTGGAAAAGTTTGATATCGATAATTTTTTAATAGAAAATTTTGTTATTGAAACATCTTTTACAAGAAATGTTAATATCGATAAATTTTTTGAAATTTGTTATATATTTTTAGAATGTACTGCTATCGGATAATTCTAAATCTCATCTATCGGTAATTATCTTTCGATAAAGTTTTCACTATGGATCAATTTTGTAATGCAGAATTTTTTATCGATAAACTTTTGATAGAAAATTTTGTTATCGATAAATTTATAATGAAAATTTATTTTATCGATAGAAAATTGTTGACAAAATTTTCATTAACATTTTTGTTAGATATAAATTTTCTATAGAAAATTTTGTAATCAATATATTTTCAATAGGAAATCCCTGTAGAAATTTTGTAAAAAATTTTTGTAGAAAATTTTGATATCGATAATTTGTTTATAGAAAATTTTGTTATTTTAAAATATTTTATAAAAATTTTGATATCGATATATTTTTTTTTTAAATTAACGAAATACTACTTAATTTTTTGATATATGTTATAAATATTAATTTGTTAAATTTTTGTTGAACTTTATATATATGTTATAAATTTTAGAATATATCTATTACCGGACAATGCTAAATCTCATCTATCGGTAATTAGCTTTTAATAAAATTTTTAACTATGGATAAATTTTGTAATAGAAAATTTTGCTATCGATAAATTTTTAATATAAAATTATACTATCGATAAAATTTACTTAGCAGTTTTCTGCAGAAATTTTCTAAAGAAAGCTTATGCTATCGATAAAATTTGTGTAGAAAAGTGTGGTTTCGTATAGAAATTTTGTTATCGATAAATTTCTAATAAAAATTCTCAGTTAAAAATTTTACTTGTGTATAAAAAAATCGGAAGAGTTTTCTTTTCTGTTTTTTATTATAATTTTACTTGTGTATAAAAAAATCTACCATCGATAAATTTTCTGCAAAAAATTTTGCCTTGGATTAATTTATCATAAAACTGCAAATAAAATTTCGTAAAAAATTTTACATATCCTAGAATTTCTATAGCGAGCTGCTTGAGAAAAATATAAGCATTTGATAAATTTTCTAAAGAAAATTTTGCATAAAATATCTGTTTAATTTTCTTTTAAACATGTTTACTATCAATAAAGCAGGCCACTGAATTCCTTAGTATATCCTGAGGTCTTCAGCTAACTTATTAGTTCCCATAGTGTTTGCACAAAGGGAGCTAATTATAATAAATTTATCTGCAGAAAATCATGCTTAAAATTTTTATTAAACATTTTTGCTATCGTTAAATTATGTTCAACACATTTTGCTGCAGAATTTTTTGTTAACAATTTTTGCAATTAGTACAATAATAAAATTGTTAATCAGCAATAAATTTTCTGCAGAAAATTTTGTTACCGATAAATTTATTATGAACATTTTTGTTATCGATAAATTTTCCTTAATTTACCTGTCAAATATTTTATACAGGAATTTATTGTTATCGATAAATTCCCTGCAGAAATTTTCTTTAGAAAATTTAAGCTTTTGATAAACTTTTTAAAGAAAATTTTTACTATAAGAAATATATCTGTAGAAAATTGTGCTAGCATTAAATTTTCTATAGGAATTTTTGTTATCGTTAAGGTTTCTGTAGATAAAAGGATTATCGATAAATTTTCATTTAAAATCCCTATATATTAACGGTGTACAGAAACCACCAGTGGTCAAGTTTCTCCAAAAAAATTTTTATTCATTAATTTTGGTATCAATAAATTTTCTTAGAAATTTCTTAACGATAAATATTTTGATAGAAGTTTTCTATAGAAATTTAATAGAGAAAATTTAAAAAAATATAAAATATGTATAAAATATCTATTTTCTTTTTTATTAAACAATTTTGCTACCAATAAATTTTGAATGAAATATATTAATCCAGAAATTTTCTATGAAAAATCGTGATTTGGTTTAATTTTTAATAGATTATTTCTGCTCTCACTAAATTAAATATACAACATTTGTTCAACAATTTTTAATGTACAATTTTGGCAATTAATAAATTGTCAATGACGCCGGTTTTTTTAATAAATTTTTTTATTTCTTCAATTGTTTATCTTCAAAAACTTCTCCTTCCATTGCCATGCTAGTCAGGGATGGCAAAATCACGGTTCTTTAAGTCTTGACACCACTCTCGGCACGTTCTTTCACTAATAGTGGCCTTACAATAAGTGTTTGAGAGCAGTTGAAGAGCCTCAGCCACAGATTTCTTCATATTAAAGCAGAAAATTAAAACCTGCAGCAAATGAGTTGAATTTGACTTGTAAGCTGAAATACTTCATCGAGATTAACTTTATGAGGCAGACACAAATCGACTAGTATTTAGATGGTGTTATGTTTACTTATACCTAAATTTGTTGCATAATATCTAAAATTTATTTATTTTGACTACCACTAACCACTATAGCAATGTATGGCACAAGGGCGGAAGCAAATTTGTACACCTAATATATGCCAAAACTCCACCTAATTTTGTAAAATGTTTTTCCCTCCCGCTTCTGTTTTATAATATATTGTTTTATTAATGTATTAACAGCTTTTTATTATGTTGCACACTTATGTATATTGCTTTTAACAAAGTCTCCTTTTGATGCCTTGGAAAGCTTTTTCATAAGTGTTAAGCTGCTCCATTAACGGAGTCTTGTTGTTTGCGACTTCGTTGCGCTTCTAATATTTATGATCATCCTTAAACGTTTAAAGGCTGCCTGTGTTTCTGAGCAAACGTTTAATGTTTTGTGCTTTTAAGCTGCTTTCAACTTTTATTATGTTTGCCCGGGCTAGAAAGCGATTTAGACGAATAAAATCTGTTTACATTGTTAAGTTGGAAATATATTATGTGTGTAAAGAAACAATAAATTTGCAACATATCGCTCCTTTATTGCAACATAGTCATATCTCAAAAAATTTGCTGTTCGAGTTAATATTGCAGAATTGTTAACGGTTCTAATGGGTGATTTTATAAGAACTATCGGTAATTTAAAAAAAAAAAAAACACATAAAATTCAGAAAAATGCATGAAATATTTATTTGGATAGTTGGGTCGATATAATTTAATGTTTGAAGATTATTTCATGCAAATGTTGGCCGCGGCTGCGTCTCAAATGGTCCATCCGCTTAGTCCAATTTTGGCATACTCTTTCCAACATTTCGGCCGGTATCTCAAGAATAATGTTGGCAATGTTGGCTTCCAGTGCGTCAATCGAAGCGGGCTTGTCGCTATAGACATTAGCCTTAACATATCACCACAAAAAATAGTCTAGAGGCGTTAAATCGCACGATCTGGGCGGCCAATTGACTGGTCCCAAGCGTGAAATAAACTGTTCACCGGAGTCGCCTCTCAATTGGTCCATTGTTTCGCGTGCTGTGTGGCATGTGGCACCGTCTTGTTGAAACCACATGTCATGCAAGTCAAGCTCTTCCATTTTGGGCAAAACAAAGTTTGTTATCACCGCACTGTATCGCTCACCATTCACAGTAACGTTGTGATTCGCATCATCTTTGAAGAAATACGGCCCAATGATGCCGCCAGCCCATAATCCGCATCAAACGTTTGTTTTTTGTGGATGCATTGGCAGCTCTTGCAATGTTTCTGGCTGCTCTTCACTCCAAATACGGCAGTTTTGCTTGTTCACGTATCCATTCAACCAGAAATGAGCCTCGTCGCTGAACACAATTCTTCGATAAAAAAGTGGATCTTCATCTAACTTTTCAAGAGCCCATTCACCAAAAATTTGGCGTTGTGGTAGGTCGTTTGGCTTCAATTCTTGCACCAGCTGTATCTTATAAGGCTTCACACCCAAATCCTTCCGCAAAATTTTCCACGTAGTGGAGTAACAGAGCCCCAATTGCTGCGAACGGCGCCGAATCGATAATTCACGGTCGATACGGCTGCGATATTTTCTTCAGTTCGCACTCTACGTAAGTGTGTTGGTGGTTTAATGTCCAACAATGTAAATTTGGTGCGAAATTTTTTTACAATAGCCCGAATAGAAGCCTCAGTAGTTCGATTAAACTGACCATAAAATCGAAGAAGCGCGCGATGAACTTTCTTAACAGAGCACTCATTTTGGTAATAAAATTCAATAATTTGCAAGCGTTGTTCGTTTGTAAGACGATTCATGATTAAATTATAGACCAAACTGAAGATGTTTGACAGTGACACAAGATACAAAACGTGCGTGAGCTGTCAAAACTAGTGTTGCCAAAAAGATAATAGCAAAAAAATCACTCGTTACCTTTTATATTGTGCCAAAAATGTATTCAAATTACTTTAAAACTATTTCCTTTAGGAGATATTTTCTAAAAAAATATTTCTAAGATTTGCATGAAAATTAAAAATTTGAAATGAGTTTTTCTTGAAATAAGCTTTTTTTAGTTATGACTATGTTGCAATAAAAGAGCGATATAAGCTCAAAGCTCCAAACAATTTTTTTTAGTTATGACTATGTTCCAATAAAAGAGCGTTATGAGCTCAACGCTTAACAGCCAAATGGAAAATCTACACCAAATGAGAATTATAAATTATTTTTAAAGAGGTTTCTCGTTGCTAATGATTGATGCTTTTATGCGATTTTAAGTTTTCTCTTTTTCAAGTAGTTGAGAAAATTTTGTGGTGTTAATATTTTGGTTTAAATTGTATCTGAAACTGCAAAAGGAGAGTAACATGAAAAATAGCAGAATTGTAGAAAAAATATTATAACGAGTGATTTTTGTGCTATTATCTTTTTGGCAACACTAGTTTTGACAGCTCACGCACGTTTTGTATCTTGTGTCACTGTCAAACATCTTCAGTTTGGTCTATAATTTAATCATGAATCGTCTTACAAACGAACAACGCTTGCAAATTATTGAATTTTATTACCAAAATGCGTGCTCTCTTAAGAAAGTTCATCGCGCGCTTCTTCCATTTTATGGTCAGTTTAATCGACCTACTGAGGCTTCTATTCGGGCTATTGTAAAAAAATTTCGCACCAAACTTACATTGTTGCACATTAAACCACCAACACGCTTACGTAGAGTGCGAACTGAAGAAAATATCGCAGTCGTATCGGCCAGTGTTGGTGATGACCGTGAATTATCGATTCGGCGCCGTTCGCAGCAATTGGGCCTCTGTTACTCCACTACGTGGAAAATTTTGCGGAAGGATTTGGGTGTGAAGCCTTATAAGATACAGCTGGTGCAAGAATTGAAGCCAAACGACCTACCACAATGCCAAATTTTTGGTGAATGGGCTCTTGAAAAGTTAGATGAAGATCCACTTTTTTATCGAAGAATTGTGTTCAGCGACGAGGCTCATTTCTGGTTGAATGGATACATGAACAAGCAAAACTGCCGTATTTGGAGTGAAGAGTAGCCAGAAGCATTGCAAGAGCTACCAATGCATCCACAAAAAACAACCGTTTGGTGCGGATTATGGGCTGGCGGCATCATTGGGCCGTATTTCTTCAAAGATGATGCGAATCACAACGTTACTGTGAATGGTGAGCGCTACCGTGCGATGATAACAAACTTTTTTTTGCCCAAAATGGAAGAGCTTGACTTGCATGACATGTGGTTTCAACAAGACGGTGCCACATGCCACACAGCACGCGAAACAATGGACCAATTGAGAGGCGAGTTCGGTGAACAGTGTATTTCACGCTTGGGACCAGTCAATTGGTCGCCCAGATCGTGCGATTTAACGCCTCTAGACTATTTTTTGTGGGGCTATGTTAAGGCTAATGTCTATAGCGACAAGCCCGCTTCGATTGACGCACTGGAAGCCAACATTGCCAACATTATTCGTGAGATACCGGCCGAAATGTTGGAAAGAGTATGAAAAAAATTATACTAAGCGGATGGACCATTTGAGGCGCAGCCGCGGCCAACATTTGCATGAAATAATCTTCAAACATTAAATTATATCGACCCAACTATCGATCCAAATAAATATTTCATGCATTTTTCTGAATTTTATGTGTGTTTTTTTTTAAATTTCCAATAGTTCTTATAAAATCACCCATTATTTGTTAACATAATTTTTCTAATTAACGCAATTTTTTCTTTAGAATTCTTTTTTCCATTCGCAACTTTGTATTTAGTTTTTTTATAATAAATATCTGCTTATATAAATCTCACCAGTAGTCTACCTGCTTATCCACTTTTTAACGTTGAAATTGGGAGATTAGTTAAGCAATAATAAACAGCGAAAAATTGCGCCAAATATAAAAGAATTTTCTTTCGCAAAAATCAAAAGAATATATTTAAAAAAAAATGTACAAAAAACTAAGTGTAAGAAGCTTTTGAAAAGAATTTCGCTGATCTCTGTTGTGGTAATTGCACTTTTTATTGTATTGACACTTTTCCCCAGACTCGCACAATTTAGTTGTTTGCGTGTCTGGCAGCTACAACTACCTTCTGCATGCAGCAAATGCTTAATCTGACAACGCTTTTAAATGCTAATGACAGTCTCCGTACATTGTTGCCGTAGTTAAGATTATGTTTTTGCACTTTTGTGTTTCCCTTCGTTTTTATATTCCTCTTACAACAATGTAAAGTGTTGCTTTTGAAACATTGTTTCCTGTTGCTTGGCTGGTTGGATGATGATAAAACTGTGCATGTGTGTGTGTGCGTGTGTGTGTGTGTGTGTAATATAGTACAATGAATGCTCGGAGGTGGCATTTTATAAATAAAATAATAGAAATCTTTTTGCTTTTTGTTTATAATTATAGTTTTTGGTAAATGGAAAGTAAATGTAAAAAAAAAATAATGGTAAAAAAGGTTTGCCATTACCTGGATCTTTACCTTGAAGTATAAAGACAGAGGTCAGACTAGTAAAATTTGGAAACTTTAATCTCATATCACCTGCTCGCGCGAAGACTTTCAACCGCAATAATTATCTAGTCTGGAAATACTTTTTAATGGAAATTTTCTATAGAAAAACAACAATTTAATAAAATCAAAAGTTTCTGCGTAAAATTTGTTTATAGAAAATATATCGATAACACAAAAACTCTGTAGAAACTCGGCCTTATGTCTAAGATCAAAGTGTGGTATCTGTTCTAATCAGATTAACATCTGATAGATCTTCCATCGGAGGTCAACAAATGTTAAACTGATTTTTGGAAATAGCCGTGTTTAGGGGCTTTCTCCACTGCTGTTTCCACCAAAAAAAAAAAAACTTATCGATAACAATAACTTTTTATTAAAACTTTATTGATGAAAAAAATTTGTACAAAAAACTTATCTTGTGATCGATTTTCCGTATGAAATTCGTAGATAACATTTATTTTCAATAAGCAGTTTAACAAGAAGAAAAATAAAATAATAGAAAATTTATCGATAACAAAATTGTGCATAAAATTATATCGATACTCGATTAAATATTTATCAACAGCAAAAATATTCAATAGAATATATACTGGCAAAAGGAATTTTTAACAGAGAACTTACAGAGAACAGAGAAACATTTTCTGTAGGAAATTATCGATAGCAAAAACTTTTTAGTAATAATTTATCGACCGAAATATTTTTCTAAAAAAACTTATTGATCATAATAGAAATTTAGAAGAAAAATAAAAAACTGTTTCAAATAGAAAAATTATCGATAACAAAAGCTGTGTATAAAATTTTATCGATTACAAAAATGAAATATTTATCAACAGCAAAAATAATCAATAGAAAATTTACCGACAAAAAAAAATTTCTACAGAGAACTTATCGATAGCAATAATTTTTAATAAAAAAATTATCGATAGTAGACATTTTCTAGAGAAAAAATGGAGTGCATAAATTTTCAATGAAAAATTTATTGATAACAAATATCATCTATAAAAACTTATCTATAGCTAAAATATTTATCGACAGCAAAAACAACAACATTATCTATAAAAACTTATCTATAGCTAAAATATTTATCGACAGCAAAAACAATTTTATAAAAAATTTATGGATATCGAAAATTTTTAATAATACATGTTTCGATAAAAGACATTGTGTAGAAAATTTATCAACAACAAAGATTTTTAATAAAAAATTTATCGATAGCATAAATATTCAGTAGAAAATTTTTCGGTAGCAAAAATTTTTTTTTATAAAATTTAGTGATTACAATGGTTTTTTAAAATAAAAATTATATCTATAATAAGCATTTTCTATAGAAAGTTTATCGACAGCAAAAACTTCTTATTAAACATTTATCGACAGAAAAAGTTTTCTATAGAAAATTTATTGATTATAATAGAAATTTAACAAGAAGAAAAATAAAAATGTCGTCTATTCTATAAATATTTATTGACAGCAAGAAGATACAATAAAAAATTTATCGTTATCGAAAATTTTTAACAGAATATTTATCGATAATAAACTTTGTGTAGAAAACTTATCAACAACAAAGATTCTTAATAAAAAACTTATCGACAGCAAAAATATTCAATAGAAAATTTTTCGATAGCAAAAATTTTGAGTATAAAATTTATCGGTTAAAACGTTTTTTTAAAATAAATATAAAGTATGACAATAACAAACATTTTCTGTAGAAAATTTATCGATAACAAAAAATCTTTAGTCAAAATTTATTAAAAGCAAAAAAAAAAAAAAAATATATCGATAACAAAAATTCATTTCATTGGCAATTTCTTTTCGGTAAATTTTTAGTTTGTTGGGTTACAAAGTTGAATATTTGAGAAATCTTTAAAAATTTCCCAAGTCTACTGATGATTAGGGTAGCTTCCTTGAAATGTCGACATATAGACAGCTGGGAAATATAGAAAACAAGGTGTTTTGATTAAAAATTTATTTTTAGAACATATGTTTTGTATGCAGCAACTTTATTAACAATAAACAAACATTTATTGTTTAATCTATAAAAACATTAACGAGAGTTTTGTCTAATGATCAGCGTAAAAGCTTTTTTCTGTTGTTCAGATATTACAGAAATGTTCAAATTTTTTAAAAAGCGATGCCAGTTCAAAAATTACTTTAACATGAAAATATACGCTTCGCATGAAGCGTATGAAAATATACCATCACTAAAAAAATCACATATATAATGTTTGTTTAGATGGCGAATTCAAAGCCTGAGGAGACAAAAAAACACTAGTATTATTGCGAATTTGCATTACTTTCAATCCATTGTGCAGCCGTTTAATTGCTTGCAATAAATGTACATGCACATTCACACAAACAGCATAAACAGAGATGTCAGTTTTGCCAATTTTAACACAAATTGGTAATATTTTTCTTCAATGTGGAGATGCGAATATTTTTTCCATAAATTTGTTCGAATGCGACAAAACCGTCTCTAGCAAAATTCTTTAGGAATATATCTTTAACTCTTGAATATAAGAATTATCCAAGTAGATCAACCACCAATGAACTTATTGTTGTGATTGCGTTCTTACTGTTTTGCAAGCATATATGTACGTATGTGTGCACCAATTATATTTGTACGTTTAAGTCTAGAATTACTAAGAACAATGTAGAAGGGGGTAAGGAGGTGGAAGTAGTGGGCAGATGTTCGGTAGAGACAGAGTTTATTTTTAAACATTGTGCAAGACAGTGAGCTAAGACACAGTTAAGTCACGAGTCTAGTGACTTGATACACAGTGGTATTAAGTGTAACTAAATTTGTGAAGTATTTAAGTGCTGTGTAACGAGTGTTGTAAAATCGTAAGATTCGTCTTTTTGTTGAATTTTTTGAGATGCCGAAGAAAAAAAATTTTTTTAAGTATTTTTGGAAATATGTGCAGCTTGCTTTTTTATATTTTTTGAATAAAATTGACAAACAAAAAAAAAAAAATTTTATTTTTGGTAAAAAATAGGAGTGTCATTATTTCATTTGCAATTGAAAACTGTTTTTAGAGGTAAAAATGTAACAGTATTTTGTTTTTATTCTGCCGTTGCAAATGGTAGATTAAAATAAAATTTTTGACAATTTAAGTTATAATTAATCGAAAAGAAATTTGGCTGCAGTCGTTGATGTATCGATAATAAATTGGCTTTGCTTTATGATGGACACTCCCTGCCAAAGTTTGTATTCGCCGATGTACCGATATTAAATTCGCTTTGATAAAGGGTGGTTAAACTCCAAGGGCCGATGTTGATTTTGAATAAAACACAAACTATTTAGGAAATTATTGTAATTTTATTATGATATATTGGTATTACTCAATTATGGTCCAAATTTTCGATGACCCTGAGGCATTATAGAGGTTCTATGCCGTTAATGTGCCGAATTATCTCATCCTTTAGCTGTTGAATTGTTGCTGGCTTATCGACGTACACCTTTTCTTTCAAATAACCCCAAAGAAAAAAGTCCAACGGTGTCAAATCACATGATCTTGGCGTCCAATTGACATCGCCATTACGTGAGATAACACGGCCATTGAATTTGTTGCGCAAAAGAGCAATTGTTTCGTTAGCTGTGTGGCAAGTGGCACCGTCCTGCTGAAACCACATATCGTCTACATCCATATCTTCCAATTCGGGCCATGAAAAGTTCGTTATCATCTCACGATAGCGAACACCATTCACAATAACTGCCTGACCGGCCTCATTTTGGAAAAAATACGGCCCGATGATACCGCCAGCACATAAACCGCACCAAACAGTCACTCTTTGTGGGTGCATTGGTTTTTCGACAGTCACTCTTGGATTCTTATTCGCCCAAATGCGGCAATTCTGTTTATTGACGAATCCACTGAAGTGAAAATGTGCCTCATCACGATATGAATTTTTATTTGAACGCCCATTTTCATAATAAGTCTGGATAACTTTAACACATTGTTGGATTGTGTATCTCGCCATGGTACAAATTGAGTAAATCTGAAATAGAGAAAATGTCAAGTAAAATTCGGAAAAAACTTAACTCGGCGTTTAGGTGTGGTTCACATTTAACATCGGCCCTTGAAATTTAACCACCCGATATATACTGGACACTACTTGCCAAAATGTGTACGAGTATTTTCAGCACTGGCCTCGTCTAAGTTCAGCAAATGTCTCTACCGGTCTTATTTCCTTTCATGTTCCGTTGATTTTATTTTCTCTTCATTACTATGAAGGTTAGTTTTTTATATCCTTTTTTTTTATTTTGCAGCATTTTAAAAGCTTTTGCTGTTTTCCAACTGCGGTTATTGAGTGTCATTTGCAACTACAACTAGTTTAGTTTACTCGTCGTATATTTGAATTTGCAGTGGCTTTGTTTTTGTTTATGGCGGATTTGTGGCCAAAAACGAATTCTTTTGTTGCGTTTTTTTGTTTTCTTTTTAAATATTTTATTGCAGAACACTACAACAAAACCAAGCAAGTATTTTAGAATAAAATAATATTGGTTAGATTATTTTAATCTGTCTATTTTTTCGTTTCGTTTTGGCTTAAATGCCACTAGAACATGGTTGGATTTTACATTCTAACAACTGATATTCTATCAGTTTATTCTTTAGCAGAAAAAAGTGCATTCAATATTAACAATTTGTTTTAATTTAAATTCATTAAGTGCCAGGCATTTTTTTTTTTGTTAGATACCAAATAGCAAACCAATAAAAAAAAGGAATCAAATGAAATTGTAAATTAAATGACAATAGAGATTTGTTGAAAAATGCTGATAAATTTATTTAAAGGTATTAAATATTTCTTTAATAAAATGAAGGCAAATAAATAAATTAATTTTCAATAAATGAAAAAATATTGAAACAGAACTTAAATATGAAGTGAATAAAGAGTATTTGGAAAATAATGGGTTCCCAAAAAAAAAAATTAAACCTTTTTCACAAAATTTTTTTTTTTTTTTTTTATTAAATTTTGTTACAATACAGTGAACTCGCGATAATCTGAACTAATAAAAACCAAGGTAGTTCACATTATCGAATTTGTTCACATTTTCGATTGTAAAAATTTGTAGTGTCATTTTCTTTTTTCGACTAAAAAATATTACAAAATATCGAAAGTCTTGCTATTTTTAACATAAAATAACGACCTTTTTAATTTTAAATTCACTTTTTATATTAAATATTTACTAAAATATTATATATAAAATGTTAAAAATTATATATAAAATATTAAAAATTCAAGGGTTTAAAAAATAAAATTAGGTACATTAATTCATTGTACAACTATTAGCAGTAAAAAAACATAAAAACATAATTATTTTAGGTAAGGAAATAATCGGTTATCATTTTTTCAAGCAGCTTATTAGTTGCCACTTCCTTTAATTTTTTCAGAATTTTTATATCTGCCTGGTTGATTAATTCAGACTCAGCCCACTGTAGTGCCTTATTAAAAATTTCGACAGTTTCCTTCGGTTTTATTTTGTATTGGGTCTCTTCGATGACACATTGATCATCATCATCGAATATTTCGTCTAAAGAGTCATTGATCGCGACAATTATTATTATAATTATAAATAAAAATTTATACCAGTAAAAAATTATAAATAGCTTGTTTTCTATAATTCCCAGCTGTCTATATATCGACATTTCATAGGAGCTACCCCAATCATCAGTAGACTTTGGAAATTTTAAAGATATTCTCAAACATTAAACTTTATATCCCAACAATAATTTATTTAGATTGTTGGGATATAAAGTTGAATGTTTGACAATATCTTTCAAAAATTTCCAAAGTCTACTGATGATTAGAGTAGCTCCTACGAAATGTTGATATATGGACAGCTGGGAATTATAGAAAACAAGCTACTTATATTTTTTATTTATAGAAAAAATATCATTTCGGCAAATTTTTTAGAGAAACTTATTATTTTCAATGGCTACTCCATTGAAAATTATTGTTGTCGTTAAGTTTTCTGTAGAAAATTATTTGCTAGATTATTTAAATTATGTTAGTTTTTTGGCAAAAATTTTTCTTTTATCATATAATAATCCATAATTTGTTTTTTACCATTAAATAAATTGGTTTCGTGCAAAAGTTTTGCTGTTTTGAGTTAAATCATAAAATGACTGTGTTAGTGTGCTGTCAAACTAATCCCTTTTAAACACTAATAATGTTAGTTCTGTTGCATTAATTTACCTTGTACTGGCATAAGGTTGTTTTAAAATTCCATCACGAAACATATCAACAAACACAATTTCCATACTGTTGAATGTTGCTGCTACCGAAATAATATTAAAAAATCATAGTCGACAACCGGGCTTAACAACAGGTGTAACCTGTAACCGACAACTGAAAAGCATTTGAATTCCTTAAATTTCCATACAAATGCGTTTAGGTTTCATTAAAAATTAACTGATGCCAAACTCTCAATAACTGGTTTAGTATTTTAAGCCTCTTGTAGTCGGTTGTTCGTAATTTATGCAAATTGAAAATGGCAACATCAACAGGAACTTAATTGTATTGCATATTTTATGCTCATAGACAATCGTCATGCTGGTGCAACACAAGTTAGTAGCAAAACCGTTAACCAGTAACGGCCACAAAACGGCAGATCTGTTGGGCAAAATCACACTTTACACATGATGAAAATATAAAATATTCATATTAAGGGATTGGGCAGAAGTGCAGGATAAAGGTTGGGTTGGCTTGATTTAATACAGATTCTTCTCCGAACAAATTATAATTAACACAACCCAAAATGTATAATTGACACAGAGCATTCATAACATAAATATTTACAAAGTAGTTTTTAAGGCAGCACTACTGTACTTAACAGACTTAAAGCATTTTCTATAGACAAGTTTTGTTCTATTGAAAAATTTTATAATTTTTGCAAAAAATCGTTTAAAAGCTGGATTTTTTTTAAACATGCAACAACTTTCCATAAAAGTTATTGCATTTTGTTCTATCGAAATGAATGGAATTGTTCTATCTGTGCATGCTTATGCTTGCTTAGTTTCCATGTTGCGTGTTTGAAATAAACATTCATCATACGTATTGCAGTACTGATTTTTATTTGATGTTTTTCATTCTATGGCGCTACCAATCATAACACCAAACAAGGATTTGTTACCACTTAAGCTTAATTTAAATTTCGGGTTTAATATTTTAAGGGTTTATTTTCCCCTGAAATAATTTTTGTCCCAAAAACGGGGAAATGCGTTTAAAAAAATCCACCCTGAGAATAACACAGAAATAGCTACTGCTTAAAATACGAGTATATCTTTAAATAATTCAAAAGAAATTTTTGAGAAATGATTATTTTGAGATTTTTTTTCTGGTGGCAAATTTATATTTTTAAATAAGTTTATTTCAAAAACTAATAAAGACAAAACGGGCAGAGGGTGGCACTATTAGAACTGTAGATTGTAAGGATTTGTCAATTACTATATCGCAGTGAAATCTGTGGCCGCATATAAACTTTAAGAGAACGAAGCAACTCTTAGAAATGCACAGATATCACTTGAGAGTCACTGTAGCAGTCAGCACTGTATATTGTTCGAGTACGAACCATGACAGGAGATTAAGTTTATCCTATAACGACTTCTGCGGGAGTTGCCAAGACATAGGCGACAAGGAGACGATCCTTCACCTCCCCGGAATATGACCGGAATATATGGTGGAGCACCCCCACCTAAGATATCTAGGCAAGTGGAGCTTCAATAGCCTATCATGTCCCATCTCGACCACTTTGACCACGCCAGTCTCATTCAAAAGGAGCTAGTTTAATATGTAGTGTATAGTTTAACATGTAATGCCACTCTAAACGGTTTCCCACCTTTCTCTCAACCAACCACCCCTATAACCCTCTAGTTTCTATTTCACCCCTACTTTCTAACTTTCACCTTTCTATTTTTTCCCACAAACTAAAACCGAATGAATTAAGGACCCAAGTGAGTTGGAGAACTTAGGATATATTAGAGAATCTAGCGGCCTGTCTACCTAACCATGTCTCAGGGGTCGAAGGAGCATCATGCGTTTGCTGTAGAGCCATTTTTAAAAATAATGATTCTTACGTAATTGCTCGTCGACCATTTTATTCGGTCTTTGGCGACTACGTTATGGGCCGAGTGTAAATTTAATATAATAAAAAATCATACTTGCTTCGACTATGAATGTTCCACGGCCAGTGTCCAGTCGATCCTTAAGTACTCCCGAAAACGGCACTGGTTAAAAGCAGTTTACATGAATATCCTTGATTTTTAATATGCAAAAGAGCAGTTTCCCTGGGACTTGCAAAAGTGATTATTCCTGAAATTTTAAAAAGGCATCTGATGAAACATTCTTTCAAAATTCAATTCATTCAAGAACTAAAGGAAAATAACTAATAATTGAGTTTTTTATCCACTATTTTAACTTCTAACATTGATACCAATAAAAAATTATAAATAGCTTGCTTTCTATGTTTCCCAGCTATCTATATGTTGACATTTCATAGGAGCTACCTTAATCATCAGTAGACATTGGAAATTTTGAAAGATATTCTCAAACATCCATTGTTGGGATATAAAGTTGAATGTTTGAGAATATCTTTCAAAAATTTCTAAAGTCTAATGATGATTAGGGTAGCTCCTATGAAATGTCGGCATATAGATAGCTGGGAAACATAAAAAGCAAGCTATTTAAAAATAACTAATTTAAACAAAATTTATCTGAAATGATGTTGGATCATTTTCGCTTGGTAAATTCCATTTTTTGTAGAGACGAGGCTCAGTTTCACTTACACAGCCACGTCAGCAAGCAAAGCTGCCGTTACTGGTCTTCAAAAACCCGCAACCTTCGATTGCAATATCTAAAGCTATTACATTGTCCCAGAGTTACTGTTTGGTGTGCCTTATCCGCTCATGGGACGATTGAACCATTTTTGTCGAAAATTCTTGAGGTCAGGTAAAAATTATCAACACATGATTATTGGAAATTTTTTTTGCCAAACCTGTGAGCTCATCCCTTGTACTCTTCACATACCTGATTTCAACAAGATGGGGTGGCTGACTGCACACTTCTTCGATGAGTTTGCTTCGGGAAAATCTCCCCAAAACCGATCAGTAACATGATTATGGAATTCTATTTGCCAAACCTGTGAGCTAAAGCCTTGTACTGTTCACATACCTGATTTCAATAGGATGGGGTGACTGCACACACAGCCGGAGCTCTGATGAATTTGCCTCGGGATCAGTCGCTTTGGGGACATTCCATTGCTACTAAGGTCGCCTGATTTAAATCCCATGCATTATTTTTTAAAGAGCTACCTTAAGAAAGGTTTTATAATAACAATCTCCAATCTCGTGTGGTTTTAAAGGAAAATATTCATCGAGAAATCAGCTAAATTGGACCAAATTTACTGCAATGTATGGTGCAGAGTACAAGGCTCCGTTTTGAACAGTGTGCTTAACTCATGGGAAGACATCTGGAGGACGTACTCTTTAAAATCTGCCTTTTTATTCCATCCTGTAATGCTCTTAATAAGTTTGAAAATACAAACCTGCTACCAGAAACCTGCAACAGAATGAATGAATGAGGTAATTTATTAATACATTTTCTATAGACAAGTTTTATTCTATTGAAAAATTTTATATAGAAAAATATTGTTTTTGAAAAAAATCATTTAAAAGCTGGAGTTTTTAATGTTAAAAAATTTTAACAATTAAGTTTTTATTCGCTATTCTGGCTTCTAACATTTATACCAATAAAAAATTATAAATAGCTTGTTTTCTATGTTTCCCAGCTATCTATATGTCGACATTTCATAGGAACTACCCTAATCATCAGTAGACTTTAGAAATTTTTAAAAGATATTCTCAAACATTCCACTTTATATCCCAACAATCTAAATAAATAGTTGAGAATTTAAAAGAAAAATGCTCTAATAATACCTGTCAAAACACAAAAAACAAGCTTTTTCATTTATACATGTCTCTAACATTTCCTTACAATTTTCAAACAAGTGAACAACCGTTGGTCGACATATAGATAGCTGGGAAACATAGAAAACAAGCTATTTATAATTTATTAAAAAATTTTGCTTAAAAGTTGTTAAACTTTTTTTTTATAGAAAAGAATGAATTTTTCTTTAGAAAAGAATAAGTTTTTCTATCTGTCTGGTTTTCGTGGTGTGTATTAATCATACGTATTGTAGTACTGGCTTATATTTGATACTTTTCATATTCAAATCAAGGATTCATATACAAATCAAGGATTTGTTATCCCTTAAATTACATTTTGATTTTAATATTTTTGGTATTTATTTTCCTCTGAAATAAGTTTTGTTTCAAAATCAGGAAATACTTTAAAAAAATCTTTGCTGTTAACAATAGCAAAGAAATAGTTGCTGATTTAAATGCATCTTTAAATAATTCAAGAGAATTTAAATTACTCGTAAGCTATAGCTGCTTTGCCTGAGAGCTTTTTTTCTTCTTTTTTTGCAGAAGGCGGATAATGTGTTTTTGCGTATGTGCATGCACTATTAACATACTTTTTAAGCATTTTCTTTAATTAATCCAGCTTTATGGACAAAAGCTAGCAGTTTAATAAATAACAGCTTCATTTCTGTTGAAAACCAGCAAAGCCACCCACAGCTATCAACGCTACAATTTATTTACTTAACAACGGCATAAGCAGGGAAGCCACGCTGGCCAGTCATCCAAGCCAAACAAGCATTCGCAATTTTAAGTTTCGCATGAAAAAATTATATATGTGCATATATTTTATTTTGTTTGTTTGCATTTTTTATCTGCTCCAGGCAGTTAAATAATCCAAGTTAACACCCATAAAAATATGCAATTGCTGCAGAAAAAGTCATATATTTTCTCCAAATTTATGTAATTTATAGCGCTATACTGAGTTGGAGCATAAAACTGGGCAGTAGCAAAGAAAAAAAAGCCAAACATTTTCTTCAGAAATAAAAAAAAATATTGTTAGAAATTTAAAAATCTACTTAGCAAAGTCCCAAAAAAAAATGCTGTAATTTGTTTAAGAGCTTTGATATATATAGCAAATCCGTTAAGTATATAATATATAGAAAGAAAGATTTCACATAAAAAGGGCATAGATAAGAAATAGGCAAGATATGGAATATATATATAAAAGATTTCTACAAGACAGCGAAATTAGATGGATTAAGTATAGACAAGATAGAGACACATTGTGAAATAGATTTACATCAGCACCTGCCTTGTCGGCCTAATATGTTAATGGACCAACTCTACGGCGTACTTAGGCTACACCAGGGCCACTGTATGGATTTATAGGCTCACACAGGTCATACATTTTTGCCATAAGTGTGTAGCCATATAGACAAAACGCTTGCTTAGGAATTTGGTCCTTCTAATCTCTCCTGTAGGCAATTTCCCAACAACCAATGGAAGACAAGACTTAATGAATTGGTACGCAGAAGTCTATTAAGAGCATTAGCCCGTAACCAACTCAGCCGTCTAACCATCTTTATAGCACCTTGGAGAATATTAACCCCCGAAATCCGGCATTGTACTTAAGTTATCAGGTAAACTAATACTCTTCTCTGCGATTAGGTTTAGGTCAGAACGTTTTAGTCAAGGCAGGTTCTCATCCCTCAATCATGATCAGACTGAAATGGTCTAGTGAAAAAAGCCTCCCGCGGGCCTGTCATTTTAATCCTTGATACGGGTTTCGGAAGTCCAACCCAATAATAGTCATGCATTTTCTTGGAGTTTTATAAGCTACAATAAACGAAAGACTCCTTTCCTTCTATGGCCCAGAGAGCAGAAGGCATTGGTTTGGTGTACGCTAAGGCAAAATCTACTCCTGCCTGTGTCAGGAACAAGACATTGACTTGACTATATTTATGTACTGTCAGTGTAGACAGAGGAGGTCCAAGATACCTACAACACAATAAAATCATATAGAGAAGACATTGAAAAGATTTAAACAAGACATAGATAGGACGTCAACAAGGCATATTAGATAGATTAGACTTGGACATGGATAAGCCTAGGACTTGTCTTTGAAAAGACATTGAAAGGATATGGAAAAAACATGGACTGGTCTTAGAGAATATTTAGTTAGGACATGGAGAAGACATATAGCAGATATTAAAAAGAGAGATAAAAGCAGAGATAAAATATATGCATAACACAAGCCATGAACTTGACATAGAGGAGACATCGACCAGACATTGAAAAGACAAATAAAAACAAAGATAAAACACAAGCATAACACTGACAGTACATAAACATTGTCAAGTCTATATCTTGTTCATGTCACAGGCAAGACATTAGCATAGACAAGTCCAAGTCTTGTTTATGACATAAAGAGACGAGATATACGCTCAAGAATGACTGGGAATATTAAGACCTATGAAACATAAAGAGGACAGGGAATAGTCATAGACTTGACATAGGGAACACCTTGAACATATATAAACTATGCACAGACAGGATTTACGCAAAGCATGGCAAAATGATGAGATGTGCGTAGAATCTAGACTAGATTACACAAGACATAGACGTAATGCAGATGCAGATGAGGCATAAACGAGAGACAGACATAAGATAGGTAAGATGCGGACTAAGAAAATAATGTACATAACCGACTTAGACTTAAGAATTGCAAAAAGTAGCAGCTAACAATATAGACAACCTCTAGACTGGAAATAAGGAAAAGATCTAAAAAGATATGGGCAAAACATAAACAGGTCTTAGAAAATAGATCAATAAGATGGCGACAAAACTTAGACTAAATATACAGAAGATATTAAATAAGTGCACACAAGGCAAAAAAGGTAATATACTTGTACACAAGAAATAGTTAAGATGTGGACATGACATATACAAGACATAAATGAGAAAGACTTAGGCATGTTGCCCAAAAGGCAACATGTAATCGGCCATACAGCCATTTCCCGAGAAACGCGCGTGCTGAAACCGCAAAGCGTTTTGAAAAACGCTTAATTGATTTTTAGGTGTTCTATGGAACGCGCGTTTTACTGGCGTTTCGGAGTTTTTTCCGAAAAAATGCTACATATGTTTTACATACGTATATATGTATATAGTAGTTATATAAATAAAAAAACAAAATTGACAACAAATAGACAAAATTTTTAATATAGTTTTTTTAATTGAAAATGTGTAAAATTCTTTAAACTTTTTATTGAAATAAAAGAAAGACATATTAAATTTTAATTGTGAATAATTTTATTGTCTGTTGCAAGTTCAGTTTTAGCAAATTCAATCAGAACACTTCAATATACACATGCGAGTTGAAGTCGCCAATTTTAAGCGATATGCGTTTTCCAGAACACCTATTTGGCGATTTCAAATCGCAAAACCATACTTCTTGCGTTATATGTTTCTGAGAACACCTATTTGGCGTTTTCAAATCGAAAACGCTAAATTTAAGCGATTTAAGTTTCTCAGAACATGACTGATAGACTTGACAAGGATAAGTCATTGTAAGGATTTGGAGGACGTAGAAAACATATACGAGTATAGTAGATAAGACGCATACGAGACAAAGACAACAAGTTTGCTAGACATATTTATATGACGTAAACAACACAAGAAAATAATTTTTTTATACATTTTTCTACTATGGACTCATCTCATGTTTATCAAAGTAAAATTTACTTTACGTGTGTAAAATTGTTCTTTTGTCGATGTATTTCATTAATTATCTTATTTCTACCTGTGGCCATTTAAGTAATTGCTACCAGTTCATTGATCTCAATGTCGTCAAGCATTAAAATATTACCAACAAACCTCTTTTATGTCTCGCTTGTTGTTGTGAACTTTAACATTTTTAAAGCTTAAATTTTTCTGCTCTACGGATATAGTATTGTTTTATAATTATTATGATATATACGTACATTATTTGCAATTCCCCCTCATCACCATTACTGCGATGTGGGGAAAATTACTGTTGAAATGTGTTGCTTGTGTTTTATTAACAACGTTATCACTAATTAATGGAGGAAAACCATGACTGAAATAAAGAGCAAGAGGATTAACAGCAACCATAATGAAGCAGGCAAAATAATGAATTTAAATTGCTAGAAAAATATTTACAAAACGCACAAAAAATTGTATAAAACCAGAGCGTAAAGGAGATTTTTAAGTTTATAGCTGACAATAAGCTGCGTTAAGATCCAGTGATTAAAGCTCAATAAGTGAAAATTTCAATTTAACAGAGAGATGGAGGAAAGAAAATCATGATATTTACATATATTGTGCAATATTTTTACTTTGGTATTTGAGAGATTCAGCAAAGAACAAGACATCCATCGGTTGGTAACAAAAATGTACGAGTATAAATGTCATTAACGATGAGAAAATAATGACATGACAATTGTAAAGCTATGACTAGAGCGTTGGCTCTATCTTAAATAGTTCAAATCAAGCTTTGTCTTTGAGCTATCTCTGTACTTTATTTTTCTGGCATATCTTGCCTATTTTTTAACATAAGTAAATATTGCACAATATACGACTTATCTCTGCCAGGTCCACATTTAATTTTTTCTGTGTTTTGTCTATATTTCATCTAGTTTGGTTTGGCCTATGCTTTTTCAATATTTATTATACATAAGTTGTTTAAGTTTTATTTATATTCTCTCCATGTATTGTTTTACCTTTACCCTATCCATCTCTTGGTTACGTTTTGTCTGCTGCTTGTTCATCTCTTGCCTATGGTCAGTTTATCGTTTGCTTAAATATCAAGTTTTGTCTTTGAGCTATTATGTACTTTATTTTGCTGGCATGTCTTGTCTATTTTTTCACATAAGTAAATATTGCACAATGTATGACCTGTCCCTGCCAGGTCCACATTTAATTTTTTCTGTGTTTTGTCTATATTTCATCTCGTTTGGTTTGGCCTATCTTTTGTCCACATTTATCCGACATATTTATTCTATAACTTGTATATTTCTGGTGGGCTTAAGTATCAAGTTTGCCTAAGTATAAAGCTTTGTTCTATCTCCGTATATTCTTTTTCTTGCATGGTTTGTCTATTTTTTAACATAAGTAAATATTGCACAATATATAACCTGTCCTTGTCAGGTCCACATTTAATTTTTTTTATGTCTGCTCTACTTTTCGTCTTGTTTGGTTTGGCCTATGCTTTTTCAATATTTATTCCATATATTTATTATACATAAGTGGTTTAAGTTTTATTTATGTCCACTCCATGTATTGTTTTATCGTTACCTTATCCAGGTCTTGGCTACGTTTTGTCTGCTGCTTGTTCATCTCTTGCCTTAAATATCAAGTTTTGTCTTTGAGCTATATCTCTACTTTATTTTTCTTTCATGTCTTGTCTATTTTTTCCCATAATTAAATATTGCACAATATATGACTTGTCTCTGCCATGTTCACATTTAATTTTTTCCGTATCTTGTCTATATTTCATCTCGTTTGGTTTGGTCTATGCTTTGTCCACATTTATTCGATATATTTTCTCTATAACTTATATACTTCTGGTGGGCTTAAGTATCAAGTTTGCCTAAGTATCAAGTTTTGTCTTTGGCCTATCTCCGCATTTTCTTTTTCTTGCCTGTCTTGTCTATTTTTTAACATAAGTAAATATTGCACAATATATAACCTGTCCTTGTCAGGTCCACATTTAATTTTTTTTATGTCTGCTCTACTTTTCGTCTTGTTTGGTTAGGCCTATGCTTTTTCAATATTTATTCCATATATTTATTATACATAAGTTGTTTAAGTTTTATTTATGTCCACTCCATGTATTGTCTTACCTTTATCATATCCATCTCTTGGCTACGTTTTGTCTGCTGCTTGTTCATCTCTGCATAAATACCAAGTTTTGTCTTCGAGCTATCTCTGTACTTTATTTTTCTGACATGTCTTGCTTATTTTTTAACATAAGTAAATATTGCACAATATATGACTTGTCTTTGCCATGTTCACATTTAATTTTTTCTATGTCTTGTCTATATTGCATCCCGTTTGGTTTGGCTTGTGCTTTGTCCACATTTATTCGATATATTTACTCTATAACTTGTATACTTCTGGTGGGCTTAAGTATCAAGTTTGCCTAAGTATAAAGTTTTGTCCTATCTCCGTATATTCTTTTTCTTGCATGGTTTGTCTATTTTTTAGCATAAGTAAATATTGCACAATATATGACCTGTCCCTGCCAGGTCTACATTTAATTTTTTTTATGTCTGGTCTACATTTCGTTTTGCTTGGTTTGGCCTATGCTTTTTCAATATTTATTCCATATATTTATTATACAGAAGTTGTTTAAGTTCTATTTATGTCCTCTCCATGTACTGTTTTATTGTTACCTTATCCATGTCTTGGCGACGTTTTGTCTGCTGCTTGTTCATCAAGTTCAAGTTTTGTCTTTGAGCTATCTCTGTACTTTATTTTGCTGGCATGTCTTGCCTATTTTTTAACATAAGTAAATATTACACAATATGTCACTTGTCTGTGCGATGTCCACATTTAATTTTTTCATTTCTGGTTATCTTAAGTATCAAATTTGCCTAAGTATCAAGTTTTGTCTTTGACCTATCTCCGGATTTTCTTTTTCTTGCCTGTCTTGCCTATTTTTTCACATAAGTAAATATTGCACAATATATGACTTGTCTCTGCAATTTTTTCTGTGTCTTGTCTATATTTCATCTAGTTTGGCCTATGCGTTGTTTTCAATATTTATTCCATATATTTATTCTATATCTTGTATACATATTTCTTGTCAGGGTATCTGGTTTATGGCTTGGCTAAACCTTATCTGTTCCTACTTTATGTTATGCCCATTTTATGTACATGTTGCCTATATATTGTTTATTTCGTTCAGGCTTATATCATAGCAAGTCTACCACTGGGAACTTATCATGCTTCTGCTCTAACACCAGGTAATTGTTCTTCCCAGCCCATCAGGAAAATGAGAACCAGAGGCCGACCAAAAACATGAGTGTTGATGATTCATCGGGACGCTTTCAGCATCAAAGGGGGAGACTGAAACAACTCACTTATTATATTATTTTTATTTTATAATAATATAGAGTTGGATATCCTTCTTCGCCCTCTCCTGCACACGGTCGAGTAACCCCAAAATAGACTTTGGGGCACCGAGCCAAACATAAGAGTTGTATTCCATTTTTAGTCGGATGTAGGTGGTATAAATAGTAACGATGTCGGATGGAGTGAAGTAAATCTTATACCGCTTCAATAATCCGAGGCACTTGAATGCTCCTTTAGAGACGTGAAAAATGTGATCATTCCAGCGAATATCATAGTGTATTTTCATTCCAAGAACAGCAAGAGCATCCTATTCCTCCATATTTATACCACCCATGAGTACAGATGAAGCAGCATTGGCGGCCGTTTGTTTGTGTGTTAATAAACATCATTGGCTCTTAGGAGCGTTAAAGGCAACTCTGCTTTTACGACCCCACTCAGAGATTAACAGAAGATCACTGTTCAGTGAATCATTCATATTTAGCCTCTTGAAGCGATCTCTGACAGGCTAGGCCTATAACTAAAAGAGTACGAGTGGCAAATTCTGCTGTCATCCGCGAAACAGTGGATAGGGTTGGAAGTTTGGTAGAGAAGGTCGTTGAGGAAAATAAGAAATAGGGTAGGAGAAAGAACGGAGCCTTGCGGTAGCCCTGAAATAACCTTGAACTATAACAACTCGTATAGTGCGGTCTCTGAGAAAGCTCGATATAAACCGAGAGAAGTCATCAAAGAAAAAATTAAAGTGAAAGAATGTTATATGTTTGAGACCAGAACGAAAATATCAATAATGACGCCAATATAAAGTTTATTGTGTAAGCTTAGCTATTTTGTATGTGAGTTAGCCTATCACGTATATGATAAAAACAAATTATTTGATATTGGGTGTGATAAAAGCTATAGTTGTTTTAAACAAAGTTATCATAAATGCTATTTTAGTAGGCAATTATATCTCGAAATTTGTAGACGATAACAATAGCATTACATAAATGCTCACAATAACATAATTTTAATGCAATAAACTGTAGATAATAATCTGTTTTTATTAATAACACACAATCAATTAAGTTTTTAATCGCTATTTTTAGCTTCTACCATTTATACCAATAAAATGTCGACATATAGATAGCTGGGAAACATAAAAAACAAGCTATTTATAATTTTTATTGGAATAACACACAATGTTATAGTAATGGGTGATTTTATAAGAACTATCGGAAATTAAAAAAAAAAAAAACACATAAAATTCAGAAAAATGCATGAAATATTTATTTGGATCGATAGTTGGGTCGATATAATTTAATGTTTGAAGATTATTTCATGCAAATGTTGGCCGCGGCTGCGCCTCAAATGGTCCATCCGCTTAGTCCAATTTTGGCATACTCTTTCCAACATTTCGGCCGGTATCTCACGAATAATGTTGGCTTCCAGTGCGTCAATCGAAGCGGGCTTGTCGCTATAGACATTAGCCTTAACATAGCCCCACAAAAAATAGTCTAGAGGCGTTAAATCGCACGATCTGGGCGGCCAACTGACTGGTCCCTAGCGTGAAATAAACTGTTCACCGAACTCGCCTCTCAATTGGTCCATTGTTTCGCGTGCTGTGTGGCATGTGGCACCGTCTTGTTAAAACCACATGTCATGCAAGTCAAGCTCTTCCACTGTGGGCAAAAAAAAGTTTGTTATCATCGCACGGTAGCGCTCACCATTCACAGTAACGTTGTGATTCGCATCATCTTTGAAGAAATACGGCCCAATGATGCCGCCAGCCCATAATCCGCACCAAACGGTTGTTTTTTGTGGATGCATTGGTAGCTCTTGCAATGCTTCTGGCTGCTCTTCACTCTAAATACGGCAGTTTTGCTTGTTCACGTATCCATTCAACCAGAAATGAGCCTCGTCGCTGAACACAATTCTTCGATAAAAAAGTGGATCTTCATCTAACTTTTCAAGAGCCCATTCACCAAAAATTTGGCGTTGTGGTAGGTCGTTTGGCTTCAATTCTTGCACCAGCTGTATCTTATAAGGCTTCGCACCTAAATCCTTCCGCAAAATTTTGCACGTAGTGGAGTAACAGAGGCCCAATTGCTGCGAACGGCGCCGAATCGATAATTCACGGTCATCACCAACACTGGCCGATACGGCTGCGATATTTTCTTCAGTTCGCACTCTACGTAAGCGTGTTGGTGGTTTAATGTCCAACAATGTAAATTTGGTGCGAAATTTTTTAACAATAGCCCGAATAGAAGCCTCAGTAGGTCGATTAAACTGACTATAAAGTGGAAGAAGCGCGCGATGAACTTTCTTAACAGCAAGCGTTGTTCGTTTGTAAGACGATTCATGATTAAATTATAGACCAAACTGAAGATGTTTGACAGTGACACAAGATACAAAACGTGCATGAGCTGTCAAAACTAGTGTTGCCAAAAAGATAATAGCAAAAAAATCACCCGTTATATGTACTAATGTTGTTGTGATCATATTTCAAACTGTCTTTTCTTTGCGTGTACAATTAATGTTTCATTAACTTTTGAACAATCTTTATAAAGCATTCTAAAAGTGTCCATGTTATCTAAAAAATTCATAATATTTCAGCATAATTTCGAACTTTCAAACTTTACGAAGCAATAACCAAAATATTTTACTTTTCATTTTCATGAAGTATTAATTCTTCTTTATGCTCTTCCCCAGTTTGGATGCGTGCATTTAAATGAATTCTGCAGAATTTTTCTATTAAGCAAGAAAGAAAGAAGGAAAGAAGAAAAACTCTTCAAAGTAAAACTGAAGAAAAGAGGTTAAATCGATTTGAAATGCTTGAAAAGTAAACCATAGAAAATTGCATACATCAAATTTAAGTTCAAAATAGGTCCTTAAGATAACAAAGTATTTTACACAACATTAAAACAAATAAATTGATGTTAAATGTGAATATTGTAAGTTGATAGTCTTGCATTGACTTCCATTTACGAGTAATGACACACATATGTTTGTGTGTCAGCCGGCCGGTAGAAGTAAATGGAAATTAATTTTTGTTTCAAGCACAAGACATCAAATGCCAAACAAGACCATAGAAACAAATTCAAATATTCAAACGAAACCAAAAACAAAACAAAAAAGAGTCTTTCAAAACCAGATACAATTCGGAGGCCTTGAATAAGACTCTTAAAAGTGCAGATTTTGTGTAAAAGCAAAAAGTTACTTTTACGACATACCCGTTCTGGCTGCAGCAGTAACGCTTCTCTTGCCATTTGGCTTAACTTCATTTAAGGTTGATATTTAATTTGAATTTGTCCTCCTGTTACACAAACCAGCTTGAAATTTGTTACCAGTTCGAGCTGATTGTATGTTACATAAATAAATTGTTTAATTTAGTATTACAAAGTTTGTTATAGAACTGTTTGCAGCCGCAAGTAAAGAAGATATCACACAGAATTTGAAAGTAAAATTGAAATAGCAAATATTAGGAAACATTTTGATTTAAATTGAAACTGATTTCTTATGCAAAGAAATTATATAAGTTAAAGATTAAAGCAATTAAGAAACGATTAAAAACTTTATTTGGTAGTTAAAAGTATTTCAAAAATTATATTGAACTTTATGACATGAAATGTATTTCAGTTACTTCTGGCAGCTTCTGTGCAATACTTCCATTAGCATGAATCATTTAAGCTGATGTCCTTTTACTTCATTTAGTGCGGTTGCTGCTTTTCATCCTTGTCCAGAGCACAAGTGCAGTTGAAATAAATCATGAAAACCAGGCAGTAAATTATGCTTAATCGTCCCTGCTTTTACCTTCAGGTAAAATTCATGTATTTATTTTTTCAATTGTCTTACACCTTGAAATGAACAACGCAGACAATAATCATTCTTCGGTGCAGCAGCACAGTTGAAGTACTCGTAAAGGATATTGTATCATAAAATATGAAAACTTATATTTTTTAATTGAACTGTCCTTGAGTTTATCCTTTTCTGTAGCAGATATCACATATGGTGAATTTGTACAAATAAAGTTAAACATCTTTGAAAGTAATTTAAAACAGTTTATCTGTAAGTGATGTACATCAGCACCTGCCATAATAGTTTAATCCGCTGGCGGATCAATTCTACGGAGCGAACTATCTCACAGCTCACTAGCCCGCATGTGTTTTGCACAGTTAGCATATATATTTTTTCGTCCATAAAACAAGCTTTGCCTTGGTTTACGATTCACCAGGACATTCGGTTTTTTTGGCATAGAAGCAAGCCGTATCGGCGCAGCAGCCGATTTGCCTTTTTTTATAGAGACGCCGCCCCCGGCGAAGCTCACGGCTGATCGGCGGCTCAATATTCAGCCGAGTTTTTAAGCATCTCTTATTATTTTTGCTAATCGCGCAATTTTATCTTGTCATTTTTTATTAGTCATTAATTGCCACTTTTTGCTAATAGCTTGGCCTTAAAATCGCTAGATTCGGTAGAAAACAGCTAAATTACCATAACTGATTACCATTTACTTTACTTTCACTAAACTTGATTACCGATTATTCAGTTCAACATAGACATTTTTTTGCGTGAAACGGACTTTCATTTTATTAACAAATTCAAGTATTTAAATTTGTCTAGAATCTAGTAAAATGAGCTGAAAGCTAGAAAATCAAGTACCTAATACTAGTAAAAATTAGGTATCAAGTACCTAATTATAATAAAACCAATAGCGCACAAAGACAACGTTTGGCAAGTGGACGGCCTGCAGGTAAGAAGTGCCTTGAAGAAGAGTTTTTAATTCTAATTCAAAGCATATAGTTTTTTTTGAGTGCCCATAGCCATGGCAAAATACCAATAAGGGGTAGTGAGGAGTTCTTAATTCCTAACATTCTACTCTGGAGTGGTTCATCTTTGCCTGGTTTGCCTCATCGTCAGGTTGGTATTCGAGGGAGAGTTTTGAAATCTCCTGAGAACAGTTTGCCAACGATGGAGGGAGACGGAGAGTGAAAGTGTTATTAATACCTTCACCATCCGCCAGAGGAGTTTTTAATTCCACTCCAGCGCGACACCAGAGGTAGTGGGTCGGTGGGGAAGCGAGTGCGTCCGTGCAGGAGTTTTCAATTCCTCCATAGCAGCCCGCCACCCCGCTCCAACGTCAGCCGCAGGTGGTGCCACTGCCGCATGTGACCAAACACATAAAGAATAGTTTATTTAAATAAAGAAACCACACTGAAGACTAATTCCTTGTTTCCTTTGTTTTTTATTTCTTTTATTGAAACGACCCTGGACCACGCTGAGCTATCCCAGCATAAAGCGTAAGAGTCGTTACAATTGATGTTGTTAGTAATGGTTCCAACGACCCAGAATATGTTAAAGTTATATGTTCTAAAAGTTAATCCGGGCAACACCTCAGTGAATACGAAAATATATTTATATATAAAGTAATATAAATAATATTGCAATGCAACAAAAAGGTAAAAGAAGTCGCCAAAATAATTTTGAACGACCGGAAGAGACTTGGCTCAAAAGTTTGGATTTGTGTTGGAACTTTGATCATTCGTAGAAAATTAGTATTCAAAAAATTCGGTTTTGTAAAACCTATTTTGAAATGAATCAAACAATATTGATATAGTAAGTATATCTCCAGGAACTCTGTATTTATTTGTTAAAAATAATCCTGGTGCAAAATTTGAGACTCTTCTGACCATCAATAGCTAGTTTATTAAAATAAAAGAGTGATTTATTTAAAAAAAATCAAACAATTGATTTTATTCAATTTACTAGCTGTAAAGGTTTCCAAGTCTAATCTAGATTAGGATAGTTTATATGAAATGTCGACATATATGACAGCTACGAAACGTAAAAAAGCTGTTTTTAGTTTTTAATAGGTATTAATCTTAAACTTGAGAAAATATCTGCAATTCGGAGAGAAAAGCTTGAGTTTGTGGCATCTTAAAGTTTTCAAAATCGTAATGACTCCAGCATAGCACTGGAAATTAAAGCATATTTTGACGTACCGTAAGAGGAAACCGAGTATTTGGATATATATACCATTTTTACTGAATCACTTTTAATCAGATTATATTTCTCAAGGTGTTTACAAAATTATCTAAGTTAGCAGAATTCCGCTTTGGAATTTCAGCCGCTTCAGCTCCCTGGTAGGAAGTATTGTCTGTGGCAGGTACTTGCATTGCCGCCATAAGAAGCCACCTTAATCCATTCAGCGTAAGTAGTTGAACCTTTTCTAAAAATTAAACAGGTAAAAATTAAACTAATTTTTACCTGCGATAGTTCCAAAAACTAAATAAGTTCCTTCTTAAAAAAGTAAATTGCAAATTTGAACAAGAGCATTGGCCTCTATACATTAAACCTAATGTTACAGCAAAATGTTTGTAATATAATATTTATATGTTTACAAAATAATATGTTTTCTTGTATTTTTTCTTATGTATATTTTTGTTGTTAAAAAATGGACGCAGGACCGTTTAGCCGCCGCCGCCGAAAATATTTGCCCTTTAGCCGCCGCCGAAATTTTTGCTTCGGCTTGCTTCTCTGCATAAAAGGATGAGAATTCCTGGTTTGTTGTTGCAAACAAAACTCTATGAACCCACTTAAGATAAGTTAGTTTGTGTTGATCTTTCGAAACCCTGAGGATTGTCATCACTCAACACACCACAGTTTTATTTGTTGACGTATTCATTCAAACAAAAGTGAACTTAATCGCTAAACAAAACTCGCTTATGAAAATCGCGTTCAACGAAAATTTTGTTTTGGGCCCAACTCGCTCAATTTGGAAGCGTTGTTCAGGCGTCAGTCTATTCATGTTAAAATACCAAAGCACATGTAAATCACTTAGCAGGTGAGAAAATGGCCGCCAATTAAAGTCCAGTGTTGCCAACTTACAACTGAATACCTGTATTAAAACACCGTTTGCATAATGCTTGGTTGAGGTAGAAATTTATACCATCACGATGGTCCTTGTGCAAATTTGCAACTTGTAAATTTGCAGTGCATATTATGCTCTATCGTGAGCAGACTGTGTTTTTTTTTGTGTGCAAATTTGCCTTATTGCTAAACAATTTTTCTGCCAATACAAAAACCTTCTGGCAGCACTAGCTGAAATTGTAAAAAATCTGGATTTCTTTCTAATTATACACAAGCATAATAAAATAAATTTTTTAAGAAATAATAATGCCAAGCAAGAATGAGCGAAAAAGAAAAGATTATAAACTTTTTGGCAAATAATTGTCTTTATGAAGTTGAGTTGGCGGAATATGAAGGTGGCATTAATGGCAAATTCTTTTGAAAGTTTTGAACGATGAGTTTATCGGGAACATTTCGGCCGAAACAATAGAAAAGATTCTTATAGTTCTGTCATGCCGCCGTGGATGTACAAGTTACGCTGCAAAATCTACCCACTGGTCCCAAAACATCTTCACAGAACTGGATGATAGTAGATTTCTGCAGATGTTAAGAGTGAACAGAATAGATTTTGAAAAACTTGCGTCACTTGTGTCCGGTTTTTAATAATTTTTACTTTTTAATAGTTTTTACTTCGTCGTCAGTCCATCTTTTATTTGGTTTGCATCTAGGCATTTTCTTATTGACTTTGGTTGTTGAAAGTTCACTTAAACTCATTGCACTTGATTTTAATGTTTTTTTCTTTAAATAGTTTGTTAGATTTCTAGTCTATTTTGAAGACCACCAAAAATTTCGATTTATAAATTTTTTCAGTAAATAACAATATGCCACTAAAATGTTATTGTTTACATTTGTTTGCAACTGAGTATTTTTACACACTCAAGGTTTTTTTTAATGAAAATTAAGAAAACTGAAGCAAACTGCAAATACAAATATTTTGCTGTTGCATGAAAAAAACGAAGTATTTTTGCTCGCATTTGCAATGTTTGCTCAGTTTGCATGAACCATCGTGAAAACCCTCAATATTAGTTAATATTTATTGTATATATTGATATAGTTTTTCGTTCAAAAATAAAATAAATTGAAAACAAATTATGTTCGATTTTCTGTGCTGTGTCTGAAAATTGAATCAAAAGATTTTAATCAAATTGAAATAAAAAACAGTTGATTTTATAGCCGTTAATAAAGTGCTGATTGTTCCAACTTGATACTTCGTATACGTTAATGTCAAAGGAGACGGACGACATACAAGGGATTCTATGTGCCCCAGCCTTTATTCCTTCACTACACTGAAAAATATTTGCTTCATATTTCTAATGAACCCAATTCATTAGATAGTTTTCATTAACGGTATGAAAGATTACGTTCCATCAATGAAGATTCATAGCATTAATGAAAATATTTATTCAAATTGATTCATTAGGTTGCATAATTTCATTAGAAAATTTCATTGGATTAATAATAACAAATTTTTGAAGGCAAGGTGCAAAATTTTAGAGATTTAGGAAAGTGAGATAATAAATATATTACAACTACTAACTAAATGATAAAGTAAATTATTTTATACATTAATTACTGTGTAAAAAATTGTTTAATAAAATAAAATTTCAATAGTATATTGAAAAAATAAAAAATAATTTTATGCTTAATATAAAAAAAAATTGTTTAGTTTCTCTTCAGTAGCACAATTCTAATGAAAAAAGATCATTAGAATAATGCAACTCTTACTTAAACTAATGATTTTATTTTGTTAGAATGAAGAAAAATTTTCACCAAATTAGTGAACATTTTCATTGGTTTAACAAATGTATAATGTAATGCAAGTGAAAATATTTCATAAAAATAATGTAACACATTCATTGGCCTAATGAAATAATTACGTTTGAATGATGAAGAAGATTCATTAAAGGAATTAAAGCTTTACCTAATGTTAAAGTACCAAATTCATAAAACGAATGAAATTGAGTCGTTAACTTAATGAATATTTTCATTGTTTTAATGTAAACTATTCATAAATATTATGATACATGCTTCATTAACTTAATGAAGTTATCATTAATCTAACGAATATATTCATTACATAATTTTTAATGAAACAAGATTCTTTAGTCCAATGAAGTCCATCATTGGCCGAAAAATAATGAAAATTTTCATTAGATTAATGTCAATATTCATTATATTAATAAAGGAATTGTTTTCAGTGTACTTGTCTCAAGAATATTCTTATCATCCAAAACTTTTTCTTTTAGCCTGACAAAAGACATTTACCTAATTAAAGTTTATAAATCAAAAAGTTTCGCAACAGAATAACAAACCAATTAAACAAAAAGTTGGTAATTAAATCACAAAATGCAAAAACGTAATTAGGAAATTCAAAATGAGTTCAAATTCAAAACTTATAAAAAGTCAAGTGTCATTTTGAATCTATAGAATCCAAATCTTAACAATTGATTAAAATTGTTTCTTTTGTTTCTTCTTACGGGAAAATAAATTGCCAGAGATTATTTAAATTACTGTTATCTCTAAGTCGCCATTCCTTCATGTCTTATCCTGGCTGGGCAAAATCTCTTTTCGCCATTATTGCTTTCTTCACAACTTTGTTCTATGACAAAACAACTTTTTGCTTAATTATTTCATTAGCCCAGACAATGATGACACATTAATGACAGCCGGCCTTTCCAAAAAAAAAAGGAAAAAAAAACTTTTTGCTTTATTAAAATGTTATTTTGTAGAAATAAATAAAAAAGAAAAGACGCGAAAACAACTGGAGCTTTTGTTTGAAAACTTTTTCATTATTTGCTTGTAATTGCGAAACTTATTTTGCAAGTTGTAAAGAAAAGAATTTTTAATTGAAGAAATTTTATGTGGAAATATGAAGGAATTTCATTTCTAAGGCGGGTAATTATGTATGTATCTTTTTCTAGCGTGGAAGTATTGAATATCGAAAAGTAAGCGTGAAGAGAAAGAAAAATTGTCATGTCACGTGGACAAATTCTTATTACTTTGATGATGACAGCTAGGGATCAACTGCACGCAAATTGTTCACCGACTCATGAAGTTTTAAGTATAAGTGACTAGACATCGTTTACGAGGGCGGAGATAGATATTGCAGCTACCTCAGTGGGACAACAACATTTTTTTTTTAAATCATTTATATCTCAACATAGTCTCCGTTTACCCAGCGGCTAAAGTTTCGCTTACAGAAGCGATGATGCGATACACACTTGTAAGTCAGTAATGCACACACGCAGAGAAAAAACATTTCATCATATTGTTATGCCACCATTAGTATCTACTCTGTAACATTTTGTATTGTTGCCGCAAAATGCGTATGATCGTTTTTAACATAGTTTAAATCTTTACAAATATATTATTGAAAAAATGGTACAGTATCTATTATTACAGTTCTATTGATTTCAAATATGGTTGGATGAAATAATAGTATTTAAAATATATAGTTTGAATACGATAATAGCTATTGTTGCATGTATATAAAACATACATGTGGCAACACATGTGTGCTTACAGACTAAACTTGCTATTGTTATTTTTGGTCAAGAACTTTTCACACTTAAACAATGTTATTTGGTTGTCTTCATCCATAGACTTCAACAATAGTATGTTGTCCATAGAATATTGTTATCTCAACCATATATATTTTTCATATACGAACCTAGTATACATTTTCATATACATTGCCGTACTTGTAGAGTGAACGCCTACCACCTGTACAGTAAAGGAGATAGTGAGCTGTTAATATCGTACATATGTATATAACTAAAAGTTCACTGTTTAATGATTTACATACAAATACGTCTCACAGTTTGGAGAATTATTAGTAAATAATAAAATAAAAACTGGTTGTTCAGTGACACAAAATCCTGTACAAACAACTGGGGTTATAACAATTGCATATATGTGATCAATATGTGGCAAACATTAACGTAAGAATAATTAAAGAGCTCGGTGGCTGAGTTGGTTAAGCGACCACATTACTAAAATACATCATGCTCACATGATCCCGAGTTCGAGCAGAGTAGCGACTACGAAACAGCTAGTTGCCCCCCAACTATATGGTATTCAATTATTTTTTCTGTGTTTCCTTGGTCGTATTGTTTCACAACAATTATTGTTATAATAAAAAATAATCCTTCTACTTGACTGAAGTTGGACTCGAACTCACAACCACTTAGTTAATATCGTACATAAAGAAAAGCTCATTACTACACAGAAAAAAATAGATGAGATTTTTTTTCAATCAAGTTATGTTATTAAAAAAAACCATCAATTTAATAAAATTTGCATTGACTTAATTAAATTATTATTAATAATGAATTTTTGGAAATATCTCTTAATAAAATGCAATTAATAAAAAGTTTTCCGAATTGTTGACTGTTATTCAATAAATAAATTGAAGAGGTTGTCATTTAACAGTGAAGAGTTGTTGTTTCATTAACAATTTTTTTTGTTAAGCATATTTTACGTATTAACGAAAATTTTTTCAACTCAATAATTTTTGCTTTTAAGTGAAAAAGCTATTTCTACTCTATAATTTGAATTATCAATCCGGCAAAAAATCTTTTTCACAGGAAATTTGATAAAAATTGCACTATTTTTATCAAATTTCCTGTGAAAAAGATTTTTTGCCGGATTGATAATTCAAATTATAAAGTAGAAATAGCTTTTTCACTTAAAAGCAAAAATTATTGAGTTGAAAAATATACTTAACAAAAAAAATTGTTAATGAAACAACAACTCTTCACTGTTATATGATAACCTTTTAAATTTATTTATTGAATAACAGTCAATAATTCGGAAAACTTTTTATTAATTGCATTTTATTAAGAGATATTTCCAAAAATTCATTATTAATAATAATTTAATTAAGTCAATGCAAATTTTATTAAATTGATGGTTTTTTATTAATAACATAACTTGATTGAAAAAAAATCTCATCTATTTTTTTCTGTGTACCCAGCATAAATTGTAAGTTATCTGTAGGCAGCTCGTATACAGCCACGCATACTTTGTAAGTCGGCAGTAGGCAGCTCGAACACAATCTCGGTTACTTTGTAAGTAGGTCGAAGACGCACGGCGCACTTCAGTTTTTTTGGGAATATTCCATTAAATAAATTTGTTCTGTTTTTCTGTTGACTGCATTCTTTTCTATTTTCACTGAATATTTTATATTTCTTGTACATCTTTTATAATATATTGTAGGCACTCTTACCTTTAGCACTGATTTTTTTAATAAAAGTTTTTGCAACATAGTCTAAAAAGACAGCGAATGTTAGATTTACAACTAAAAATAAAATTTAGACGAGTATATACTTATATAAATGTGATACAAAAGATAAACGTAATTAATTTTTGAGAACTTCATATACTACTGTCACACTTGCACTTTGTAAGCTATCAGTCATTGATTATAGAGTGTTGCACACACCATTGAAGAGAAGTAATGTGGTAGGCAGTGTTCGCCACTGGGTTACTGAATACATTTAAGACAATGGCGGGCGCCCAGATTACGAACTTGTTCGGTTATTCTCAATTACTGATAGGGATTTTTTTTTTAACTAGAGTTGCTACTAAGCTAAAATTTTACATAACAAGATCTTACTTAAAATTCCCCTAAACATATCATGCACTTATTTTTATTCAACACGAAAGTGTAGAGCAACCTTTTACTCTCTTTAGCTCAATTTTCTCAATGTGCCCTTCGCTGATTTAAGACCATATTCTAACTTTTTTATATCATCTGAATTCAGATGATATAAAAAAGTTAGAATATGGTCTTAAATCAGCGAAGGGCACATTGAGAAAATTGAGCTAAAGAGAGTAAAAGGTTGCTCACCTCTTCGTTTGAGATGAATCGTTTTCCTGCCAGCCATTTTTTCAAGTTTGGTAACAGGAAAAAGTCACTAGGCGCTAAATCTTGACTATAAGCTAGATGATCAACCAATTTGAAGTGTATTTGACGCAACTTTAGCATCGTATCTAACGCTGTGTGAAAGAGAGCGTTGTCTTGAAGAAAGAGCACTAGAAAACAGAAAGCTCTGGTTTGGTTTATGGCCCGGGAGAAGGGGTTGAATGGACACTGGCGAAAAAGATTTATATCAGCAACTGCCTTTACGGCCTTATCTGATGATGGACCAATTCCATGGAGTGAATTACTGCCATATGTTTGTAGCTATATGAGCAACTTGTTGTTGAGCAGTTCAGGCCTTCTAATCCCTCCTCTATGTAGTTTCCTGGCAATCAATGGAAAACATTGAGTTGGTAGGCCGGAACTCACTAAGAGCATCAGCCCTTAAGCTAAATCACCCGTCAACCATCACCACTGGTTCCTTACAGTACAGGTATCTATTGTAAAGGCAACGGATCCTTGGGAGTTTGTGTGTCCCCGAAAAAAGACAACTTTGGAAAGCTTATTTTTGCTTAGAGAGCATATATTTCCTAAAAAGCAGCTTTAAGTTTACAGAACACAATTATTCTTACAAAGCATATGTTACGAATTTTTCTCTAAAACTTATATATGCTTATGAAGCATATTTTTGCTTATAAAACATAATTTAGCATATAAAAAAGAAAATGTGATAATATTTCAATTTTAATCATTACACTTATGCAACATTACTGAAAAATATTTTGCAGCGTGCGAAATATCAAGGATTTTGAAATTCTTCTGCTATAAACAAACATATGTAACTTATTTTAGCTTTTCCTTTTTTATAGAAAATGAGGGATTTTCATTTTATATGCATACTTACATACATATATAATTTCAATACATAAAGCAAATGTTCTCAATATATAAAAAAATTTTCTGCTCCTTTATTGCAACATAGTCATATCTCGAAAAATAAGCTTTTCGTGTTAACAATGCAGAATTGTTTGTACACTGAAAAAATTTTGTTCAGAAATTCTCTGAATTTTGACATTATTTTTATGAATTTTTTCATTATTTTTCAACCATTGTAACTTTTCATAGAAATAAGATTATCATTAGATTATTTTAATGAAAACCTTCATAAAAGTAATGAAACATTTTAATAAGAAACATGACTTATTTTCATTAAAAGTATGAAAGACAAATCATATGATTAGTGAAATAATTTCTCTCGATAAAAGAATCAGTTTCATAAAACACATGAAAACTGTACATTAAATGAATGAAAAAGTAAAATTTATTTAATGAAATAACTTCATTGTACCAATGTTATATATTCATTAAAAGTGTGAAACTCCTTCATAAGGTCAATGAAGTTATTTCATTTATCTAATTTTATTATTCATTAAGCACCTGAAAAATGTACATTAAATCAATAAAATAGTTACATTTGTTTAAGGAAATAATAACATTAATAAAATATGTTCACAAATGTACGTAATAAGATCAATGGAATTATTTCATTTATTCGTTGATACTTTATTTCATTACACAAACATCACTATTCCTTGCTTTTGTGAAATTGTACCTAATTATGATAAAAGAAAATGTTGAACAAGTATTCACCAAATAAAACAGATTTTATTAATTCAAATGACTTCAATGCACTGGTATTTAAATTTTTTAAACTATTACTATGCTGATTTGAGTACCTGCACATATGTACATACATATCCAAGTTCGGTAGCCAGAAATTTATTTGTCATTGATCTAATGAATTCTATTTCATTGGAATTATGAAACTCATAAAACTTACATTTTAATAAAAAAAACTTGAAATTTTTTAAACTTTAGCTTAAGATTAATAAATGCCCATTAATATATCTTACCAAAATTCAAAGAATTTAAAAAGAAATTAAATTTTGTTGTGGTCATAAATCCAATGATTTTTTTAATGAAACTATGAAACTTAATGAAACCATTCTGATGGAACTATTTCATAATATATATGAAGTTTCATGCATGTTGCGAAAGGTGTTCATTAGATTAATGAAAAATATTTAATGAAACAGTTTCATGAAATATATGACGCATAATTCTTTCAGTGTAGTACTACCTTTTAAATTGTGCTAAAAACTTATTCAAATTACTTTTGAACTGCTTTCTTTAAGAAATATTAAAAAAAAAATTCTAAGACTTATGGCAACTAAAAATTTTAAATGTGTTTTTCTCGAAACAAGTTTTTTTTTAGTTATGACTATGTTGCAATAAAGGAGCGATATGTGTACTTAAATTTATTCATTCCTCTTTTATTGAATTTTGCCTAAAATCTTATAGCTTTAATGGCATATTTTATATTAATTAAATACATTTTCAAAAACGACCATTATGTTGCTAAATAACATCAATAAATCTGTTTAGAGGTAAATGTGTTTGACACTCAGCATACATTTCATCCAGAAATGAACGCTGAAACGTGACCCAACAATTGCACACGTTTCCTTAAGGCACAAGTAAATAAATGTTAAGCACCCTGGAGGGGTTGCAAGAAAACTGAAGAGGAGGCTGCGTTGTAGCAAACTAATTCTTGGCCAACATTTGATTTATGTGTCAATGAATGAGAAGGAGTGTGTTGAATGGTAAATATTATGCATTTGTAAATGTATTGGAAACCATTTAGAATGGCAAACCTGAAAAGTAAATGATTTTTTTTTATTTTCCCAAAATAATAGTTTAGTGAAAATAAAGTTTAATTATTTAATTTAAAAAACTAGTATTTTAACCAAAAATTACACTTTTTCTAGAATTTTTTATAAAGCATATTTTTGCATATATGTATAAGGAAATTGGAAATTATATAAAAATGAAGAAATTCAAAGTCGTTTTAAGAATATTTTTCTTACTTAAACTACAGTTCTGCTTTCTGTTTTATTTTCCAAACAATTATCAGTATTATGTGTTTGAGTATTCAAGTCATATTTCTGCATATAAAAGCATATGTTCAGAAATTTATTGGAAATATATAAAATATGTTGAAGTTTGTAATGAAATTGCAAACATTTTTACATTTCCTAGCTAGAAAAAAGAGTACAAACGCTCAAGCATATTTTTGCATATAAAAGCATATATTCAAAAATATAATATGTGATAAACTTTCCTATAAAAAGGCAAATCTCTAAAGCTGTAATAGTTTTATTAACATTAGTTTGTCAAAAGGAAGGGGAAAAATTACTCAAATGTGCAGAACTTATAAGCATATAAAAGCATATGTTGGAAAATATATGGAAAAACTGTAAAATGTGATGAATTTTTTAATGAAATTGCAGTTATATTTTCATTTCAATGCTAAAAAAGTAAGACAATCACTAAAATTGGCAAAACTTATAAGCATATATTTGCATATAAAAGCATATTTTGAAAAATCTAGAAAAATAATATAATCTATGATAAATTTTCTAATGAAATTATAGTCATATTTACATTTCCCTGCTAAAAAGTTAAGATAATCACTAAAATTTACAAAAGGTATGAGCATATATTTGCATATAAAGGCATATATTGAAATATATGGGGAAATAATATAATATATGATAAACTTTGTAATGAAATTGTAGTAATATTTACATTTCCTTGCAAAAAATGTAAGAAAATTAATAAAATTTACAAAACTTATGAGCATATACTTGCATATAAAAGCATATATTGAAATATATGGGAAATTAATATTATATATGATAAACTTTGTAATGAAATTGTAGTCATATTTACATTTCCTTGCAAAAATTATAAGTCAATTAATTAAATTTACAAAACTTATCCGCATATATTTGCATATAAGAGCATATGTCGAAAAAATTATAGGGAGATAATATAATCTATGAAAATTTTGTTATGAAATTTTATTCATTCTACATTTCCGTGCAAAAAATTAAAGCAATCACTAAAATTGCAAAAGTTATGAGAATATATTTGCATATAAAAGCATATGTTGAAAAATTAAAGAAAATATTATAATCTATGATATATATTGTGACGAAATTGCACTCATATTTACATTTCCGTGCTAAAAAGTTAAGACGATTACTAAAATTGATAAAACTTATGAGCATATATTTGCATATTAAGGCATATGTTGAAAAATATAGGGAAATAAACCAATCTATGATAAATTTGCTACTGAAATTATAGTCATATTTACATTTCCTTGGCAAAAAGCTAAGACAATCACTAAAATTGACAAAATTTATGAGCATATATTTGCATATAAAAGCATATTTTGAAAAATGAAAGAAAATAATATAATCTATGATAAATATAGTGACGAAATGGCATTCATATTTACATTACCGTGCTGAAAAGTTAAAACAATCACTAAGATTGACAAAAGTTATGAGCATATATTTGCATATAAAAGCATATGTTGAAAAATTAAAGAAAATAATATAATCTATGATAAATATTGTGACGAAATTGCACTTATATTTACATTTCCGTGCCAAAAAGTTAAAACGATCAGTAAAATTGATAAAATTTATGAGCATATATTTGCATATAAAAGCATATGTTGAAAAATATAAGGAAATAATACAATCTATGATAAATTTTTAATGAAATCATAGTCACATTTACATTTTCTTGGCAAAAAGCTAAGATAATCACTAGAATTTACAAAAAATATAAGCATATATTAGCATATAAAAGCATATGTTGAAAAATATAGGGAAATAATGTAACCTATGATAAATTTTTTAATGAAATTGTACGCATATTTAAGACAATCACTGAAATTGATAAAAGTTATGAGCATATATTTGCATATAAAAGCATATATTGTAAAACGTGGGGTACAATATAATATAAGCAGATCTTTATAGTTAAGGTGCAGTAATTTCAAATATATTTTGACGTATATAAATTTCGGTGCTGAAAAAAACAGTCATTAAACTGTTCAAAATTTAAAAGCATATTTTTGCATATCTGGAAGAGATAGATTTCAAAACGTACTGCACAATGAAATTTTTAGTTACAACGTATACTTAAAATTTCTTCATAATGCATCCAAAAATAAGCTTCAAATTGAATGCATATTTAAGCATATAAATGCATATACATGAAAATACATATTATGTATATAAAATATATAGAATATAGTGCTTTGTTTTCATGTTAGTAAAGAATGTGTAGTATATTACATCAGTACAGTCATGGGTTCAATAGTTCTTCGAGAAGAGCATGAATAAAGTACATGCTCTTTATGTATATAGGCATTATGTTTATTAAAGATGTTAACTCAATATATTAAAAAATATATATAATAATAACATGTACTTATTTGCCAAGCCAATTTAAGGAGTAAAGAAAAAGTTTCCTCATAATTTTCAATTGCAGAAAATTTTTAATTTTTTCTTTAAAGCACGAAAAATTATGTTTTTATGATGGAAAACATAAAGTACTCAAACACTGAGGAAAAAGTTTGTACAGATATGTTTGTGGATTTAACCCCTTCACTTATGCAATTTTCTATTTTGCCTGTTTTTTTTTTCTCTGGCATACCTGCCTTACAATGCCATCAATTCATCACTAAACTTTTACCTTTACATAAAATGCCCGCAGCAAAAAAACATACATAAACAGCCGGGAGTAGTTGGGTTTTATGCATCACAATAACTTATCTTCTCCTGCAAATGAATTTTTTTCTTTTTTTTGTTCAAAACAAATACAAACTCATTCAGAGGGAATGAAATTTGACGAGTGTTCATTTTTTTCCTGGTTGTTTAACTACGAAAACAAAACTTGATGGAGGAAAAATAGAGATTGCCTTATTTGCAACTGTAGAAAAAGGACGCAACTGATTGCTCTTTATAAAAGCTTTCATGAAAAAAATGGGGGACCTTTTTAGGGGGTTCATCAGACAATAAGAAGCATGAATTATTCTAACAGGGTCAGCACTATTTAAACCCTGAAGACTTTAATTTATAATATCAACAAAAAGAAGCTAATGTTAATCATGTTGGCAGAAATGCGCAGCTATTTTGTGCATTTTTATTACATAACATATATAAGCATATATTGGATATATAAGCACATGTTTCAAGCTCAGTGGAATTTGCATATATAAGCATATTTTGCATCTATTAAAATGCCAATATTTCTTTCTACATTCCTTTAAAGCTACGAATTTCAGTTTCTGAAATATAAGTTTGCATATGCAAAATATGCCTTTATATGCAAAATATGTATTATTTTCAGAAAACATGCGAAATATGCATGTTTTCGGTATAATTTTACTCTTGTTTTTAATTTTAAAATTTAAATAGAATTATTTTGATGATAACGAGAGCTTTTTAGCCGAGCAGCAGAGAGCTTTTTAGCCGGCAGCAGATCATGATACGTCATGACCCGATTTCAAATCCCAGTGGGTACTGATGAGTAGTGTAGTGACTACGAAACAGCTTGTTGTCCCCCAGCTAAAGATTTGATTATTATTTTTCTTGCGTTCTTCAATTAATAATTATTGATCACAGCAAATTTGTATTGTAAAAAAACCTTCTTAAGAAAAAACTTAAGAAAGGAAAAACTTGAACTAGAACCCATATACATATGTACAAACTAAAAATTTTTAATTTAAAAATTATAAAGTCCAACAGAAATTTAACAAATTAATAGAAATGATTTCATTGCGAAGATTTTTTAGTTTTTCGTTTTTTGAAGAAGTAAAAAAGTAGTTCAATTCCGTTTCCGAAGGGAATTAAGGTTTGTGACATGGCTATAGTGGCATATAGTACATATTTAAGCATATATTGCCTATTTCAGCATATTGCATATTTTAATCTAAATTTTTATGGATCAAAAATGGGAGCTCAAATTTGATCAAAGCAAACAATATCTTTTTTTGTTAATTTTAACATCTATTTTTAAACTTTAACCTATATTGGTAACACATATGGTATATAGCATATTTTGGCATATATTTGTATATATTGCTTATATCAGCATATTTAAACAAGGTTGCCATATTTTTCATCTATTGGCTTACTTTACACGTTTAGAATTCATTAGCATATATTGGCTTATAATACATATATAAGCATATATTGCGTATTTTAGCATATTGCATATTTAATTTACATTTTTATGGAACACAAATGAAATCTCAAGCTTGGCCAACGCAAACATTATCTTTTATAACAAAAAATACAATAATATCTATTTTTAAATTTTAACATATTGTTAACACATATTATATAGCATATTTTGATGTATAGATATATATATCGCTTATATGCAGGTTTTTAGTACACATTTTGGTGAAAATTAAATCCGACTTCAAACTTGGTTAATAGTTTAACTGCATATGTTATCTTATTTGAAAAAGTTTAACAAGTATTGTATAAAAGCATATTTTGGCATATACTAATATATACTGCTTTTAACAGCATATTTAAAATAAGTTGTCATATTATGTCATATTTTTCATCTATGGGCTTGCTTTTGGATATTTGGAATTTATTAGCATATGAAGCATATCATGCATACATTGCATATTTTAGCATATTGCATTGTCAAATTACATTTCTGTGAAAAAAGAGATCTCAAGTTTGATCAATGTAATAATTGCTTATATTATTTTTTCTAAATAATTTTAGCATATATTTTATGATGGCATACTTTGGCATACATGTATTATACTATACTTATATTGCTTATACGAGCATATTTAACATATTGCACTAGTTCCTCTAAAGATAGTCAACTCAAAATTTTACAATTTGCGCTTTTTAGAAGAAACAGATGTATAGAGGTCTAGTCTACTCACTGTCTAAAGCTTACATAATTTATGCAATTCTTTTGTCAAAAAATACAGAAACAAATCAGACTTAACTTGGTTAATAGTTTAATTGCATATGTTATCTTATTTGAAAAAGTTTAACAAGTATTGTATAAAAGCATATTTTGGCATATATTAATATATACTGCTTTTAACAGCATATTTAAAATAAGTTGTCATGTTATGTCATTTTTTTCATCTATGGGCCTACTTTTGGATATTTGGAATTTATTAGCAAATCATGCATATTTCAGCATATTGCATTGTTATATAACATTTCTATGAAAAAAGAGACCTCAAGTTTGGTCAATGTAATAATTGCTTATATTATCTTTTTTAAATAATTTTAGCTTATATTTTATGATGGCATTTTTTGACATACATATATTATACTATACTTATGTTGCTTATACGAGCATATTTAACATATTGTACTAGTTCCTCTAAAGATAGTCAACTCAAAATTTTACAATTTACACTTTTTAGAAGAAATAGATGTATAGAGGTCTAGTCTACTCAGCGTCTAAACTTTACATAATTTATGCGATTGTTTTGTCAAAAAATACAGTTGTATTTCTCTTCTTGATATAAAAGTCATACTCAAACTAAACAGTTTTTTGCCTCTATTGAAAATTTGTAAATTTTGAGTTGGCGCTTTTTAGAGGAAGCAGTGTGATAGCTTGTCATATAGGGTCATATATTGCATCTATTGGTTTACTTTTCATGTTTGAAATTTAAGGGCTTATAATACATATTTAAGCACATACTGCATATTTTAGCATATTGCATATTTAAACCTCCATTTTAGTGGAACACAAATGGAACCCCAAGTTTGTTCGAGGCACACATTATATTTTTTTTTAAATTTAACATATATTTTTAAATTTTAACATAATTATATGTAGATTCATATCTTGATTCTAGTTTTCCGACCTTTTTTTAAATATAATTCTTGTTTATTTGAGCTTGAGGTCACTTGTTTTAAAATTATTCGTTTATGTTAATGTTTCGATATTTCGACACCCCCTTGTGTGTCTTCTTCAGGAAAATTTCTAAATTTAGAAATTTTCCTGAAGAAGACACACAAGGGGGTGTCGAAATATCGAAACATTAATGAACGAATAATTTTAAAACAAGTAAGCTCAAGCTCAAATAAGCAACAATTATATAAGTATATGTATATATATTGTATATTGGTATTTCATTTCTAAGGCGGGTAGTTATATATGTATGTTTTTCTAGCGTGGAAGTATTGAATATCGAAAAGTAAAAAGTAAGCGTGAAGAGAAAGCAAAATTGTCATGTCACGTGGACAAATTCTTATTACTTTGCTGATGACAACTAGGGATCAACTGCACGCAAATCGTTTACTGACTCATGAAATTTTAAGTCTAAATGACTAGACATCGTTTACGAGGGCGCAGATTGATATTGCAGCTGCCTAAGTGGGACAACAAGATTTTTTTTTTCAAAAATCATTTATATCTCAATATAGTCTCCTTTTACCCAGCGGCTAAAGTTTCGCTTACAGAAGCGATGATGCGATACACACTTGTAAGTCAGTAATTCACATCATTCATGTCATCTCATATATCGGGTGGTTAAATTTCAAGGGCCGATGTTGAATGTGAACCACATCTAAACGCCAAGTTTTTTCCGAATTTTATTTGACATTTCTCTATTTCAGACTTATTCAATTTGAACCATGGAGAGATACACAATCCAACAACGTGTTAAAGTTATCCAGACTTATTATGAAAATGATGATCAGTTTTCGAAGAAAATCATCTTCAGTGATGAGGCACATTTTCACCTCAGTGGATTCGTCAATAAACAGAATTGCTGCATTTGGGCGAATGAGAATCCAAGAGTGACTGTCGAAAAACCAATGCACCCACAAAGAGTGACTGTTTGGTGCGGTTTATGTGCTGGCGGCATCATCGGGCCGTATTTTTTCCAAAATGAGGCCGGTCAGGCAGTTACTGTGAATGGTGTTCGCTATCGTGAGATGATAACGAACTTTTTATGGCCCGAATTGGAAGATATGGATGTAGACGATATGTGGTTTCAGCAGGACGGTGCCACTTGCCACACAGCTAACGAAACAATTGCTCTTTTGCGCAACAAATTCAATGGCCGTGTTATCTCACGTAATGGCGATGTCAATTGGCCGCCAAGATCATGTGATTTGACACCGTTGGACTTTTTTCTTTGGGGTTATTTGAAAGAAAAGGTGTACGTCGATAAGCCAGCAACAATTCAACAGCTAAAGGATGAGATAATTCGGCACATTAACGGCAGAGAACCTCTATTATGCCTCAGGGTCATCGAAAATTTGGACCATCGGATGGAGGTGTGCCGCCGTGGTCGCGGCGCCCATTTGGCCGATTTTTTGTTTCATACATAATTGAATAATACCAATATATCATAATGAACAAAAATTACAATAATTTCCTAAATAGTTTGTGTTTTATTCAAAATAAACATCGGCCCTTGAAATTTAACCACCCTTTATTTTTAAAATATATTCTATATAACATGTATGGCATATAGCATGTTTTGACATATATTCATATATATTGCATATATGCGATATAACATATGTTGTCATATACTGTTATATATTCCACCTATTGCTTTACTTTGTATATTTGGAATTTGGTAGCATATATTGGCATATAATGCTTATATAAATATTCATAAGTATATTGCATATTTGAGCATAATCTGATTTGTTGCTGAAAAAATGTTATATTTTCGCTTAAAAAGGTTTTTTATTATTGAATTCTTCGTTTGCAGATTTGCAAATATTTTGCAATATATCCGCTCAAGTCATCAACAACTTTTCAATACAACACGACAGTCGTAGTATACTCGTACATCACAGTCTTTCAATATTTTGCAACAAATATTTTCCAAAATATTTGTTTGTATCTTGTTTAACAGAAAAATACTTCACTGGCTGTAACGAATTTTTGTGCAGGCGGTGGGTGGGTGGGTGGGTGGTGGAAATGATTTTTTTTTTTTTTTTTGTTCCAGAGTTTGTTGACTACAACTAACGCCTGCTTGTTTACAATTTAAGTTGACTGTTGTGTCCTTAGATGTGAAGCTAAAGTATTCTCATTTTTTTTTAGCAGTTTTTGTTTACTGGTAATTTTTCATTGATTGTATGGGGGTTTGGTTGCACAGGTATTTGTTTTCTTTTTTTTTTCAGCAGAGTTTGAAGGCAAAAAGTTTTGAGAAGAGTTTATTTTTCCAAGGGAATACTATTTATGAATTTTCAACGAGGGTGATTCTTTGTTATTGGGAAGATACAAATATGATATAAATGATTATTGCAAGAGGACGATGAAATTGGCGTTTTTGTAAAGTATTGTGAACTAAAAGTTTGAGGTTGAATCATATGCCTGGTGTGATGTAAATGCCTGCAAGTTAATGTTGGGCTTAATATCTGCCTGTTTTATGAAACCAGCATATATATCTTATAATAGACTGTGCTATGAATTTTTCAAATCCCCATCGTATTTACATATTTGTTGTGCTGCATACCCTCATACCTTCATCAACAAACTGACGCGCATTCGATCTGTATATTTTTTTCCTATTCATTTTAGCTCTTTTACTTTAACTTTGAATTTAAAGACTTTTTAAACTTTTTATATATCGGAAGGTAATAAATTTGTTAGCAAATACTTAAAGTCTTGAAAATACCACAAAATTATAACAATATGACAACAATTTTGTGAAACACTTTGGGAGAAAGTGGTTGTGTACTTTTAGAGCAGTTTGAGGTGTTTACAAGTAAAACACAGTTTATTTCATTCAAAAAAAGTTTGCTTTAACTAAAGTTTGTTTAAACTTTAATAGTAAATAAAATGAGCATAATATTTTTATTTAAAGTAAAACACTTATAAGGAGTGATTTTTTTGCTATTATCTTACATTGTTGGACATTAAACCACCAACACGCTTACATAGAGTGCGAACTGAAGAAAATATCGCAGCCGTATCGGCCAGTGTTGGTGATGACCGTGAATTATCGATTCGACGCCGTTCGCAGCAATTGGGCCTCTGTTACTCCACTACATGGAAAATTTTGCGGAAGGATTTGGGTGTGAAGCCTTATAAGCGGATACAGCTGGTGCAAGAATTAAAGCCAAACGACCTATCACAACGCCAAATTTTTGGTGAATGGGCTCTTGAAAAGTTAGATGAAGATCCACTTTTTTATCGAAGAATTGTGTTCAGCGACGAGGCTCATTTCTGGTTGAATGGATACGTGAACAAGCAAAACTGCCGTATTTGGAGTGAAGAGCAGCCAGAAGCATTGCAAGAGCTACCAATGCATCCACAAAAAACAACCGTTTGGTGCGGATTATGGGCTGACGGCATTATTGGGCCGTATTTCTTCAAAGATGATGCGAATCACAACGTTACTGTGAATGGTGAGTGCTACCGTGCGATGATAACAAATTTTTTTTTGCCCAAAATGGAAGAGCTTGACTTGCATGACATGTGGTGCCACATGCCACACAGCACGCGAAACAATGGACCAATTGAGAGGCGAGTTCGGTGAACAGTTTATTTCACGCTTGGGACCAGTCAATTGGCCGCCCAGATCGTGCGATTTAACGCCTCTAGACTATTTTTTGTGGGGCTATGTTAAGGCTAATGTCTATAGCGACAAGCCTGCTTCGATTGACGCACTGGAAGCCAACATTGCCAACATTATTCGTGAGATACCGGCCGAAATGTTGGAAAGAGTATGCCAAAATTGGACTAAGCGGATAGACCATTTGAGGCGCAGCCGCGGCCAACATTTGCATGAAATAATCTTCAAACATTAAATTATATCGTCCCAACTATCGATCCAAATAAATATTTCATGCATTTTTCTGAATTTTATGTGGGTCACACTTTAAAATCAATTTTTTTCCTAAATGCATCTTTTATTCAGTAGTTGATTTTCAACCCTGGAGAGGCGCACAATTGAACAACGCATTAATATTGTTGAAAATATAAATGGACATTAAAATTAAAATGCATTGCCTTCTCTGAAAGCTGCCCGGTGGTATATATCTCGACAGTAGTTTGATCAAGAAACGGGTTTATTCACCGTGACGAATGTCGTAGATACCAGTATTTCGGATAAAACTAAGTGCTACGCAGTAGCGTAATACTGCACATTGAAGAAAATATATGGTTCATATGACTACAGCTGGGTAGTTCGCGAACGAACTAGTACAACTGAACTATTTACTGGAGGGAGCTAGCTAGTTCTTTTTTATTTCTTTTGACTTTGTTTTCTTATCGTTCATTTTTTTTTTTTTAGCTTTTATTTATTTATTGAATTTTCACAATGTGAACTAACAATAAGTATTCAATTTACTTTGTAATATATATTTATTCGACCTGAAATTGCTAATTTCAGTAGTGTGTTTATTCAGCTATAACGATTGGATTATTTGGTAAATAGTAAGCTACATAAAGCTATTTTTTCCACAGTATTACGTGAAAAAATTTAAGAATTTTGTGGAACTTTCCTTATTTAGCTATCTGAATAAATTAACATTGAAAAGCTTGTACTAGGAAAATGCCCAAGTTCTTCAATTCTATACAATTTTGCCTATTCAGCAATATTGTCAAGCAGTATGTTGTATTCCTCTCAAAAATATTGTATAAACAATTTTTAATTAGAAATTTTCTAAAATACTATTTAGACAATTTTTAAATTGTAAGATTTATTTAAAATTTGCTTGATCAGCTAGCTGAACAGCCCTCGGTAAGTAAAATTTTGTTTATTCAGCTAGCTGAATAACATTCTCTAGCGAAGTTATTGGCATTAAAAACTAGGAATTTTGCAATTTAAGTAGTTTTTTTATTCAGCGTCACTGATTGGCATAAAACCATTGTTAGTGAGCTGAATAAAGCTATTTTTTTAAAAGCATTAACTGCAAAAATTTAAGAATTTTATGGAACTTTCAGTATTCAGCTAGCTGAATAAACCAATATTGAAAAGTTTGTACTAGGAAAATGCCCATTATTCTATAAAATGTTGCCCATACAGCAATATTGTTAAGCAGTGTGTTGTATTCCTCTAGCTAAATAATAGTGTTTTCAAAAATATTAAATAAACATATTTTAAATTGAAAGATTTATTTGAATTCCGCTTATTCAGCTAGCTAAAAAGCCCTCGATGAGTGGTATTTTGTTTATTCAGCTATCCTTATCACATTCCTTATCAGTGTTATTGGCCATGCTTAGTGAGCTGAATAAAGCTATTACATTAACTGAAAAAATTTAAGAATTTTATTGAATTTTTATTATTCAGCTGGCTGAATAAAACAATATTTGAATGCTTGTACTAGGAAAATGCCCAAACTCTTCAATTCTATAAAATTTTGCCTATTCAGCAATATTTTTAAGCCTATTCAGCAATATTGTCTATTCAGCAATATTGTTTAATTATCTATTCAACAATATTGTTTAATTGTAAGATTTATTTAACCTCCGTTTATTCAGCTAGCTGAAAAAACCCCTGTCTATTCAGTAATATTGTTAAATTGTAAGATTTATTTGAATTCCGATTATTCAGCTAGCTGAATAACTTTTGCTACAAGCCCAGCTCCTTCTAGCAAAACTATTAATGTAAAATTTTACAATAGTTTTAAATTTTGTTTGTTCAGCTGAATTCAACTGGCTGAATGAACCTTTTATTCCAAATAGCTTACAAAACAAGCAAGATATTTGTTTTACTTTTGTAAAGAAAGTTCTACTATAAATAACAATTACATGATATTTCTTTGTAAATTTTTTATAAATAATGATAACATTTTAATTTTGTTGAGAATGATAATAACAAACTGTTATCGAAATATCGAAAATAAAAATCGTTAAACCTTTTTTATAAAAAATAACAAAAATAAAGATATTTAGCTGGAATAATATAAAAGAAATAAATAAAAATTACAAAAAAAAAAAAATTATCAACAACGATTGTTACAAATTTATCACAAAACTTTTATAGATATAAAAGCTAATTTTTTTTTTGTCTTTGCTGCAACTCTCTGCACAATTATGATGTTGGTTGCTTCATACATAAATCACGTTAACAGTGGGCTAACTGTTGTACAATATTACCTTGTGCATAATTTGACAAAAGAAGAAAAAAAAAAAACATGCAGACATTGCAAAATTTACAACCCAGCACCTTGAAAATAATGCCAAGAGATAATTATATTATATTACTGCAATCCTCAATGATGCCCTGCATGTGTTGCAAGTAGTAGCGCAAGAAAAAAAAAACTTAACATAAGATAACAAAATTAGCTTAAGGTTTATTATTTTGCCTTGCAACATCATCATGCCACTTAAAATCTGTGGGCTTGAGGTATAAAAACTTTTTTTATTTTTTTATTTAAGCTTGTCTTTTGTTGTTGTTTTGTGGGTTAATAACAATTTTGCTTAAGTTGAATACTTATAGTTGATTTCTGAAGAATTTTTGGTTTTTATGCAGCTATTGAAATATGCAGCAGCAGTAGCAGTTGTGAGGGATTTCAGCTGAAAAAACTTTTAACTATCAAGACGTGACTTATCACAAAAAAAAATTACTTCTAATAAAGAAAACATACACAAAACACAGTTTGAAGAGGAGGTGGCAGCCAGCCTTAAGGTGTTTGACATAATTATTGCAAACAATAGCTTGTTGTCAATAATAATTTTTTTATGCCAGAGCTACACTGAAAAAATTTGTTCAAAAATTCTCTGAATTTTTACATAACTTTTAAGAATTTTTGCATTATTTTTCAACCATTGTAACTTTTCATAGAAATAATGAAACAAATTTCATTAGATTATTTTAACGAAAACCTTCATAAAAGTAATGAAACATTTTAATAAGACACATGACTTGTTTTCATTAAAAGTATGAATGACAAATAATATGATTAGTGAAATAATTTCTCTAGACCAAAGAATCAATTTCATAAAGCACATGAAAACTGTACATTAAATTAATGAAAAAGTAACATTTATTTAATGAAATAACTTCTTTGTACTAATGTAATATATTCATTAAAAATATGAAACTCCTTCATAAGGTCAATGAAGTTATTTCATTTATCTAATTTTATTATTCATTGAGCACCTGAAAATTTTTCATTAAATCAATGAAATAGTTACATTTGTTTAATGAAATAATATCATAACACACATTAATAAAATGTGTTAACAAATGTACGTAATAAGATTCATTGATACTTTATTTCATTACACAAACAATACTATTCCTTGCTTTTGTGAAATTGTACCTAATTACGATAAAAGAAAATGTGGAACAAGTATTCACCAAATAAAACAGATTTTATTAATTCAAAGAACTTCAATACACTGGTATTTAAATTTTTTAAACTATTATTATGCTGATTTGAGTACATACACATATGTACATACATACCCAAGTTCGGTAGCCAGAAATTTATTTATCATTGACCTAATGAATTCTATTTCATTGGAATTATGAAACTCATAAAACTTACATTTTAATAAAAAAAACTTGACATTTTTTAAACTGTAGCTAGGATATAGGTGGTATAAATAGTAAGGAGGTCGGATGGAGTGAAGTACATCTTACACCGTTTCAAAAAACCGAGGCACTTGAATGCTTCTTTAGAGACATGAAAAATGTGATCATTCCAACGAACATCACGCTGTATTTTCATTCCAAGAACATCGAGAGCATCTGATTCCTCAATATTTATACCATTAATGTGTACAGATGAAGCAGCACCTGCCATCGTATGTTTGTGTGTTAATAAACAACACTGGGTCTTAAGAGCGTTAAAAGCGACTCTGTTTTTACGACCCCATTCGGAGATTAATAGATCACTATTCAGTGAGTCATTCATATTTTGCTTCTTGGCAACGATCTCGGATAGGCTGTGCCTATTACTGAAAGAGTACGAATGGCAAATGCTGCTGTCATGTGCAAAAGAGTGTAAAGTTTGAAATAGAAGGTCATTGATAAAAATAAGAAATAGGGTAGGAGAAAGAACGGAGCCTTGCGGTACCCCTGAATTAATCTTGAACTCGTTTGATGAGACCCCATCTATAACAACTCGTATAGTGCGGTCTCTGAGAAAACTCGATATAAACCGAGAAAAGTCATCACCGACAGAAATTCGTGTATAATTAAAAAGGGCTTATTAACGGCTTAAAAATATAAAAAAATTTTGGACATTGGACAGACAAAATGTCCTTGCAAAAATTTACTGCCGAGTAACTCCACCATTTAATAATAAAACCTTTTGCTTCTGGTTTGGCTTAGACCTCGAAACATTTAGTGAAAACATGTGTTCTCTGCCGACAAAGTCGCGGGTAAAAATTTTAAATAAAATATATTGATAACATATTCCTGTTGCAACTTTGGTATAAATTTTAAATCATATTATATTGATAACATATTCCTGCTACAACTCTTTTCGGCAATAAAAATTTTCACTCCTTTTTTTTTTTTGTTCAATACAATTTTCCTTTTTTTCTATAAATTGTGTTTATTTTTATCTCTTTATAATGGCATTTAAATTGATTGTCGTTTTTCGTTTTTTTTTTTTATTCTTTCAGCGGCTTTCAACACAAATCTCAATTTGTTATAATAAAAGAGTGCCAAATACAACAAATGCAAATCTAAACCAGATCTGAACTCAAACAGAATTCAAAGAATGTTAAAAAATAAAAATAAAAAGGTTAAAGTGTTTTGTAAAAAAATAAAGTTAAATCGTATAATAAAAAGTCAAACGAAAATGTTGGCTTTGTGCAAGAACTGACTTCCCATTCACATTGCATACATTTAGGGGCGCACTTATACAAACACATGGTAGCACATGCTCTCTACTTCCGTAGACATTTGTACAAAACTCAAAGTGACAATTTGATATATTGCTTGTAAGTTGTGCAAACATGTTAACCAAAAAGAAACACAATTTTAAAAACATCCGACATAGTGCAATACTGCTGCTTAAATCATTTACATACGAACAGGCAAGCAAACACAAAAACATGTTTAAAGTTTTATAGAGCCTCTACTTGCAGCCAAATTAATAGTTTGTAATTAATCCAAAAGGTCATGTGTAAACAGTAAAATATACATACATACAACTCGGCAAACAAGTTGAAAGAATACTAGATAGAATAAATGCAGTTTTGGAAAAGAAAAAATTGTTAAGAAACTTCTAAATATACGAGTACAAGCGTTCACAAAATTTTGCTCTAAAGAATTTTTAAAACTCCCACAACAAAATGGTATAATGTGAAGTTAAAGCACTAAATTTATCTTAACTAAAAAACAACATTTATCTGTCTTATAATTCAAATAAAATTTTATCATCCTTCTTTAAATTTACCCCATGAGGGCTTGCACCCTCATCGTCATCAACTGCAAGCAACAGCAAAAAAAAAAAAATGTTCAAAATGCAACAAAAAGTATTTTGAAATTTCAACAACTACAAACAAACCATCAAACACGAAAACCAAAAAAAAAAGACACCCAAAAACATTAGCATGTTGTAGTTGTAGCAACATCATGTCTACCAGAAATGCTGGTGGGCAAAATAATAAAGTCAACTTCTGTCTAAAATTAAAGGAAACATGATATTTCTCTGTGGCAGCAACAACAATTAAGCCTGATCCAACAAGTAAACAAAAAATTAAAAATTTGAGTTCAAACAGCAACATCAAAAAAAAAATTTTTTATATTATTTAAAAGAAAATTTTTTTTATAAAAAAATTAATCGAATAATTTATTCGTTAAATTATTCGATTAATTTATTCGCTAAATTTATTCGCTAAATTTATTTCAAAAATAACATATTTGCAAAACTTGCTTGACCAATTTATGTAAAAAAATTATTCGAATAGTTTATTTAAAAAATTTATTCGAATAATTTCTTTGTAAAATCTTGCACGCAAATTATCTCCAAAAATTTTTCCAGTAATTTATTTGTAAAAATTTTTCGAATAATATATTCGTTAAATTATTCGAATAATTATATAAAATATTATTCGATATTATTTGTAAAAATTTTTCGAATAATATATTCGTTAAATTATTCGAATAATTTATTGGTTTTATTATTCGAATAAAATATTCGTTAGAATTATCCAAATAATTTGTTTGTAAAATGTATTTGAATAATTTATTTGCAAAAATAATACCAATAATTCATTTGTTAAAAATTTAATTGCCTTAATTATAAAAATATTTTATTTGTAAAAATTATTCGAATAATTTTTTGCTACTATTCTGGTAGCAAAAATTACTAATTTATTTTTTGATTATTTGTATGCAAAAATTATTCGATTAAAACATATTATTTGTAAAAATTGTAATAATTTATTACTAAAAATTATCCGAATAAATTGTTCATTAAACTATTATAACAATTTACGAGTATTCTTTATTGGAGTAATTTATTTGTAATTTTTATTGAAGTAAAATATTTGTAGAAATTATTCAAATAATTTATTTGTGAAAATTATTTGCAAAATTTTTCGAATAATTTATTTCTAAATATTATTCGAATAATTTATTTGTAAAAATTATTCGAACAATATATTTGTAAAAACTCTTCCAGTAAATTATTTGCAAAAAATATGCAAATAACTTATTTGTAAAAATTATTCGAATGATTTATTCGTTAAATTTGTCAAACAAAATGTTTGTAAAAATTCTTCGAATAATTTATGTGTAAAATTATTCTCTAGTTTAACAAGTTTTTCTATATTCATTCTTTAATGCTTGCATAAATATTGACAGACATTTATTCGAATAATTTCATCATGGAATTATTTGGATAATTTTTTTTTATAAAATTATTATTTATTTTGATATTATTTTTATATTTATTCTCAAAATTTTTTAAAAATTTGCATACGAATATAATTTAGACGAAAAATTATTCGAATATGAAATTCATTCGTAAAATTACTTCAGCAAAATTTATACGAATAACTCGTGTAAAAAATCTTGTATTCAAAATAATTAGAATAATTTATTCGGATAATTATTCGAAATGTATTCGAATATGATGTATGGATATTTGCGAAATATTCTATAAAAGTAGTTCGAATAACCTATGCGATCAATTTTGTAGGCAAAATTCATTATTTTTTATAGATTTTATACAGAAATTTTAAACAGAAAATTAGTTCAAACATTATTTGTGAAATTATTAATAAAAATTTTTTTTAAATTTTGTCTCTAATATTATGCGAATAATTTAGTTGGAAGATTATTTGTATATGAAAATTATTTGCTAAATTATATCAATAAAATTTTCAATAGAAATGCATTCGAATAATATATATCTATATATGCAAAATATTCCATAGCAAATATTTCGAATAATTTATGGGAGGAATTGTGTATATACGATTATTAGTTTTTATAGAAAATTTTTTATCAAAAGTAAACTAAAAATTATATGTAAAATTGTACGAATAAGTCATGAAAAAAATTTTGTTATCAAAACTATTCGAATAATTTATACGGAAAATTATTCGAATATGAAAATCATTCGGAAATTTATTTGAACAAAATTTTCAATAGAATTTAAGTCGAATAATATTTATATTGTATTTCTAAAGTATTCTATATCTAATATTTTGATTAATCGTTGCGAAAAGTTTTTTATACAAAATTAATCGCATTTTTTATAGAATATTTTAAACAGAAAACTACTCAAAAATTATTTTTGAAATATTGGATAAAATTACTACGCATAACTCGTTCAAATTCAAATTATTCGTATAATATATTGGAATAATTTATTCGAATAGTTTATTCGGAAAATTATTCGTAAAAAAATATTTCAACAAAATTTTCAATTGAAATATATTAGAACAACATACATATTAAAAAAACTTTCTGTAGTTAATATTTCGAATAGCTTTTCATAAATAAAATTGTTCGTAGATTTTATTTTTTATAGAAAATATAAAAAATTCTTAGTCGTTAATTTTTCTATAAAATATCATTAAAATTAATGGTAAATTTTCTCTAGCTGCCTTTAATGTTTTTAATTGATTTTTAAAGTTGTTCCTTGATTTCATAGAAAAATTTTGAAGTTTGCCATTTCTTTTTCCATCTGTTTACACAAAAGCCCCGAGTAATTTCTCGGGCTGTCTTTGATGCCTTGATGCTGTTTAAACACTTGGTTGCTGCTCGCGTGTTTTTCGCAATGAAATTCAGGTTAAAATAGTTGGCAAATTAGCATCCATGTTGTTTTCTTTCTGTTTGTTGACTTCAATTCCATTTGAAATTCCCTTTGTTCCGCTAGTCTTTTAGCAGCAAATTCAAGCGACGCTAGATTTCCTTTAATCAATGAATATTTGGGTAGAGAGAGATTCAAAGCTATTTGTGAGTATTTTTGTAACACAAAAGAAGTTTGGGAAATTAACTTTTATTTAAAAAAAGAATCAGAAATTTAATGAGAGTTCCTTAAAATGATTTAATTTCACAAAATGGAGTAAAAACTTTTTGATTTTTGTTTACTTACTGAAATAAATTTAAAGAAAATTTGGGTAAAATTGATATATTTTTAAGAATTTCAGTTCATTTTTAACACGCCTACATTAGTTTCACTTGTATGATTGTTTGTTTGTATGAGTGATTATTACATATGTAGGTATATAAAACTTTATAACAGCCTTGCTGCTTTAGTGCAAAAATTGGAGTTGCCGTATTGCTTCCGGGGAAGTGAGAGACCCTTGGGGATTCACGGAGTTAATTTTGGGAATTCCCCAAAAAAAATTGTAACCGCTTCAATGACTGGTTTAGAGCTTTTCATATTTTGTGCACATTTTTACAATGGAACATGCATCTTAACTATAAACGGCCATTAGACTTAGTGCGAAAATTGAAGTTGCCATAGCGATTCTGGGGAAGTGGGGGATTTTGACGTTCCCTCATGCTGACTTTGGGAACTTCCAAAAAACTCGAAACTGCTTTGCTAATCGAATCGGGATCGGGTTTTCATATTCGGTGCGTATTTGGAGTGTGGAACATTTGTCCGAACTATTAACGGTCATTTGATTTAGTGCGAAAATTTAAGTTGTAATATTGTTTGCTGGGACGTAGAGGATTTTGGCGATTTCTGAAGTCGATTTTGGGATAACATGGATAACTATCTGGTTATATGGATAATTTAAGAAGAAACTTAACAATAGTTAAATTAAAAATTTGAAATTTGATATCGAAGCGTGATTTTTTAGTATTTTAAACTGTATTTTGTGATATTATCAATCACATTTTTAAACAATTAAGTTTTTTATTCGCTATTTAAGCTTCTAATATTTATACCAATAAAAAATTATAAATAGCTTGTTTTCTATATTTCCCAGCTATCTATATGTCAAAACACAAAAAACAAGCTTTTTTATTTATAAACGTCTACTGATGATTAGGGTAGTTCCTATGAAATGTCGACATATAGATAGCTGGGAAATATAGAAAACAAGCTATTTATAATTTTTTATTGGTATAAATATTAGAAGCTTAAATAGCGAATAAAAAACTTAATTGTTTAAATTTTTCTTCTCTGCTTTTCGATACTTTCAAAAAGCAAATCGTAGCAACCAATGGTTGTTCATTTGTTTGAAAGGTGTAAAGAAATGTTAGAGACGTTTATAAATAGAAAAGCTTGTTTTTTGTGTTTTGACGGATATTATTAGAGCATTTTTCTTTTTAAATTCTCAGCAATTTATCTGGATTGTTGGGATATAAAGTTGAATGTTTGAGAATATCTTTCAAAAATTTCCAAAGTCTACTGATGATTAGGGTAGTTCCTATGAAATGTCGACATATAGATAGCTGGGAAATATAGAAAACAAGCTATTTATAATTTTTTATTGGTATAAATCACATTTTTATTTTTTTGTTGTGGTTAGGAGAAAAAAGTACGATGCATCTAACAACAATTACAAATTACTTTGTGGTTTGATGCAAAAATAAATATATTTTCTTTTATTTTTTTTTTATGATATAAATCATGAATTCTCCATCCTGTTCTTAACTTGAATGCTCGTATTCTTTAACAAAGAAATGTTGAAGAAAATTTCAAATCTTTGTTTTCATTTCGTTAAGTGAAGCGTTCTTGCAAAACTCATTTATCATCTTTTTATTGCGAAAAAGAAAAACATGCAAAATATATATTCGTCATTCGTTGGCTGAAAGAAAAATCTTAGTTTAAAGTTAAAAAAAAAAAAAAAATATTAAAAGAAGAGGAATGTTTTAACCTAAAATGAATAATTTCTTGTTTTCAATTGAGTAATAGTAAAAGATGCAACATAACGATTTGTTAAAAATATTTAACAGGAAAAAAGTTTGAGACGGAATACATATATTCATAATTTGTAATGAGAATTAATGATGTTTTTTTTTTTTTGCTATATAGAGTAAAAAAAAACTTGAAATTGGCAACACTTTTTCCAACTGACAGCCATGCTCGCTTTGATCGTTGTTAAACTGCCCACATCCTGGTTGAAATTTTTCGGTTGTAGAGTTTAGATCTAACACTGCAGGGAGGGGGCGAGTAATAGGTAAGAGCATTGGTTCAGGTATCAAAGCATACAGTTACTGCACATTCTGGTGGAAATATAGAAATCTGATATAGGTAAAAATGATTTTTTATATTATTAACGGATAGGTTCAGCTTTCGATCTGTGCAAAATATGTAGATTTGCAAAGCACTAGTTGGCTAGCTATTCTCTCCCCCCTCCAAAGCTTAACTAATCTCAGCTAACCTAACACCAGCTTAACTTAACGTAAACTAACGTAGTTTCACCTAAATCAAGCCTAACGTACTGCAATCTAGCCTTCTCTGACCTAGTGTAATCTTACCTAACCTAGTCTGAACAAACCAACTCTAACATATCCTTACCTAAACTAGTTTTACCTAACCTAACGTAGCCTAAATTAATTAGTCTATTCTAATGCAAACTAGTCAAATCTAGTCATACCTAACCTAGTATAATCTGGCCTAATCTAACATCGCCCATCTTAACCTAGTCTAGCCTAATGTATCCGAACATAATCTACATTGTTCTAGCCCTACCTAAGCTAACGTTGCTTAGCATAAACCAGTCTTCTGCCACCTAGCTTTATCTAATATAGTTTTACTATATAAAGTAGCCTAAATTAACCTAATCTACCTTACTTTAACGTTGCTCAAACTAACCTAGTCTAACCTCAAAAAGCTAACCTACCTTAACTTAGTCTAATCCAATTTAACGTTGCCTAACTTAACCTAGTCTAACCTGAAGTAATCTAACCTAACTTAACATAGTTTAACCTAAGTTAACGCTGCTTTAAACTAACCTAGTCTAAGCTAAGGAAGCATAACCTAAATTAAACTAGTCCAATCTGACTTAATGTGGTCCAACTTAGCCTAGACTAACCTAAAGTAATCTAACCTAACTTAACATAGTTTAACCTAAATGAACTTTGCTCAAACTAACCTAGTCTAAGCTAAGGTAGCATAAATAAATTAAACTAGTCCAATCTGACTTAATGTTGTACAACTTAACCAAGTCTAACCTAACTTAGCGATTCTCAACTTAGCAAACGAAGGTAGCCTAACCCAACTTAACCTAGTCTAACCTAACTAATCGTTGCCCAAACAAACCTAGTCTAACCTAAAGCAGTCTAACCTAACTTAAACTAGTCTAACCTACGAGTAATTTAACGTTGCCCAGCCTAACTTAGTCTATTATAACTTAATGTTTCCCAAACTAACCTAGTGTAACCCAAAGTAGCCTAACCTAATCTAACCTAACTTAACGTTGCCCAAATTAACCTGGTCTTAAAGTAAGCTAACCTAACTTCACCTAGTCTAACCTAACTTAATTTTGTCGAAGTTAACCTAGTCTAACCTAACTTGACGTTGCCCAAGCTAACCTAGTGTAACCCAAAGTAGTCTAACCTAACTTAATCTACTCTAACCTAACTTAATGTAGTCTAACCTAACTTAACGTTGCCCAACCTAACGTAGTCTATTCTAACTTAACGTTTCCGAAACTGACATAGTGTAACCCAAAGTAGCCTAACCTAACTTAATCTAATCTAACCTAACTTAACGTTGCACAACCTAACCTAGTCTTATAGTAACCTAACCTAACTTCACCTAGTCTAACCTAACTTAACGTTGGCCAAACTATCTTCACCTAGTGTAACGTAACTTAATGTGGTCGAACTTAACCGATCCTAAACTAACTTAACGTTGCCCAAACTAACCTTGTCTAACCTAAAGTAGCCTAACCTAAATTTACCTAGTCTAACCTATCTTAACGTTGGCCAAACTAACCTTGTTTAACCTGAAGTAGCCTAACCTAACTTCACCTAGTCTAACGTAACTTAATGTTGTCGAACTTAACCTAGTCTAAACTAACTTAACGTTGCCCAACTAGCCTAGTCTTAAAGTAGCCTAACCTACAGTAGGCTGACCTGTCTTTGCCTAGTCTAACCTAACTTAACATTGCCCAAGATAACCTAGTCTAACCGAATTTAACCTAGTCTAACCTAACTTACTCTAAACAATATTACCTAACTTATTCTAACTTATCTTAACCTACCAATCTAGCTTAATCTAACGTAGCCTATCCTAATCTAGCCAGAATTTCATTAAATGTGTTAAATATTATGCAGACATTATTTTTTGCACAGGTCACTTTTATTTTTCTGCAAAAATTTTTGTATTCAGACAAAATTCTATTTTAAAGAAAACTTTTTAAAAATATTATTATTGTATGTACGAAAGAGATCCTCTAAATTAAAATCTTTTTAAGGCAGGAATATTTTTATATTTAATATTTCTTCGCGTTGGTTGCACTAAAACAAGCATAAAAAGCCAACAGGGCTAAATGCAAATAGTGGCATAGAAAATGTGGGAATAAAAATGGAAAAAAGAAAAATTTACATACGAGTATCGTGTAAACTCATTCACTCGCATTTGCTCATTTTTTGTTTTGTAAAATTATTTTTAAATATCCCGTCGAGTATATTACAAACGAAACTGTATCCTGTTCCTATATTTTGTTTTTCTTTGTTTACATTAAGCGATTGCATGACTTTTTACGCTTTCAATGGAAAACACACACACACGCACACATACTTACTCACACACATTCATACACTCACTGTAGAATTCCACCATCAAGTCGTGCGCTTTTAGAGCATTGTTGTGGAATAATTGAGTAAAAATTTTTACAAAAGTTTGCAAACAAAAAAAAAACTATAATCATTTACAACAAGTGAAGCAGTCAGGAACTATTAAAAAATATATGTTTATATAGATCCCAGATTATTTTGTTTTCATTTTTTTTTATACAATACACTAAAGCAATCTTTAGGCTTTTTGCACAAAAAGCACATACACACACACACATACATACGTTAATGGAATTCATATGACGCTGTTTAACGAAAGCAAAAAAAAAGTAGCAAAGAAAACATAAAATACATAAAGCGATACTGGAAAAATTTAATTTCATTGCAAATAAGTGTTAACTGTCACTACTCCAGCGAACACAGACAAACTTGCTGCAGCAGCAGCCTCAATTGATAAAAAGAATGGAAGAAAAATGGCAATAAAATATTAAATTCTGCAATTAAAAACATAAAGGATTTTTTGCATAAACTTTTGCCTTTTGAAATTCATGTTACTGAGATATGAATTTAAGTTAAAGGATACTTTTTTCAGTGTCATATTACAGGATTATTTTAAGGCCAACAATTTAAATATATACTTAAAGGTTAGGTTAGGCTTATTACGCTGCCAGCCATTGAATAGTTGACCCTATTGGGCCCAATTTGGTATTCTTGTGTTCCCTGAGTGTAATATTTGGTTTTAGAAACCCTAAAAATGATTGGTCCTGTTCAGAGCCAAACCCATCCACCTACATCACAATCCAATATTTTTGCCATATTTTTGCTGCACCGGTCTGTCTAGCTGCAAAGCTCTTTTATAACAAACAAGTGGGCACCACTGGAAGAAGTGCTTTATACTCTCTTCCTCCTCCTACTCATACCTACAAGTTCTACAGAAATCATCAAATCGGTCCCATTGTGTTACCTGACTGGAATATGTGTTTCATAAAACCTACATATCACTGGTCTAGTGCAGTAAAAATCCGAAATTTGGATGAAAGATTCTAGTCCACATGCATCACATTTTGATATTTCTGCCAAATCATGCAGCATCGGTCTGCCTAGATGCAAAGCTCTTATTTTAGAAAGAGCTGAGTATTGAGAGAACACGTGCTCAACACTCTCCACCACTTCAACATAAACAATTATATGGAAGATTGAATCTCCTCGTATGTGAATATAGTGCGCCATGGGGCCAGCATTGAACGCAACCTCCGTTGCGCAATGTCAGCCTTGATATTCGACAGGTAACGTACCGAAACCATCTGTCTATGGTTCTGCTTGCAGTTCAATCCGGGCTGATCATGGTTGAGGTGCCTACCTTAGCTGGAACGTTCTCGGTTTAAACATAAAAACGCAGGAAGGGGGAATTATAATTGTTAGTGCATGGCTCTTTTCTGGCACTAACAACCTCCCGAGGGTGTGTTGCCTTTACAACAAATACCTGTACTGTAAAGAATCAGTGGTGATGTTTAACAAGTGAGTTGGTTTAAGGGCTGATGCTGTTACTAAGCTCTGGCCTTCCTTGTCTTCCATTGATTGCGGGGAGGGATTAGAAGGCCCGAACTCCTAAACAAGGGGTTTCCTATATGGCTACAAACATATGGCAAGAATTGCTACCTGTGTGTGCCTAGTAAGCCACACATGGTGATGCTGGTGATTCGTGAAATTGGACCATCATCCGATCAGCCCGTAAAAGCAGGTGTTGATGTAAATTTGTTTTCACTACTGTCCTCTGCAGACCCTAAAAGTTGACGCTGTACTTGTTTTTTATAGCTTTTGAGTCGGTGCCCAACCATGCCATTATATCCGCTTGTTGTAGGCGGACAACGGGCGTTGCCACTTCGTCCGATTCATAATTAACGGTTACTTTACGGTATCTCTTTACCTAGAAAAGATCCCTGCTTGAATGTTAAAACACAACCTCCGTTGGTGTGGACGCCTAAGGATAAAAGTACTCTCATTATCATTCCTGGGACATGTCAGCCTTGACAGGTCGACAGGTAACCTATCTATACCATCAGTCCTATGCAGTCCTTACAATTTGACGTTGTATTTGTTTCATACAGCTTTTGAGCTGGATTCCTAGCCTCCCATATCATATTCTTTTGTTGTAAGTGGACCACGACCTTGGAAGTTCGTCCGCTTCAACATTACCGACTACTTCACTGTGCCTCTTTACCTAGAAGAGATCCCGGTTCGTATATTTCGCTATCTCTTTTAGAGTTATCTGGCATTCGCAAACTAATGTGGAATATTTCAGACTTTTTTCTATCTTCACTTTTTTGTCCTAAATTTCCCTTTGGGGATGGTTTTGCTTTAAGTAATTTCTTTCTGTTTTAATCGTAAATTTCCCTTTCGGGATATTTTTATTAAATATTTTATATGTTTTGCTCATGATACAAAAAACAAGGTAACCGCTTCGCTACAACAATACAACAATAAAAAAACAACGGGTATTTTGTTTGTGTAAAAAGGCGAATTCACGCTCAAGCTGTCAAAAGTAGTTGATAAAGAACATATACAAAAATTTAAATGGCGCCGAAAATGGTAAACAAAACTTGACAGAGGAAGTGCCGCCATATTAACCGAATTCGCCTGAATTCGCCGATGCATCCACCTAATAATGAATTCGCCTTGGTTTTGCTTTTTTTTTTTTGTCCCAAATTTCCCTTTGGGAATATATTTGTTTTAAGCATTTTTTTTTTGTTTTTTTTTTCGTTTTTGTCTTAAATTTCCCTTTGAACACGTTTTTGCTATATGTAATTTTATTCTTCTTTTGTCGTAAATTTCCCTTTCAGGATATTTTAAAAAATATTTTTTGTCCCAAATTTTTCTTATGGAATATTTTTGTTTTAAGCTGTTTTTTTTTTTTGTTGTTGTCTTAAAGTTCCCTTTGAACACTTTTTTGCTATATGTAATTTTGTTCTGTTTTTGTCTTAAATTTCCCTTTCGGGATGTTTTATCAAATATTTTTTGTCCCAAATTTCCCTTTTTGATTATTTTTGTTTTAAGCAGTTTTTTGTCTGTTTTTGTCTTAAATTTCCCTTTGAATACGTTTCTGCTATATGTAATTTAGTTCGGTTTTTGTCGTAAATTTCCCTTTCGGGATATTTTATCAAATATTTTTTGTCCCAAATTTTCCTTATGGAATATTTTTGTTTTAAGCTGTTTTTTTTTGTTGTTGTCTTAAAGTTCCCTTTGAACACTTTTCTGCTATATGTAATTTTGTTCTGTTTTTGTCGTAAATTTCCCTTTCGGGATATTTTTATCAAATATTTTTTTGTCCCAAATTTCCCTTTGGAAATATTTTGGTTTTAAGCAGTTTTTTTTTTGTTATTGTCTTAAATTGCCCTTTGAACACGTTTTTGCTATATGTAATTTTGTTCTGTTTTTGTCGTAAATTTCCCTTTCGGGATATTTTTATCAAATATTTTTTGTCCCAAATTTCCCTTTGGAAAGATTATTGTTGTAAACTGTTTTTTTTTTTTTTTGGTTTTTTCTTAAAGTTCCCTTTGAACACATTTTTGCTATATGTAACTTTTTTCTGTTTTTGTCGTAAATATCCCTTTCGGGATATTTTTGTTTTAAGTAATTTTTCTTTAAAATCGTAAAAGCTTGGAAAAGCTTCATACAGATAGTTTTCTACACATTATAATATTACTTTGTAGACCTTTTAATAATACATAAGAACTTCTTTCGAGGGATAATTTTGTTGCAAGCTATATTTTCAAAGCTGAAGTGCTTCTTTTACGTTTGTCAAACTAGTAAAGCTTGCAGGTATTTTCATTACGTTTTGGGCTCTTTGGAAAGTTTCGTTTAAAGGGAAATTTTAAAATTTTTTCTGGAAAGATAATTTTTCTTTTAAGAATTTTTTTCTTAAATTTTAAATTATTATTGAAATCATATTGAAGCTTTGGACTATTTCAAATATGGAATTCTGCTTTTAATTTTTTTTACTTTTTGGAATATCTTTATAAAAAGAAATATTATTTTTCTATGAATACGCAATTTAAAAAAAAATAATAATATAAAAAATAAGCTACAAAATTGCCGCCTGCATACTTTTCTTGAGTTTTGTACGTTTCATTAAGTATTTCTAAATCTTTCACTTATTTTTGTTTTTTTTTCTGTACTAACTAAACACGAATCAAGAGCCTTGTTTTGTCCTTAAGTACATTTACGTTCCTTTGCCCCAACCGACAAAGCTTTTTTAAATTGGTATAGTAATAAAAACCAATGAAAGACCATAAATCACTATGGAAAATGCTGTTCAATACAATAAGTAGCTTAAACATAAAAAAACACATGTTGTCAAAACATCTAAATTAGTTTCAAGAAGAAAAATTATACAATAAATTACCAGATTAAAGCTCACTTTGAAGGACAGCAAAGAAAAATGGGAAACCATTTTGTATTTGTAAGTAGTTGGTAACATATTTTGTAAGGTTGCTTTCTCTTCAACTGTTCGAACAGTGCACAGTGGTTTATGAAGGGTAAATTTGTTTTCATTTTTTTTTTTTTTTTTTTTTGTAATAAAAGTTTTAGGGCTGGATTTTTGCAAGAAAATTAAAGTTATTGTAATGGGTGATTTTATAAGAACTATCGGAAATTAAAAAAAAAAACACAAAATTCAGAAAAATTCATGAAATATTTATTTGGATCGATAGTTGGTTTGATATAATTTAATGTTTGAAGATTATTTCATGCAAATGTTGGCCGCGGCTGCGCCTCAAATGGTCCATCCGCTTAGTCCAATTTTGGCATACTTTTTCCAACATTTCGGCCGGTATCTCACGAATAATGTTGGCAATGTTGCATTGGTAGCTGTTGCAATGCTTCTGGCTGCTCTTCACTCCAAATACGGCAGTTTTGCTTGTTCCCGTATCCATTCAACCAGAAATGAGCCTCGTCGCTGAACACAATTCTTCGATAAAAAAGTGGATCTTCATCTAACTGTTCAAGAGCCTATTCACCAAAAATTTGGCGTTGTGGTAGGTCGTTTGGCTTCAATTCTTGCACCAGCTGTATCTTATAAGGCTTCACACCCAAATCCTTCCGCAAAATTTTCCACGTAGTGGAGTAACAGAGGCCCAATTGCTGCGAACGGCGCCGAATCGATAATTCACGGTCATCACCAACACTGGCCGATACGGCTGCGATATTTTCTTCAGTTCGCACTCTACGTAAGCGTGTTGGTGGTTTAATGTCCAACAATGTAAATTTGTTGCGAAATTTTTTTACAATAGCCCGAATAGAAGCCTCAGTAGGTCGATTAAACTGACCACAAAATGGAAGAAGCGCGCGATGAACTTTCTTAATAGAGCACGCATTTTGGTAATAAAACTCAATAATTTGCAAGCGTTGTTCGTTTGTAAGACGATTCATGATTAAATTATAGACCAAACTGAAGATGATTGACAGTGACACAAGATACAAAACGTGCGTGAGCTGTCAAAACTAGTGTTGCCAAAAAGATAATAGCAAAAAAATCACTCGTTAGTTCAACTGAAAAAGCTAGCTACCCTCAATAAAAAAAGCCCCCAACCAAAAATATTAAAAAACGTAATGACCCCTATTCTGCGTTTCGATTAAGTCTCCGCATTCAGTTCCGTTGTGATCGAAAATTGGTATTCTGATAAAAAACGGAATCGAAAGAAAAAGAAGAAGACAACAATGTTTATAAAATTAATAGCATCACTGTGGAATGTGGAAATGAAATTGCAAAAGAAGCAAATCTGTTATCGTTTTCATAAACAAATGTCAAATTTAATACAAAAAGTTGTTTGTATACATAATTAAAAATAAGTTCTTAATAAAGTTTAATAAGAAAAAAGAAATATATACAAAAACAAACTAAAATTAATTGTTCATAAATATATTACAGTGCAAAGAATCTTGTGAAGATAAAAGTACATAATAAAAAAAAATTAATAGTGTTGTGATTAAATATGGAAAGACCAAAATAAAACTTTAATAAAAATTGTTGTTGTGTTGCAATTATTTCTTTTTTCTTTTTTTTTTTAATATCAATAATTAAATTTTTTAATTTCTATAACAGCTGCATTATTGTTGGTCAGAGAGGAGAACAATATGAGATATAATGAGGCTGGCATTTTTTTCTTGGAGGGCCAAGTGCATTGATGATTCCTGCAACTTCCTCCCAGAACACTGCTACTTCTTCCTTTGATCGCTGGTGATATCCACATGCAATGTCTGCATTAGATGACATTAAATTTGCCAATTTTTCATACTGCTCTGGTGTTGTTGTTTCTGACCCAAAATACATAAAAAACACATCAGATTCGGGGACAAAAATTAAAATTATCAAAAGAAACTGAGCGGAATCGAAACGCAGAATACTCAAGTTGCCAGACGGAGAAAATTTCGATCCGAATCGAAACGCAGAATAGCCCCCAATAACTTATTAAATTAGATTTTTGTACTCTTGTACATCGAAAAGGAAAAACTTTAACTAAAAACCCGATGTACAAATTTAGAAATATCTAATTTAAAGTTTTATAAAAAGTTAACAAAAATTTAATAAAGTAATATTTACATCTCTGGGCATGGAAAATTATTAAAATACAAAAATATGTACATATGTTAATAACTCGAAAGAAATACCGCTTGTTGAGAGACAGCAAACGCTGTACAAACAATGCGGCCAATTAACAAAATGAATATGTGCTTCAATATGAGATGAATATAGACAGAGAATAATTAAATGGCTCGGTGGCTGAATGGTCATGATACGCCATGACCCGAGTTCAAATCCGAAAATGGGTGCTGATGAGTAGTGTAGCGACTACGAAGATTTGATTATTATATTTCTTGTCTTCTTCAATCAGTAAATATTGATCACAGCAAATTTGTATTGCAAGAAATCCTTCTTAAGAAAAAACTTCAGAAAGGAAAAACTTGAACTAAAACCTGATGTATATATGTACAAGACGAAATATTGAATTTAATAAACAATTAAAAATATATATATATATGTATATAAAAAAAACCTCAAGCTTGATCATTACATCTTAGACTCAATTAACACTCCAGTAATGGATAACTTTTTGATAAGATGTCGTACATGTGTCAACGGGGATGGAAATCAATTATTTTCAAACACTTCGTGAATTGCTTTAATAAAAATATATTATTTTTCAAATGAATTACTAAAAAAAAAAATTACAAAAACTTTACAAAAATTTATTTGAGTTTCTTAATGTAGCAAAATTGTTCAGCCACCCTGTAGAATTTTTCAAAATTTTTCACTTATTTGTTAATCTTTTTAAGTGTTCAGTTTATGTATAAAAAACAGGATTAAAAAATTTTTTTGTAAGATTGTCTATAAACCAGTATAAAGCGCTTGATCTCCTACAGCGACCACTGTGCCCGTTTCTTTTCAAAATTAAAGCGTAAAATGTGTTTCAATGAAAACAAAAGCAACTGCTTGCAGAAACCAACAACAACACATACACCCGAATATCGATGTTCAATAAATCACTGCTGGTTTGAATAAAAATTGTTATACTTATTCGAGCATTCACAACATTTTTTGCATTGTTCTGAAGTCGTAAAACGCTTTGGCCGGATATTAAACATTTAGAAACATTAAACAAATGTCAAGAAATAAAAGTGTGAACAACATTTATCACAAGAATTGTGTTCAATGCGTAGAATTGTTTGTATGTGTGTATATGAGTGTGTGTGTGTGTGTGTGTTTGAGTGTGTTCTTCTTACTACCTTAATTTCTTAGCAATCTTAAATATATTGCTTTAGTTTTATTTCATTTGTTTTTAAATGTTGTGACATTTTTAAATAGACTAATTTACAATCTTTTTACAATAGTATAGTATTGAATGTCAATCACATATTCAACAGAAATTGATTTATATACAAAACTTTATGTTTATAAATATTTTATAAAAGTAAAAAAAAACAAGTAAGAGTGTAGTATATTCGGCTGGGCCGAATCTAAAATACCCTTCACGATAGTCACGAATATGTATAGTATATTAAAAATGTGACCTAAATATGCTCGGTTATATATGAACCGATATGGGAATTTTCTATTTTCTGTATTTTAGTAACCTTCTTTTATAACGAGAATTGCTTTTCAGCAAAAAAAAAAAAAATTTTTTTAATGGAAAAATCGGTTCAGGCTATATTTCGGGTATATATGGCCCGATATCGAAAATTTTTATTTTTCATATTTGTATGACCCTATTTCATTACCAGAACTGCTTTTGAGCACAAAAAAACTGTTTAAGTTCACTTACGCGATATTTTCATGAAAAACCCGATTTGGGCTATATCTCGGGTATATATGGACCGATATCGGAAATTTTCATTTTCCATATTTATGTAACCTAATTTCATTATGAGAACTGCTTTGAGCACAAAAAAGTGGTTTAAGTTCGCTTGCGCGACATTTTTATGAAAAACCCGATTTGGGCTATATCTCGGGTATATATGGACCGATATCGAAAATTTTCATTTTTCATATTAATATGACCCTATTTCATTACCAGAACTGATTTTGAAAACAAAAAAGTTGTTTAAGTTCGCTTACGCGACATTTTCATGAAAAACCAGATTTGGGCTATATCTCGGGTATATATGGACCGACATGGAAAATTTTCATTTCTCATATTTATATGACCCTATTTCATTACCAGAAATGCTTTTGAGCACAAAAAAGTTGTTTAAGTTCGCTTACGCGACATTTTCATGAAAAACCCGATTTGGGCTATATCTCGAGTATATATGGACCGACATCGGAAATTTTCATTTTCCATATTTATGTATCCTAATTTCAATAGCAGAACTGCTTTTGACCACAAAAAAGTTGTTTAAGTTCGCTTACGCGGCATTTTCATGAAAACCCCGGTCTAGGCTATATCTCGGGTATATATGGACCGATATCGAAAATTTTCATTTTTCATATTCATATGTTTAGGTTCGCTTACGCGACATTTTCATGAAAAACCAGGTTTGGGCTATATCTCGGGTATATATGGACCGATATCGGAAATTTTCATTTTCCATATTTATGTAATCTTATATAATTACCAGAACTGCTTTTGAGCAAAAAAAAGTTATTTAGCTTCACCTATGCGTCATTTTCATTAAAAATCCGATTTGGGCTATATCTCGTGTATATATGGACCGATATCTGAAAAAAAAATTTTTTGTATTTTAGTCGCCATGCTTAATAAGTGTGTGAAGTTTGAAGCAAAACGAACAACTTTTGTTTTAAAAATTTTCATACAAAACTGCAAAAAAAAATGGCTTTTTTCGGAATTTTGAATATATCTCAGCTATACGTGGACCGATATTACTGAATTTCAATAGCAAACCCATGAATCGATGGGGTAAAAGAATGGTGAAAGAAAAAAGTTTCTAAGTCTAATGGTTTTCTCAGAAACGGTATTTCAACAGCGGACAGACGGACAGACGGACATCGCTTAATCGACTTTTCCATTAATTCTGATTCAGAATATATATACTTTATAGGGTCGCAAAAAAAAACTGTAGAAATTACAAACGGAATCACAAACTTATATATACCCTTTACATTTTTGTGAAGGGTATAAAAAAGAAACTAGAGACAGACTTCAAGATAAATTAGAGAACAATAGAAAATGTTACATAAAATCAATTTTTTCAGATTAGAACAAGAAATACGTAAACATTTGTTGAACACCATACGAGGGCTGATTGATATTGAAGCTAACTATGGCTAGATGGCAGCACAAACACATTTTTTTTTTTTGGATTTACGGTCTGTCACACATCAGCTGTTAAAATTTCACCTAAATTCATCGATTGGTTGGTGATTTGTTGTAGTCGTTTGAAGTAAACAACTTTTGTGTTTCTTGAAAAATGGAATAAAGGGAAATTCGTGCTGTGATTAAAGACTATTATTCAAAAGGAAAAACGGTACAAGAGACATTTAATATTTTAATATTTAAATTACGAACCCAGATACCAGTAGGACCTCCAGCCAACTCAAAAAGATCTCAGTGGATTCCAATCCTCTTCCACTGGGTGCTTCGTACATTAAAAAAAAAAAATAAAAATCTCACAACACAACTTACAAACAAAAACCAATTAAAACATATTCAATCCACTTACAATATTTTTTCCGCGAAATTTCACACATATCTTTTTACACAGGACTAGGTGTTCCTCCTGTAGTAGCCCATCCCAACCATGTTGCTATAAAATCCAGCAATCAAGTTTATTGCAACCCCGATAAACATTACGGTGAGTCTGCTACGTCACATTACATGGTCAAATCTTAAATTGCTGAATTTAAATGCGGCTGAACAAGCACTGCAATATTAACATCAACAGGAAGGCTACCTAGATGGCAGCACAAACATGAAGAAAATAGCAAGCAAGTCTCTGTTACCGTTATGAATGACTGCCGAGTCAAGTTACGTGAGAATATTGAAATCATATGTTTTTTTATCTTGCACCAGTACTCAGGGGATGTCCCCTACATATGCAGTGCATTGTACCAGAATAAGGAAAATAGTTAGTGAGGTGGAGGAGGAAAGAGGAAGTAGTATTTATGAACATTTGACTTGAACTTACCAACGTTATAACAGACAGAAAACACGTCTGCAGGCTACTTGGTCCACAGGCGAAGCGTACGGCTGAAAAACGAATTCTCTCTGTAATGCGTAGTACTATCATCCGGACAAACAACCACAAATGGGTGAGCTGTGGACGATGAACGCGTGCTATGTAAAAATTTTCAAGTTTCGGGAATAATATCCCTAATCTCGTCATTGCAAAATACATTGTAGTAACGATAGAACAGAGTAACGCACCCCACACTGCGATGATGCTCCAGTGAGTCAATAGAGTTAGATACCCTACTGTCAACGATGAGTTTCTTCGCCCTCTGCTGCACACGGTCGAGTAACCCCAAAATAGACTTTGAGACACCGGCCCATATATAGGAGCTGTATTCCATTTTTGTTCGGATATTGGTGGTATAAATAGTAAGGAGGTCAGCAGAAGTGAAGTACATCTTACACCATTTCAAAAACCCGCGCCACTTGAACGCTTCTTAGAGACATGGAAAATGTGTTCAGTCCAGCAAACATCACACTGTATCTTCATTTCAAGAACATCAAGAGCATCCGATTCCTTAATATTTATACCATGAATGAATAACATATGCCAAGAACAAAAGTGATGATTTTCAAGTGCTAAAAGCAAACTTTTGTGTTAACCAACTCTGCTTTATGCAAAGCAGAATTGGGAATATGATAAACTCGGGTTGAGTTAATGATAATGATGTGAGGAAAATAAATAAAATAAAAAGGGGATTTATTATTTCTTTTCAATAGATCTAATAGATTCTATTTATTATTCACCTGGGTTGCAGGGTAGTGCTCGTATGTTAACAAATGGGTTGCAGGATTCCAAGTGGGGGAAAAATTAGTTGATCGCACTAGCAGTCTTCAGGCTATCTCGATTAATATTTATACCATGATTAAGCAGCATTTGCGGTCGTTTGTTTGTGTGTTAATAAACAACATTGGGTCTTATCCTATTTTTACGACCCCACTCGGAGATAAATAGAAGATCACTATTCAGTGAATAATTCATATTTAGCTTCTTAGCAGCGATCTCTAATAGACTGGGCCTATAATAAAAGAGCACGAGTGACAAATGCTGCTGTCATCCGCGGAAGAGTGGATAAGGTTGAAAATTTGATAGAGAAAGTCTTTGAGGAAACAGGGTAGGAGAAGGAAAGTAGGTAGGTTCAACATTTTTCATGAGCCTTTGCATATGAAAAAGCTATCGGCAAGATGGCTGCCGCGTTTACTCAATGTCGATCAAAATCGAGTTCGACAAACCACTTCACAGCGGTGTTTGGACATGAGAAAGCGTAATCCACTTGATTTAGTTGTCGATTAATAACTGTTGATGAAACGTGGCTGCACCACTACACACCTGAAACCAAAAATCCATCAAATGAGTGGAAGGAAGCTGGTGGAAGTGCTCCAAAGAAGGCGAAGACTGTGAAATCGGTTGACAAAGTTATGGCTAGTGTATTTTGGGATGCGCACGGAATATTGCTCATCGGTTATCTTGAAAAATACGTTCACACGGTTGTCAGATCTTACAATATTGTCAGTAAAATTGCCTAAAAATATATTACAATCGTGTGAACTGCCAATTTTTAACTTACAACGTTGTCAGAAAAACCATTGTCAATCAATTGTAAGACGATAATGTTTTCAGGCATCTGACAATTGTGAGAACACTCTTCGTCGGCATTGCCAGATAATTGGCTGGTATTGTAAACTCATTTTTAATTGTCAGATGTATAAAATTATTGCACCTGACAATGGCATCATTGTCAGAAAAAAGTTTGATGGGCAACACTGCCAAACAGATGGCTGCTGTTATACATAAGTGGCAATGCCTTACAAAATGTCTGGCAATTTTTTTCATCTAACAATCTGACAACCGTGTGCACTGCCAATTTTTGTTGTCAGATGAATTGTTTGTCGGACAATAGTCTGACAATGAAATTGTAAGATTTTCTTACGATCGTCTGTACACACAATTTACGTCTGCGGGATAATTTTTCATTGTCAGCATGTTGCCAGATCTTACAATATTGTAGCATCTGACATCCGTGAGTACATAGCTTAACATTATGAAAGACAAGTTTGAATATATAATATCCTTCTTAGGGAAATGTTTAAAACAGGTGTAAAAAATATATTTTTAAATATATTTAAATATATTTAACTATATTTAAAATATTTAAATATATTTAAAAGCAAATAGTTATAATTTTTGAAGAAAAGTCCAAGAAAACAATTCTCCCATAGGGAAAACAAGATCAACGGCAATCTTGTTTTGGGCACATCTCAGTCTTATTCACGTTGAAATGCCAGACCAAACTAAACATAAATCACTTAACAGCTGACAAAATGGCCGCCAGTTAAAATACTCTGACCAAATTCAAGTTTTATACCTCCATAAAAACACCCTTTTATATTTACAATTGCGAAGATTTGCCATCACAAATCCACCTGGTTGTGAAGAGAGCTATTGTGTATTTCTTAATGGTTTTTATATTTAATTTTGCTAAGATTCTCTATTACTTTAAGAGTACTTTTAGCCTGAAATTTAAAAACTGTTGAAAGTATTAAGGAAAAAACACTTCAGATAATTTATTATAATATGCAGAAAAATTTTGCATATTTTGCTCGATTTTGGATGATGGTGTGGTGTGTGTGTGTGTGGATGGTGTATGGCGGTGGCTAAAGCAACATAAAGTCAGTTTGTTAATACGCTGAAAATGACATTATTCATGTCATCAGCTTAGCACTGGTAACACTCACAAACTCAACAAATAACCACACACTATATCGAGTTTTTCTTTTTTTTTTTACTCTGAAGAGTTTTCTGATTTGCATACACATCGGCAATAGTGAAATACTGCAAGACCCTGTAGTCTATGCGGCCAAATATTAAAACCATGCTATAGGTACTAAACGTATACGCTGACTTTTTCAGTCGTAAGAAGGCTAGCTTTATTGCGTTAATTTCAATCAAGAGTTTCAGAACCAGAGTTGCATTTACATATTTAAAAGCTGTTTATAGAACACTGACCAGTGACTTCTCTATGGAAAACAGCCAAACATTTGAGTGATTTTCATGCAAGTCCTTCGTCTGTTTTGTAAACAGCAAATTAATTCATTCAACTGCTGTCACTACTTGAGTTTAATAACAGCTTAAGAACTGCAGGGTTCTTTGAAAAAAAAAACACATGTTGGCTGCTAAAAGCATTTTTGTAGAAATGTTTTTTTAATCCTTGAACGAGTGAAAATTTATGGGCAGAAAGGTATACGTTTTATTTTTTCAAGTTATTTTACTTAAAATTTTAATGCAATGCAAGTTAAGGAAAAAAATCTACAAAAAAAATTTGATTCTAAACGAAATATAAATGAGCTTTAGCAAAACGCTCCCCAGCTAGCACACGTTGTTTGTTAGACGATTGTATTCAATATACAATCCCCAAAAGAATCTTCTGTTGATTATCTGACGAGTAACAGTAACAAAAACATCTACTCGTCGCTCATCAAACAATCTTGGAATGTTTGTTAGACGATTAAAAATTTTTTTGTTTTTATTTTATTATATTTCTAATTGTTTTTTATATTATTGATAAACAGAAATAAACAACAGACAATAAATTTTTTCATATCGTTAGTCTCATGTAGAAAGGCCCTAACTCGCATTTTCCCCGAACCGAATTTTTTTAGGGATTCTCTTACGTTTCACATAAATATCCAGCGTCACAAAAACTTAATTATATAATATCACAAATATCGCTTTTACAAGCAATTGAACAAAAAAATTACTTGTAAATGAACCTAGGTATACAGTTTCCATTAGGGCTTTCCTTCTCCTATAAAATTGCCATCATGTTTGTTAGGGTCTTTCTGCATGAGACCAACGATATGTACGATATTAACTAAGTAGTTGTGAATTCGAGTCCAGCTTCAGTCAGAAGTCCCAGAGGGTGCTGATGAGTAGTGTAGCGACTACGAAACAGCTAGTTGTCCCCCAGCTAATGGTATATTCTGCTTGCCTGAAGTAGGACTCGAATTCACAACTACTTAGTTAATATCGTACATATGTATATAAATAATTTTTTTCTCTATTTTTGAATATTAAAAGAGCGTTTGGTGATTGCGGTGGTCAGTGCGAATTATTTATGGTATGAAAATATCGCATGAATTTGCGCTGTATACTATATGAGTCATACAAGGATTATATGGCTGATTGCTTGATGAGTTGTGAGATAATATGTACACGAGTCTCAGACGATTCCCTATACGATTAACATAAGAGTTGTTTGCTGAGTTGTGTAAGAGTCTCATATAAGAATCAGCTTTTGTAACACTTACTTGCGTGCAAGGAATCATCTGTGACTAAAAAATGAGCTCGTCGACGATCAAAAGCACTCTTGATGCGTCTCCCAGTAGAGTCTTCAACGATTGAAAATGCTAGCTGGGTCATATATTTAGTATTTTAGTATATATTTACAATATTGGAATACAATATACACAACATGGAACAACATCTTCTTAATTCATACTTTGAGTTGGCAATGCTGTTTGACAGCCCATTTAACAGCTGATAGTTATCTTTTGTTTATTTTAGTTTGACATTTAATTATAAAAATACTTACACTTATAAATAATTAAAATTTGTTATCAATATATATAAGGCATCTTTTCATCAAAATTATCGATCACTTCATCTAGTTTGGCTTTTATAATCATCCTTCAAAGCGCATAATGTAAATAATAATGCTTAATTTTCGGACCACGTTTACTTTTAATGATAACGCGTATTTCATGCGAATTCAAGCGCTGAAGAAGCTGTATATGCAAGCATTGAGGAAGATTCAAATCAATTAATTTGTCTCCATCATCCGCAAATTGTTGATGGTTTTTGACTTTATGGAAGACTTTATGAAAGGATTTTTGGCTTGAAAGCTTTCAAGATTTAACTTGTATGTTAAACCTTTCCACTCGCACTATATTCCCATAACTTCTTTTCTTCACTCCACTATCTTACTTTTCAGGCAATCACAAAGGGAATGACTTCAGGACCCAAGAGAGCTGTACAACCTAGACTATTGCGAGGTAGCCAGCGGCCTGCCTATCTAACCTAACCTAACTTGTATGTTTGTTTGTTTGATTGTATGTTTTAAATACTTGAAATCTATATCATATGAGTGATTATTACATATGTAGGTATACAAAACTGTATGTACAGTGTTGCTGCTTTAGTGCGAAAACAGGAGTTGCCGTATTGCTTTCGGAGAAGTGGGAGATTTTGGAGATTAATGAAGCCGATTTTGGAAAATGCAAAAAAAAAATCGGAACCACTTCATTTAATTGGTTTGGAACCGGATTTTCATATTCGGTGCATGTTTTTGCCGTGAAAGATGCATCGGAACTGTATATGGTCATGCGCTATAGTGCGAAAATTAAAGTTGCGTATTGCTTTTGAGGAAGTGGGGTGGTGTTGACGTGAATTCAACTTTGGAAATTCGCAAAAAAAAAAATTCGAAAACACTGCTCTAACCGAATCGGAACAGGTTTTTCATATTCGGTGCACGTTTTGATCGTATCAACGGTCATTCGATTTAGTGTTAAAGTTGCCATATTGTTTCCGGGGGTGCCATATTGTTTCCGGGATCCCCCCTGATCTTCGCGAGTCATTAAATCGGTTAAGGGAGTTTAAAAAAAAAAAAAAATCGTAACGCGCTACGCGGAATATTATCTGGTTATATGCATAATTAATTTGATATCAAAGTGGGGTTTTTAGATTTCAGGATTTGCCAAAAAAAAACAAAAAAAAAAAACGGATCCACTTCACGAATCGGTTTTTCATATTTGGTGGACGTTTTTGTCGTGGAACATAAATCGAAACTATATTGCTTTCAAGGAAGTGGGGCGATTATGACGTTTCCTGAATCCGACTTTGGGAATTCCCAAAAAACTCGTAACCACTTCGCTTACCGAATAGGAACAGGCGTTCCACGTTTTGAACGTGGAACGTGTATCTGATCTATCAAGGGTCATTCGATTTAGTGCGGAAATTGAAGTAGCCATATCGTTTTCGGGGAAGTGGGGGCTTTTGGCGATTTATGAAGTTGATTTTCGGAATTCTACAAAAAACTCGTCGCACGTTATACGGATCTGATTATATGTATAATTAGTTTGATATTGAAGCGAGTTTTCTAGTTTTTTAAACTATATTTATTTCTTGGGATTATTTGCTTAGCAAAACTCAAGCTTAAATCTCTATGCCGCTAGTTTTCTTTGTAGGGTATTTTACACATAAATCTGTTAAATGTTTTAACAAACCAAAAGAAAGTTTTTTTTCTCTTTTGCATAAAACCATTTTTAAGGATTTTCTCAAATAAATTCAAATTGCAGAAGCGACGTAACAATTCTTGGCAAAAGGTGAAACTTATTCAAACACTTGCTGTGGCAGTTATAAAGAAATATTGCATAAATTTATATCTTTTAACTGAGAGTAATAAACTCTGTTCTCCTACTTGTGGCACTGCTGTGCTGTGGCAAAAAGTTTAAGAATTACCTTTGATTGTTGTTAATTCTATTTTTTATTTTTGAAATACATTTTTGTTGAAGATTAAATACAAATTCTGTTACTAGAATCGTGTGAGACATGTTAACAAATGTGTTGAAGATATTTCTTTCTTAGAATTTAGACTTCCATTAACACTTTTGCTAAAGAGAGGATGAAAAGTGAGCATTAGGGCATTGTTGAATATTGCAAAATGGTGGTTATAGGGCCTTTTTTATCTTGGATCCTTCATGTGGATATGTTTACTGAAGTAAAAGATGGAACGTTCTATAATTATTATTTTGTTAAGCTTCAAAATCTTTTTGCTTTAAAATCCTTCGCTTTCAGTTTAGCCCCAGATAAGAATAGTAAATTAGATTCTTAAAAACTCCCAATTGTTTGATTCTCTAAGAATCTAACTTTCACAAAGTAAGTCCTTAATTTTTAGTAAACAAACAAATCACTTCTTATGTTGTCATATCCCATATTATTATGTCCATAATCTTTATATGTAGTTGTAATTAATTAAGTTAATATTTTAAATATCAAAAACTTTGTTACACAATTTTGTGCTTAAAGTGCAATACTACAGAACATTAAATTAATGTTGGAGCAAAAGCAGGAGAGCACTAGAGTCAAGGGTAACTGACAAAGAACCAGTCATACTCGTAAAAGCAACCAACAAAAATATCATGTACACAATTCCTTTGTGGAAAAGTGCTAAAAAAGACGCAAACTAAATAAAAATCCCTGGCAAAATATTATTTTTAGTAAAGTAATTGTGTTATCACTTTTTTGCTCTATCTGCCCTTTTTTCACAAGAACTCTTCATAAACAGTTATCGCTTAGAAATCTGTGGTTGTTATATGGTGTATGTTTTTTTTTTTCTCGTAAAGTGCTTAAATTTGTTCTGCATGTTGTTTATTTCAAAACAAACAAGTGCAGCAATTAAAATAAAAACAACAATAAACACAAAACAAAACTAAAAAAAAATATGTAAAGGGAGGACAATTTATTCAGGTGGTTTGTTGGCAAATCCTTTTTGTCTTTCTTGTCTTCATTCATTTTTGCTACTTTGTATAATTAAACAATGGCAAGGATATAAAATTGTGTTTTATATAAAAAAAGAACAAAAGCTTTAAAAGAAATGCACAAAAAAAAAAATTGAAAGAATGCAAAGGAATCCAGGGAAAATAGTTTTTGTAAAGAATATAAAAAAAAGCACGAGATATAAAAATATTAAACTATCTGAAAACTTTTTCCAATTGGTCTCTCGAGCCTGTGGCTTTGAGAGAAAGTGTAAATCGCACTAAGTCACGTTAAGGAAGATGTTTACAGTAGCTGCCAACATATAACTGCAATCTTTGAAAGTTACGTTCTTACAGTTAAGCTACGTACACACGGTGGTCAGATCTTACAATATTGTCAGTAAAATTGTCTGAAAATGTATTACAATCATGTGAACTGCCAATTTTTAACTTACAACGTTGTCAGAAACACCATTGTCAATCACTTGTAAGACGACAATGTTGTCAGGCATCTGAAAATCGTGAGAACACTCTTCGTCGGCATTGCCAGATAATTGGCTGGCATTGTAAGCTCAGTTTTAATTGTCAGATGTATAAAATTAATGCACCTGACAATGGCTTCATTGTCAGAAAAAAGTTTGATGGGCAACACTGCCAAACAGATCGTTGTTGATATACATAAGTGGCAATGCCTTACAATATGTCTGGCAATTTGATTCATCTAACAATCTGTCAACCGTGTGAACTGACAATTTTTGTTGTCAGATGAATTATTGTAAGATTTTCTTACGATCGTCTGAACACACAATTTACTTCTGCGGGACAATTTCTTATTGTCACTACATTGTCCGCATGTTGCCAGATCTTACAATATTATAACATTTTACAAATGCTTCGGGGATTCCTCAATTGAAAATGAAATAATGACACCGACACTTGTACGTAACACAGGACTTAAATTTCTAACAACTTTATTTACACTTAATACCACTGTGTTTGCACTTAACATCATACTAGACTTGCTTACTTTTATGACTTGTGACCGTCTTTTATGGCTTTTAAATTAAACTGCTTTTAATACTTCTTTATTACCTTTGACATTGTTTATGAAAAGACAAAATATTCGCTAATAATATAACAGTTACGAACTTACACACACACACACACATGTTTCGAAAATATACCCAGTTGGCCATGTCTTAAAGACATCTTAAACGATACGGTAGAAGACAATAGAAAATCATGGTATACATGTTGACGACACCTCATCGTTGATGAAATTTTCGAACAAATGGCCACGAAATCACGCCAGAGTCTACAAGCGACAGTTTCCCTCACCGCATCGTAGACGATTATATACACTACACTTTCTCTAACAATAAGTATTAAAATCTTAATCCTAAATATAAAAGTTAAAACTAAATTGATTAATCCATTGAGTGGTCCTTCGAACCATAATAATTAACAGAATATATTCGCCTTGCATTATACTCACCTTAAAAGACTATATTATTGAAGCATGCAACTTTTCATTTATTGGCCATATCACAAAATTCACTTGCGTTCGGAAAATGAATTGAATCAGTTTTTTTTACTTCTTAAAAAAACGAAATTTTCAAACTTTTTCGGAATAAAATCAATTCTATAAGATATTACTAGTTTCTTTCTGGCAATTAGAAATGACTTCATTCCGAAAAGTTTTTTAGTTCTTCGTTTTTTGAAGAAGTAGTAAAATAATTCAATTCCGATTCGGAACGGAACTAAGCTCTGTGACATGGCGGTATAACTTTAAATTTTCGTTAAATCATAAAATACATGTATGTCTACTTGCTGTATAATTATATTAATATTTTATATAAATTTTATGTTAATAAGTCAAATTTCCAAACATTTATTTTATTCTTTTTTTTATAACAGAAATCAATTATATACATAAATATTTGTTGTGCTTTTAAACAAATAGATTTATGACAATTTAGCAAAAAACAATAAATATAATAAATATAGCTGACTTTGAAATAAAAAATCTAACCCTCATAAATCCTATTCGAATATTTGTTTACACCATGTTACTCCTATAGCACTGAGTATGGAACGATTTCTATGATAATATTGTAAATCAGCAAAAGAAAAATAAATATAAATAAGTATGTGTTTAAATGTTGCTTTCTTCGTATCGTAAATAGAGAAGAGATACTTGTACACTCACGCACGTATCCTTTTGCAAACTTGTTGAAAAATCTGCAAAAAAAAAGAGAATCAGTTTATTGAGTATATATATATATATATATATATATATATATATATATATATATATATATATATATATATATATATATATATATATATATATATATATATATATATATATATATATATATATATATATATATATATATATATATATATATATATATATATATATATATATATATATATATATATATATATATATATATATATATGGTCCATGCGACCATATTCTCAGGGTAACTTACTACTATATTATTACATATAAGACTCCATTGACTTACCATAGTATTGTAAAACAAAATATTAAAAGTAACCATACTATATATTTTTTTTTTAACTTTATTATTTTATTTATTGAATCTACACAAAAAATGTAATGACAATAAGTATGCAAATCTTAATACTAAAAAAAAATGTGATTAAAGTCCTGCCAGTGCTGGACAATAATTTATTTTTATGCGAATATTATTTCAGAATTCAGTCATCTGTTTAGAGCTCTAATGGTAGCCAAAGTATCCCTCCTTCTCAGACGGGTATGACCACCAAAGTTAAGAATATTAACTGCAAGAGGATTTGAATAGGATTCAAGTTTGTTAATATATCTTGTCGCGTACTTCACAAATTCAGATTTCACAAAAGGTACGTTCAGATCTGCGTGGATTCGTGAGTTTTTAACGTACCGTGGAGCGTCTGTAATTCTACGGAGTATTCTATTTTGACTTCTTTGATTGTTTTCAATGTTAGATGCCGAGGCTGTGCCCCCATAATTGAATCCCATAGCACCATATTGGCTTTAGAATCGAGTTGTACAGCAAAAGTTTACAATCAAGCTTTAAGCTCGAATTTCTGTCTATTAGCCAGTTAATTTGCACTGCTTTCAATTTCATTTGCGTTACTTTTGCCCCGATATGCGACTTCCATGTTAGTCTACGGTCAAGATGTATACCGAGGTATTTGACTTCACTGTGTTGAGGTATTACTTTATTGTTTATAGTAATGGGTGAGCATGTTCCTAGACGCAGTGCGAATGTAACATGGGCACACTTTTGTTCATTGATTTTCCAAAGCTTGAGCCATTTCTCTAGTTTGTTGATATGTTCCTGTAAATTTATTGATGCTTGCTGGTGGTTACTATGTATGCTAAGGAATGCTATATTATTAGTTAATATTGTTGTGTTATAGTTATAAGTAACTATAGTATTATTTAAAGTTATCAATTACCATACTCAACCCTGTTTTTATACTAACCTTTCATACTTTTCCCACATTTAACCATACTACTTTCGTTTAGTAACCATACTAATGCTATAAATAGCTTTCTTATAATAGAAACATATTTTTTTTACAATTAGCACAAATGCATATATATGACATTTAGTAACAATAAAGAGATAGTTTAAGATATATATTGATTAAATAAATAAAAGTTATTAGAACAAATAGTCGGAGTTCATCTTTGCGGAATTTATGCACAAATTTCCTCTTTGATATTCGCATATCCATGAGCTGCAATAAAAGAAAAACATTTTTTTTGGTATCTCGTGTGCGATTGCAATTTTCAATCTATATAACCATAATAATATGGTTGAATGTACTGTTGAGTAAAGTCTACGTTATTATCTGGTTCAATGTGAGCTAAAATCACCCACAACTAACAACCTCCCGGGGATATGTTGCCTATACAACAGATACCTGTACTGTAAGGAACCAGTGGTGATGGTTGACGGATAAGTTGGTTTAAGGGCTGATACTCTTAGTGAGCTTCGGCCTACCAACTCATTAAGCCTTGTTTTCCATTGATTGCTGGGAAATTGCATACAGGAGGGATTAGAAGGCTCGAACTCCTCAACAAGAAGTTGCTCATATGGCTACAAACATATGGCAAAATTGCTACCTGTGTTAGCCTAGCAAGCCACACGGGGGCGCTGGTGAATCGTGAATAATTCACTGTATATGTATTTTTACAGATTTGTGGGCCAGATATTTCCGGAGCATCAAGATTTCAATAAATTCGATAAGGTGTTATCCCTTCTTTTGAAAATTTTATTTGAACTGAATTCGTATATTGAATAAATTACAAAAGTTTCAATTATATATGTTATATGTGTGTTTATATGTTTATTTATTATAGAATCATATACTATTTTGACGTTTAACACTAGTACGATTGATCGTAGCAATAGAATTTACAGTTTTACAATAATATGGATAGGAATAGTAATATGATATGGTTAGGCTTGCCAGTTAAATTTTAATTTTTATAATAACAGTATCAATCATGATACAAAAATTATAACTTTTACCAAATATATAGTTATAATGTATAATTTTGGTTTTTGGCTGTACTAAGTTTTGTAAATAAATCGGATAGCAACCGGATTATGTGAATAAGTTCAATTATATGTTTTAACATTAGTTTTTTTGCCCTTAATATATTGTCATATCAACGATATTTTTTTCGTACATGTGTCTATTGCAAGACAACAGCGCCTTGGGAGGGTTATTAGCCCCGGAAAAGCGGCATGTGTCTTGTAAATCAAATTTATTTATTAAACTAGACGCCTGACATATGTCCTGTTGGACTTCCGAAATCAGTACCAGAGATTAAAATTGGCCGAACGGGGATCAATAAAGCAGTTGGGGACTCTGCTTTGCAGCTTTCTCGGGGCTACCCATGGTTGAGGTGCCTACCTTGGCTGCAACGATATGGTTGTGGTTTAAGTCTAAAAACGCAGGAATTGCCCTTCCTGCAAAGTAGAATCCCCCAGGGGCTTTATTGATCCCCGTTCGGCCGCAAGTCCAACACGACATAAGTCAGGCGTCTAATTTAAGGAATTTTTCTGGTCGCTATTAACATAAAATTTAACACGTGATATGGGATTTGCTGACTAGTTCAATTTTGTTTCGCTGTGTTATATTCATTTCTTTGTAGAATATAAGAAAACGATGATATTTTAAAGAAATTTTAAAAAATTTTCAATAATTAATAGGGTTAGCTAAAACTGCCTTAGCGGGGCATTGTCAGCTGTATTACAAAATCCTATTCAAATCATTCATTCAGGTACTTATTTTTAAGTTATTTCTTAATTCCACACAAAGGACAATGCTCGGCTCGTCAGCGGATTTCTGTTATAAAATTTACAAACGAAAACTCCCAGTAGTCCATTTGGCTACCCCTGTTTGCCCTTCACTTCTTTACCTCTCACTGGTTTTTAAATTTTTCCACTGATTTCAACGCCAAAAGAGAAAAACAAAAAAGAATTCGTTTTTCAATTCGTTACATTTATTTGTCGGTTTGTTTGTTTTTCATGCGTGTAAACAGCACATAGTTCAAATAGTTTTTTAGCCCGGTTCATTTTATTCCTTTTTTTTTGTTTTTTTGTTGTCTTGTTCTTTCACCAGCAACAAAGTTGTTTACTTTATTCCCTTCCAAGTCCTTTTTGCTAGCACATATTTATGTAGATAAATTTGTGCGAGAAATGAAGAAACAAAAACATGCCAAGTGCATAAATAAACAAAATAGTTTTCTAATGCAAAAAGAAAAGCAAAAAAAAGGGAGAAAAACTTTTAAAAGATAAAGACAAGACTCAATATTCATTCATGTGTTTGTTTATTGTTTGAAAAATTTGCCAACCAGATTATTTAGGTTGGATGTAAAAACATAAAATAAAAGAAAATTCATTTGCAACATTTGTTGGGAATATGAGAACATAATTTTTTAAGACCTTAAGAAAAAATTTTAAAGTGACGTAAAAATTTAATATAACATCATATAACGATTTTTTGGCGAAATAGCGAAACATTTGTGAATTAAAAAGGCGTGGTAATGTTACCTGCTGACAATCGTCCTAGCACAAGTCTCCAAGAAGCTCTGTGAAGACGTCAACAAGTCGATAAATACTTAATCGTATATACCTTTATCTGTTTATTGCAAAACATAAGTAGTTTCTTGTGATTTTTTAAATTGCATGAGTTTTCACTAGTATCCACTTAATTAGTATCTAAATTCCTTTAGGTTATTCCCAACCCAGTACCATCGCCAGCTTTAACTCCAAACGGATGATTCAACTAAAGCCAAACGTAGAAATAAATATATGTTTGATATGACAATATTCTAGGGGCAACATACTATTGTTGAATTATATGGTTGTACCTGATAATACTATATTGTTATCAGTGTTGCCAAGCGTAGGGATTTTTCTCTTTTTGTAGGGATTTGTAAAAATGTAGGGAAATATTTTTTTATTGTTGGGAAAAATAACGATTTTAGTGCGCTATAGTAGGGATTTAACAAAAAAAACTCCTGGCAACACCGATTGTTATATTTAAAGCGCCATTGATGTGACTCTCCATAGTATTGCAAAAAAAAGATAACTATATAATATTTTGGTTCAGTATTGTTATAATATGTAGTAAGTAACAATAGTTTTAATTGAAGTTACCATTTTTGTATCATACTCAAACATATTATAATACCAAGCAACCATATTTCTTTCATCAATGAAATATACTTATATCGCAAATAACTTTATTTTAACAGAACCATATATTTGTCATAATTAACTAATTCTATATACATATCCCACCTTTATTGCAACCTAGTCATATACCAAATAATTAGCTTTTCGAGTTAACAATGCAGAATTGTTAACAGTACTTTTATATTGTGCCAAATAAATATTCAAATTACTTTTAAACTGTTTCCTTTAGGAGATATATCCTAAAAATGAAACGAAGTGAAGCAAACTGCAAATGCATACATTTTGTTGTTGTGCGAAAGAAACACATGCTCACATTTGCATCGTTTACACAGTTTGCATTACCCATCATGAAAACCCTTATTATTTTTGGGTTACTTTTATATTGTATGTTTCAAGTTGTATTTTTGATTGTACAAAGAAATAAAGAAATAAATTTTTATTGTGCACTGTGCCGCTGCATCTAACATTGAGAAAATTCAAAAGCACCAGAATAAAATTCTCCGTATAATTACTGCAGCTCCATGGCATGTTAAAAACTCTCGAATTCACAAAGAGCTAGGTGTACCCTCAGTGAAAGATGAATTTTCAAAACATGCGATAAGTGACATTAACAGACTGGAGTCTCACCCGAATCCTCTCGCACGTAGCATCCTGAACTTTGGTGGCCACACTCGACTGAGAAGGATGGACACCCTTGCAACCATCAGAGCGTTGCAAAGGTGATGTACCAACAAAATACATGCAAGAAACAACTTTTCGTCTAGCATTGGCTGGGCCTAAGTAAATAAAATTTTTCAGTATTAATTAATTTTTTTTCTATATTAATTAATGAATTTATATTTTTAAGATTTGCATACTTATATTTAGCTACTTCTTTTAGAATATACAATAAAAATGTTATCGAAATATTGAAAATAAATACTGTTGATTTTTTTTATAACAAAAAACGACATTTAGCTGCAAAAATAAGAAAAAATTAAATAAATTTAAAAAAATATATATTTTATAGCCTATTTACACCAAACCGAAATCTGCTCATTCGAGATTTCAACCCAAATCTAGTAGATTTAGAGAAGATTTCCCATACAAAATGAAATCTACTTTATGAGTAAATTTCGACGAAATCTCCTGAAATCTACTCGAGTAGTGTTTCGTCTTCCGTCCTGTTTAATTACCTGTTAAATCGCTAGGTTAAAGTAGCAATAAAATTATCGGTTTGGTGATAAACCGGGCGAGGGATTGGAAGCTGGGGATAACCTGAGGGGGTTTAGGTACCAATTGAGTGAACGAATTTCAACTTCAAAATAAAATACTTATATTTTTCAATATTGGGTACTTACATAAAGACCACTTTATTTTTCAAATATAAATTAAATGATCAATACTTATCGGCTTCTTGACTATATATATGGAGCTTCTTGGGAAACTTCTCGATACGTAATGTCTACCGGAAAGTTACAAAACTTCAGTTTTAAGTCCAGAATATGTTTGCTTTTTCGTCAAAAAATCGTTAAGTTATGTCACAAAATCTTTAACAACACAAAAAATCACAATAGTTATTCAATTAAGGCTTGGGACTATTAAATTCAAAAATAGATTAACTCAAATTTGGTTCTTAATATAAATAAATAATATAAGTTTAGAAAATCCAATTTTAAAAAGTAATAATAATAATAAAAAATTCACTTGTTCTGATAATAGAAACAATATATATATATATACTAATAATTAGCTCGGACTACTTTAAACACGTCCTGTGCACACTTCTTTTGTTACTACCGTCCGTATTTGCTATATTCGTTATTAATGTCGTATCAAACTGGTTTGCACTGAAGTAGGTAGCAAAATGTGTAAACGTGTTTTTTTTTCTCTCTTTTTACCGCTGTCCGTATATTCTATACATGAGCCTATTCTGGTGCAAGTTACGCCGGAATAGATAGCAACTTGTGAACACGTTTTTTCTCTCTTTTTTTTACTATTTTGCATATTTTCTTTATATGTTCGTTATTGATTTCTTTGGAATGTACTTCATTATCTTGTAGTGTGGAAGATGTTGAACTAAATTTTTTTAGTCTGAGCAATGCCGAAGATATATACATTGGGCACTGATCAGTTTTAACTAATTTAATTCTAACATTTTAAATACTACAATAGAGGTTGTTTTGGTTTTTCGTTGTTATTGTTCCACAAACACTACTCCCTCTTTCCTCCTCAGCATAACCTATTTTCCTAGTTCCAGTACAACGCAATGCATATGTAGGGGTCATCCCCTGAATATTGGTCCAAGATAAAAAAAAATACCAAGTGATACTACTACTTAAAAATACTACGCTGCAACAAAAAATACACTTTAATGTGGTGTATGCAGTCTCTGGGCAACATAAATATACACTTTAATGTTGCTATACTCAGTCTCCAATAAAATTGTTTTGTCAAACCCGCGTGCATAAGTTGTATTTGTGAAAATGAAATCTTGCTAGATATCAAAAAATGGTGGTGTAAGCGATATAGATTTCGTTTTAGATTTTAATTCAAATCTACTAGATTTTGAGTTGGTGTAGTATTAAGTTTTTTTTTTCTAAATTTAAGGTTTTATATTTGGAAAATGAAGAGTTTTTAACAAGACTTTCTGGCACCACTGGTGTGAACAAACAGTTTGTTATGTGGCTATGGCCGCATTATAAATCAAGCCTTGAGCTCTAAACACTTAGACGACAGCAGACTTCACAACTTCACAAGCACAAATAAAGTTAGCTTCAAATGCTGCCGTATCATTAGCCACATAATTATTTTAAGCACAGCAGCAGCACTATGAGTATTTAAACAATGCAAATTTCAGAGGTGCCAGATATATATTTTACATAAATAAAATTAAAATTACTGACTAAAAACGTAATAATATCACGTAAAACTGTAAAAACTAATCAATTTATTTGTTTATTTTATTTGTGTGACGTTTATTTCTATTAAATATTTCAAACAAAATTTAATTCTTATTGCTGCCAATATATTTTTATAGTGGCAGCACTGCATTTACTTTTTGCTGCTTACAAAAATAGAAATTAGTCTAAGTTGGCAGCAGCAGCAAATGCTGTTGTGAAGTCGTGCTGCTGTGATGTCGTTAAAATAATTGTGTGCATCTAAACACAGGTATTCTATTTTTGACAGATTGCTGCTTGCTGTCTGCAGTCGTCTATGTGTTTAAAGCTTTACCATGAAGTTCATTTGATGTATGTATAGTAACATAAGTATAATTTATTCTTTAAAATTATTAAATTTTAATGTTCATTTGTGCCACCTTCTCTTCGTTGCTGCTAACAGGCAAATTGTTGCTGCAAAATCTAGTTGCCACATACAAACTCTATTGGTTTGTGACACTCTTCTTTTTTTTATGTTTTAATAAACATATTTGATTTGATGACAAGTTTTTGTGGCTTTTGGACAAATTTTGAAAAACAAATTGGTAGATTGTTTCAAAAACCACAACAATTCCTTAGGGAGATTAGTGCATTCAAATAATATTTTACATTTTGTTCTCGTTTTATTTTTATTTTTTGCTCTTTTTTTTGTGCTCTTTATTATAAAGTCTCCATGAAACAGTTATTGAAAAAATCTTATGGGTTAAACATTTGCATGTTTTAATAGTCTGAATCTGGGGTGACGACATTGACAAAACCAACAAATATTCTGTATTCATAGTGATGACTGGTTGACAGAATAAATATTTAAATAAGCAAAAAAAAAAAATCCCTGCAGTAAAATCAATTTTCTGTCTTTTGTTTTACGAGTTTATTGGACAATTTTAGGAAAACAGGCTCTGGTTTTAATGCTGGTGACAGATAAAATATCACTTTTTCTGGAAAAAGACAAATAGAAATCAGATGTCAACATTTATTTTCGAAAATATTTTAATCTTTAAAGAAAGAATTATATATTATAAAAAAGCTCTTAGGTAAAGATCATTTCTGTGGCGCTTAAGTAGATTTTGAAACATTATAAAAAGTGTTACTAATTTGATTATTTGAGTAAATATGAAGTCTTGTGTTTTTGAAATAACTTTTCGTATTATTATTTACGAAACTTTGTTCCTATGAAATGTCGACATATAGATAGCTGGGAAACATAGAAAACAAGCTATTTATAATTTTTATTGGTATAAATGGTAAAAGCTAAAAATAGCGAATAAAAAACTTAATTATTTAAACTTTGTTATAATTAAAAAATAAACTATATTTTCAAGTTTTTCCCTTTCTTAAGTTTTTTGCTAAGAAAAAACATAAGAAAATGCATATGAGATGAATATAGATAGAAAATAATTAAAATGCTCGGTGGCTGAGTGGTTAAAGGATATGTCATGACCCGAGTTCAAGTCCCAGTGGGTGCTGATGAGTAGTGTAGCGACTACGAAACAGCTAGTTGTCCCCCAGCTAAAGATTTGATTATTATTTTTCTTGTCTTCTTCAATGAAAAATTATTGATCACAGCAAATTTGTATTGTAAAAAAAAACCTTCTTAAGAAAAAATTTAAGAAAGAAAAAAACTTGAACTATAACCCGTTGCACAAATGTATAAACCAAAAATTTAATTTAAAAATTATAAAAAAAGCTCAACAAAAATTCAATAAATTAAACTATCAGCCATGTCACAAAGCTTAATTCCGTTCGGAATCGGAACTGAATTCGTTTTTTATTTCTTCAAAAAACGAAAAACTAAACAACTTTTAGGAATGAAATCATTTCTAATTGCAAGAATGAAACTAGTATTATCTTATGGAATTGATTTCATTCCGAAAAAGTTTTAAATTTTCGTTTTTTGAAGAATTAAAAAACCGATTCAATTCCGTTTCCGAACGAAAGTGAATTCTGTGACACAGCCGTATATTTTCATTTCTTCTTATATTTAGGCTAGATAGGCAGGCCGCTGGTTTGCAAAGTTGTCCGGGCTCAGGTGGGTCCTTGCCAGTTGCCTTTGGGATTGTCTGAAAATGACTTAAAAGAGGAAGAGGGAGATTATTTCTTTGAAGTAGAAAATAGCATATATTGGTTGTGGGATTGGGAAAGGTAGGAAGCCTCTTGAGTGGTGTTACGAGCCATTATAGTAGCCATCTGTTGTTCGTTATGAAAAAAGACAGCCCAGTCAGGTTGACTGAGGCTGGACATGATAAACTATTGAAACTCCGCCTACCTAGATATCTTAGGGGATGGTGATTGAATACCGCCCATATTCCATCCATCTCTTTGTTGTCTTCATCTTGGCAAATTCTGCAGAGGTCGTTGTAAGCTAAATCAAGTCTTCTGTCAACGATTCCTAATTGGCTAGTGTCCAGTGATTACTGCTTTAGTAGCTCTCCGATGACATCTGGACAGGTTTAAGAGCTCTTGCATTCTTTTAAAGTTGATTTGCGGGCACAGGTTCATTGATATAAAGCACATGAGTTCCGTGAACTATCTTTTTTAACTCGTTTCAGCGTGTGTACCTTTATCCAGCATGCTGATAGGAGCTGTCCTTAAAAAAGTTCATTATCCCTGTCTTCTATGGTTTTGCCTTTTTTCGCCAATTCTTCAGCGATGTTGTTGCGGCTATTGGACCCATGCATCCATTTTAATGTTAAGTTTGAATGACTCGCCATCTTATTTAAAGATATCTGGCATTCCTGGTCTAGACTAGAGCTGGTATGTTTTCTAATCACGTTATTAATGTAGACCTTGCTAACCGTTATTATCACGATATCTTTGCCGAATATCATTTTAGATGTCAGCCATCTAGTCACTTGTTTTATAGCCGATATTTCAGCTTGAAGAACTCTACATCCGTCTTTTAGTCTGAAGTATATTTTAGTGTTAAATTCTTTTATGTAAACTCCTCCCCCAACTCCTTCTCCCTTTCTAGATCCTGTGGTGTAAATATAGAGTGATCCAGATTCTAAAGGAGATTCCTTGATTTGTCAGGCAAAGCTAAAGCTTCTTGGGAGCAATTATTTTGGAATGCAGTTATCGAGTAGATCGGGGTCTAGATCCATTTTAATCTCAAGTATATTCTGCATTCAAATATCCCGTCCATGTAAACTAGAAGCAACCAGATTTTAAACTTGCGTGTGTACATGCGTATACTGAAGCGCACAGCCTATAGCTAAGTGCTTTTACAAACACAAATGAGCACCAAGCGCATAGATCTTGGGCACTCCTGCTTTAAGGTTGCAAAATTTCGCTGACAAACATTTTTCTTCTACATTGAATATATTTTTTTTTTTTTTTTTGTCATTTTTCCTCAAATCATATTTTGCTTTTAATCAAAATCAATAATTTAGGAAATATCTGCTCAAACCATTTAAAATGCTTTCCACCATTTTTCAATCTGCTTTGATTGGTATTGGTAGAGCAAAGGAGAATTAATGAAACAGAGAAAAAGCCAAAGAAAATATTTTCATTTAAAATCGCTATAAGCAGAAAAAGTGCATCAATTAAGATTCAATTGAGTTTCTCTGCCATGAAATAGAACTTTTTTTTTAAACGCTTGTTACATGAAAACGGGGTCTATTCGCTAAGAAATGAAAAAGTGGAAAAATCCCATCTCTTGCTGGTTTATTTCTTACACTTTTTTATTTTTTGGTCACATAATTTCACTTAAAAGCTTAATAAGAATGGTTTCATTACCCGGCCTGCCGTATGGCATGCCCCATACTTTTGGTTGCACGTGTATTAAACTCTCTTAGTGCTGCCAAGGCAAGAAGGATTGTATTAAGGACAAAACTAAAGTGAATAATGAAAAAATGTTTGAACGTTTTTTGTCTTGCTATTTATTGGAAAAAGAGCTGAAATAATTTGCACTTTAAGATAATTGGAAAATTTTATAGATTTTACTAACAGCGATTAAAGTCTTTTTATGTTCTACTGAAATGAAAGCTGGTGCCGGGTAAAAAACGCAATAAAAAAAGGTTAAGTTGTTCTGGTATAAAAAGAAAACTTTTTAATGAGTAAAGTATTGCATAATAATAATAAAAATAAAACGAAAAAAAATAACTCTTCGCATTTTTTACTGCTTTAGTACACAAAAGTAATTTTTCCTGTATTAACTTACGTTTTTGCAATCATTATTAAAACTTTTCAAATAGAAAAACAACACATCGCTTTTCCCGCTTTTTAAGTGTACTCGTAATTACGTCCAAAATTAGCTCGATTTGGAAATGTGCTAAAACAGCAATGAGTGGCTGTAATTTGTTTGCTTTTAGCGGGAAGGAGTTTTAGTATAAACACTCTGGCCTCAACTGCTCCAGCTGAAACAAAAATGTATACAACTAAGTTTGTGTGTGTGTGTGTATACATACACAGTAGTTTGTATCGTGTAGTGGCTTGTCAATCACAGGATTTAAATACAAAAAGGGCTTAGTCTCACACACATACCTACAAATATAAAACAAGTGCTTAAACGAGGTTAAGCGGCAGAAGAGCTTTAAGCCAAAGGAAAATCCAGCTATTCGTATTAATACTATTCTTCATGTGAAGCTAAAGGGGTTAATAACTTTTCTATAGAAAAGAAAAGTTATCGATATTTTTTTTACATAAAATAAATAAGTTATCGATAACCAATTAAGAAACATAAACAGCTGTATTGGTTTTCGCCACCTAAATGTCGGTAAGTGGGAAATTTCATAGCTGCTAATCTAATCCTCAGCAGACTTCGAAACCTTTGAAAAAGAGGAGAAGCAAAGTTGCCGATAACTTTGTTATATAACAATTAGTTATCGATAACCCACACATCTGTTTTTTGTATTACCTATCTGTCTACATATCGAGTTTATATAGATGCTAGCGTGCTTATCAGTAGACTTATAAACCTTTAAAAAATTATTATCAAACATTTCTATAGAAAAGCAAAGTTTCCAATAACTTTTTTTTATACAAGTTAAGTTATCGATTACTAATAAAAATAAAAAAATATATTTAACGGTTTTTCGTATTACCTAACTATCTGTATATCGCCGTTTCGTAGGTGCTAACCTTATTTATGATCAGTAAAGCTGGAAACTATTGCAAAATATGTTCAAACATTTCTATACAAGTTAAGTTATCGGTAACTTATCAAAAAATACATACAGCTATTATGTGACCTAGCTGTCTATACAACGACGAGCTAAGCTAATCATCAGTAAAACTGCAAGCTTTTGGAAAGTATGCTTAAATATTTCTATAGAAAAGCAAAGTCGCCGATAATATTTTATAGAAGTTAAGTTATCGATAACTAATATCGGAAAATATATACAGATGTGTTTTGTATTATCTAGCTGTCTATATGTGGGCCCGCTTAAAGTGAGAAACTTCGGGGGCAACAATGTGATTGTGGTTTAATACCCAAATACGGGTAGAGTTTTCAAATTAAATGTGGAATTGCAATTGGGTGCCCTGCTTCTGAGATCAGCAAGAGTTTTAAGAAGGCTTCGCTCCATACCATGGGGGAAATCATGCGACATTTAGCACGTATTTGAAAACGGTACTCAAATTGTTATGCATGGGGAAGGCTGGGTATACGATTTATTTTTACCCGGGAAAACCTTTATGATGTTAGACCGTGAAAGTAGGAACCCTTGTTAAACATCTTCAGATTCTATCTATATGTTGAACCCCCAGGTAACAGGTTTTACCTTGGTGTACACCAAACCAAGGCACTTATTTTCCACGGGATAAAATACTAGGAGTCCCTCGTTTGTTGTAGCAAATAAAACTCTAGGAAGCCGCATGACTTATGTTATGTTACACCTCCGAAGCCTTAACCAAAAGCTAATTGGCAGTAAAGGGGCTTCAAATCCTCCGAGAGGGTCTGCTTATAGACAATCTAGGCGCTGATCACGCTACCAATCAATGGTTATTCATTTGTTTGAAAGGTGTAAAGAAACGTAGAGACATGTACAAGAGAAAAAGGTGACTTTTTTTGCTTTGACAGGTATTTTTAAAATATTTTTGTTTTCAAATTCGCAATTATTTATTTAGATAGTTATGATATACAGTTGAATGTTTGAAATTATCTTTCAAAAATTTCCAAAGTCTACTGATGCTTAGGGTAGCTCCTATAAAATGTCGACATGCTGACAGCTGAGAAACATAAAAAACAAGCTATTTATAATTATTGAACTATTTCTTTTTCATAAAAATTTTTAATTATTCTATTGCAAAAAACGTTTAAATGTCTTAATACAAATCCAAGTAACCGAAAACTTTTCTGTAGGAAAGCAAAGTTATCGGCAAATTTTTTACATGAATGCAAAGAAATTGCCAGCTTTACTGTACAAAGAAAGAATGCAAGTTTGTCGATAATTTTTCTAGAAGAATATAGAGTTTTAAACAGCTTTCTGTAAATCAGTAAAACTATTGATAGCTAGTCTGCAGACGGTGACTCGATGGCTGATTTGGTAGAGTACTCGACCAACAGTCTCGAAGTCGCAGGTTCGATTCCTGCCAGATACCCCGGGTGTTACTACAGACAAGCAAACAAGCTTCGCAGTTTGTGTATTTGTTTCATAAAAATAAAAGAATATGGTTATCGATTACTATTTTATAGAAAAGTAAAGTTATCGATAGCTGGAAAAATTACTATTTTATGGAAAAATAAAGTAACCAATAGGTTGTCTGTTAGGAAGTAAAGTTTTTTATTAAATTAAAGTTATCGGTAATAAAAAATTAGCAATAACTTTACCTTTCCCACACAAAAATAAATTTACCGAAGAGGATATATCCGCATTGTTTTTTTTTTATAATAAAAAATGGCTTGTCGATAACTGTTCTATAGAAAAGTGAAATTAGCGATAATTTTTCTACCTGAAGTTTTTCACAGCTTATCTCTAAAAAAAAGTCAAGCTACCGATAGCTATTCTACAAAGAATAAGATTATTGATTACTGTTCTTAAAAAAAATTAAAGTTATCGATAACTTGTTTATAAAACAATTATTTAAAAGAATTTCGAGTGTTATCCTTTTTTTAAATCTGTATTTGTTTAGCACATTTTTGGCAGTCAAAAGGCCCATACAACCTAAGTCCCTAACGCTAATAAAATATAGATTATTAAGCGTTGCACATACACAGGCACATACATAAGCAAGTGCTTATCCTCATCTAGGCCAATAACTAGCCAGAGCGCTTGCCTTATTATGTTCGATTGGCTGTACTCATACACATATGTATGTATGTATGTATGTATGTATGTATGTATGTATGTATGTATGTATGTAAGCAAGTATTGATGATATAGAGCAATTTGGGCTTGAGATTACTTTATGGTTTGGTAAGTTTAACCTATGTTGACATCGTCTCGATGGCATTTGACGCCTGAATAGTTTTAACATTCAATTCCATTGCAGCAAATACGTACAACAACGCCATCAACATTAAGTGCAAAAACAACAGCAATTGCCAAAAGTAGCAGCAACATAAACCATAAAACAACTACAAATTTAGTTGCAACAGTATAATTTGCCATCACATTCTATATTACATTTAAACGCACTTACTTGCAGACAAACAGACAGAGTTGCAGCACCATACACGAGTACATACAAATCTGTAAGCGCGTAGTGTAAATTGTAAAATTATATACATGTATGTATGTAGATTAGCTCTCTCTGCAGCTTCTTGCTGTAATACAGCGATGCCCACTCCTACACAAATTGAAAGTGGCAGGGAAACACTTAAATGCATTAAAACCCTCGCAAAGTAGTCTTAAGCATTTTTTTTTTGGGGTTTGGCTTAACTGTGAGCTTAAAAGTACTGGAAAATTTTTGATGCCCATCAAAAAATTATAATGTTTACTATTGTTCAATCTAAAGTTGAGCAAATTTATGAACCTGTGGCTGTGTTCTGTAACTCTCGCCACGAGAAACTTTTCGACTGAAACGTGTGAAATGAAACAAAGTTGAAACAAACAGCTGATTTTCTCACTAAACTGAAGCTATAAGTTTTTTTGGTGAGTAATAACAGTCACGTAAGGAAATTACCCGCCATTTTACAGAAAAACTGTTCCTGTAAAACTTTTGCGAAAAAATTTCCCGCTTTCAACTGTCATTATTTCTCGCAAATAAAAAGGCTGTGAGATAGTATGTCAAATAACAATAATCATCATTAAATGAATAATAATACAGAAGAAATAAGTATTTTGCTGTTAACTGACTCAAACAATTGCGCGTACACCACATAACTTCGGACATAAATTTTAATATCTTTTAAAATACTGGTCGTAGTTAAAGAAATATATTTGTATACTACAAACTGTTATGTCTTTTAAATTTTTTATACACAAAAAGCGCAAGCGATCCCTAATGTTGTTGTAATCGTTTAGATTAATGAAAAAGTGCAAAAAGCAAACTCAAAAAATTGCCCGTACAACTATGAATGAGAGAATGAAACAGCTTCAAACTACTGTTATTTTTCAAAAATCACATCACTTTTTATTTCTTATGTTGCCAGCACTGATTTAAACGTTTTCTTACAAAAACTTTACATCGTTAACATTAAAAATGAGTTTAAATAGTAAAACTGGTACAAAAATTCCTATTGAGATAAAAAAACTTATCATAAAAATGCAAACTGAAGGTAAAAGTTATCGTGAAATCTCCGAAATTGTTTCTAGACCTCGATCCTCGGTTCAATATGTAATTGAAAAATTTAATAATACAGGAACATTAGAAATTAAGCCAGGCAGAGGTCGTCAAAAAATTATTGATCTCCGTTTGGGACGAAAAATAGAACGCATGGTAAAGGTGGATCCAAAAATTACTGCAGTGGATATTGCCAAAAATATACACGAACATGAAAAAGTTACTATTAACGCACAGACAGTAAGAAATTTTCTGCATTTGAAGCAATACAAAGCATGTGTTCCACGGAAGAAGCCGTTTGTTTCAAAAAAGAACGTTAAACTGCGTCTGGAGTATGCCAAATATTATGTTAACAAATCCGAAGACTTCTGGAATACTGTGATATTTACGGATGAAAGCAAATTTAATATTTTTGGATCAGACGGCAGAAGATTCGTGTGGCGGAGAGAATATACAGCTCTCGAATTGAAAAATCTAAAAGCAACCGTAAAACATGGCGGTGGTAATTTGATGGTTTGGGGTGCAATGTCAGCAGGAGTAGTCGGAAATCTTGTGTTTGTTGAAACTACAATGGACAAACACCATTATCTGAATATTTTGAAAGAAAATTTGAAAGTTAGTGCAACGAAATTAGGCATTGTAGAAAATTTTCGATTCGTTCACGACAATGACCCAAAACATAAGTCCAAAATTGTATGTTAATGGTTAAGTAAAAAAATTAAAGAAGTGCTTCCTCATCCTCCTCAGAGTCCAGATCTCAACCCCATAGAGCATCTATGGGGAATATTGGAGAAAAAAATCCGTCAACATACAATCACCAGCAAGGAGATGCTGAAAAAAGTTATTATTGAGGAATGGCAGAATATTGGCAGCGAAATTACTTGTAAATTAGTATTATCAATGAAGAACCGGTTAACTGATGTTATTAAAGCCAAGGGATATCACACCCGTTATTAAAACTACATAAAATAATTTTTAAGTTATTAATAATATATATGTACGGATAATTTTTTGAGTTTATTTTATGAAGTATTTTTTGATTTTTGCTCCTTTATTAATATGTAATAATATTTTAACCTTTTTATGTTTGTATTTATGGAAAAAGCCCTTTCAACTTTTAAAAATTAATAAACTTATAAAAATTAAACAACATAATTTTGGCACTAGATACAAATATATTCACGACAGCTTGTTGTACGGGCAATTGTTTGAGTCAGTATATATATACATATATATATATATATATATATGTATATATATATATATATATTTTTTTTTTTTTTTTTTATATTCGCTATTTAAGCTTCTAACATTTATACCAGTAAAAAATAATAAATAGCTTGTTCTTTATGTTTCCCAGCTATCTATATGTCGACATTTCATAGGAACTACCCTAATCATCAGTAGACTTTGGAAATTTTTGAAAGATATTCTCAAACATTCAACTTTATATCCCAACAATCCAAATAAATTGCTGAGAATTTAAAAAGAAAAAAGCTCTAATAATATCCGTCAAAACACAAAAAACAAGCTTTTCTATTTATAAACGTCTCTGATGGTTAGGGTAGTTCCTATGAAATGTCGACATATAGATAGCTGGGAAACATAAAGAACAAGCTATTTATAATTTTTTACTGGTATATATATATATATATATATATATATATATATATATATATATATATATATATATATATATATATATATATATATATATATATATATATATATATATATATATATATATATATATATATATATATATATATATATATATATATATATACATACATATATATATATCGGGTGGTTAAATTTCAAGGGCCGATGTTGAATGTGAACCACACCTAAACGCCAAGTTTTTTTCCGAATTTTATTTGACATTTCTCTATTTCAGACTTATTCAATTTGAACCATGGAGAGATATACAATCGAACAACGTGTTAAAGTTATCCAGACTTATTATGTAAATGGGCGTTCAAAATCATCTTCAGTGATGAGGCACATTTTATATATATCATCAGCATGCTCCTATGAGGTTTTATAGATCATCCCGACACTGATCGAGGTTGAGGTGCCTGCAACTTGGTTGTAAATTTCTGGTTGTACTTTAGACCTAAAATCACAGAGAAAAGATGTTAGTACTTCCTGCTAATTATGCTTGTCTTGTAATTTAAAGAACCGGCAAAAGAACTGATGTTCTCAATATATTGAGGGCCAATAGCTCGCGAAGTATAGTCTTCCTCTGTTTTATTAAATAATCCGTTTAAACAAGTTTTGTTATTTTCTAATTTTTTCCCTGATTTTCTATTTTAAATTGTTAAGCTTTATAAAGTTGTTGTGTCTTTGTTACTTTTCCATATTATTCCATTTGCTCTTACCTGCTAAAAACATCACTATCAGATATTGACACATCAATCTTTATGACGGCGTTGAAAGTAAAACATTTATATTGGCATTATATGACAAACGATAAGAATGCCATTAACGTGAATAGAATCAAGAAAAATACAATCATCTGCAGAAAATATTTAGAGTTTATTTAAAAAAGGGAAAAAGTATGAAATTTATAAACATATAAAAGAAGGTGGTGGTGGGGGCGAAACAGGAATTTAGCATGAGAAATTTTTATGATTTTAAAAAATCTAGTATAAGAACTATGCAGTTATCAATATAATAAATGAATTTATTGAAAATGGATATATGAGAGATTATTATTAAAAACAACATAAAATTCTTATTAATGCCCAGTTAGCAATTTAAATCGTAGAAGACTCTACTGGGAGTCGATATTCGATTAATTAATAGGCTAAATTTTCTATGAGAGATAATTCGAATAGTTTTTTATTGATTTTTTTCTTTAGAAAATATTCAAAGAATTATTCGATGTCTGTACAATATTTTTCGAATAATTTTTAATTCTGTTTTTGTACTGATAATTATTTTTATTCAATTATTTTTGAACAATTTTCTAACCAAAAAAATAATAAATGAATGAAAAATTATTCGAATTATCTCTTAAGAAAATTTATTCGAATAATTAATTGAATAGTTTTTGCTATGGTAATAATTTAATCGAATAATTTTTATTCCAATAATAATTTTTTGAATAGTTTTTGCTACTGTAATAATTTATTCGAATAATTTTTATTCCAATAATTTTTTTTTGAATAGTTTTTGCTATGGTTATAACTTAATCGAATAATTTTTATTTCAATAATAACTACTTCGATTTATAGTTTTATTACTCGGATAAAAAATATTCTAATATATTATTACTGGAATAAAAACTATTCTGTTAATTTAGATGCTAAACTTTCAATGAGAATAATTTTTTATTGAATTTTTTCTTTCAAATAAATCATCAAATAACTATTCCATTAACTTTTCTGTACAATATTTTCCGAATATTTATCAATTTTGATTATGTGCACATAATTATTCTTATCCAATTACTTTTGAACAATCTTCTAACCAAAAAAAAATAAAAAACTAACAAAAAATTATTCAAATTATCTCTTAAGGAAATTTAATCGAATAATTAATCGTATAGTTTTTATTCGAGTAATAATTTATTCGAATAATTTTTATTCCAATAATTATTATTCAAATAATTTTGATTCGAATAATTTTTATTTGAATAAAAATTATTCTAATAAATTATTACCCGAATAAAAACTATGATTAATTATTCGATTAAATTTCCTTAAGAGATAATTTGAATAATTTTTTGTTAATTTTTTATTTTTTGGTTAGAAGATTGTTCAAAAGTAATTGGATAAGAATAATTTTATTCGAATAATTTTTATTCGAATAATTTTTATTCGAATAATTTTTATTCGAATAATTTTTATTTGCATAATTTTTATTCGAATAAAAATTTATTCGAATAGAAATTATTCGAAATAATACTGGAATAAAAACTATTCCATTAAGTATTTGGTTAAATTTTTTATAGGAATAGTTGTTGAGTTTTTTTGTTTTTTCAAATAATTATTTGATGTAATTTTCTCAAGATAATTGTATAAAAAAATTATAAAAATTGTTTTTATTAAAAGTCTTTATAAGAACAAATCGCTTCTTTATTGCAACATAGTCATATCTCAAAAAATTAGCTTTTCGAGTTAACAATGCAGAATTGTTAACAATACTACCTTTTATATTGTGCCAAAATTGTATTTAAATTACCTTTAAACTGTTTTCTTTAGGAGATATTTTCTAACAAATTTTTCTAAGACTTGTATGGAAACTAAAAATTTGAGAAAAAACTTTTTCTCGAAACAAGCTTTTATGCGTTATGACTATGTTGCAATAAAGGAGCGAAATGTTTAAGTCATTTCAGTTCAATTTGGCTTAATTACCGATAAATGTCAAGTGCTTCTTGGCTTTTAACCTGTTAGCCAACACAAAAACACAGAAAAATTTATAGTAAAAATAAAATCAACAAAATTTTTGTCTGAAAGAATAATTTGTATGCATATGCATAAATATCAAAAAAAAAAAAAACTTCGATATCGTATTTCGTTGTTGTTTAAAAAAATTTTGTTTTCGATCAATAATTTTTTTTACTAAACTTTTGTTTGGATCCACGAACTCCTTTACAGGTCCGCTTTCAAACAATTTATTAATTGAATCAACGCATTTCGTTATTGAACACGAAAATTTTTGTTTTTTTTTTTTGTGAACGTATATTCTTAATTTTGATTTCGTTAAATGAATATAAATAATTTCATACAAACTTAAATTTAAAAATATATAAAACTTTTTTTTTTATTTCGTTAGTTGCATATAATTTGATACCAACATAACTTTACTAGCCAAGCTGCCAAATAAAAAGAGTGAGGAAAACCTGTTGCTGCCAATCTTCTTTATAAAACAAAACGATGTGGTAAAGTCAATAAAGATGTTCAAAGAGTTTTTTTTTTGTATCTCTTACAGGCAACAGGTTTATGACATGTTTTAAACTTTTGAGCCGGCCTTTTTCATAAGACTGTTGCGGAGAAGAAAAACTAAAACTGTTTTTCTTTTTCTTTGTTTTGCTTTTTAAATCATATTATTTAACGTCTTCAAACAATATGTAACGAACACTTTATTACCAGTTTTTCTTTAAATATGTTTTTCTATTAAGGAGTGTTTTTCTTTTCTGAAGTCTTGAAGGAGTGTAGCAGTACAATAAAAAAATTAATGGAAGAAAAAACGAAACAAAACTTTCCTGGAATGAGGTTTGCAATTACGTATTTCTAACGAAGTTACTTACACAACAATATCATAGACAAAAAATAATTTAATGAAAAATTAATAAGCAAAAAATTGTATTTAAATGCTTCAAGAAATGTTCGCCAGCGAAAATGTGATGAAATAGCTAAATATGTATAAAAGTAAATTAAACAAAAAATAAATTAAACAAAAAATAATTTTCCAAAATTTCCTATAGAAAATGTTGTTAAATAAAAAAATACTTTTAATTAAATGGCCGAATGATTTTCTTTGTCAATTATATTGCTTAAAACTATGAAAAATCAAGCAATATAAAAATCAGCAAGCAAGCAATGCTGAATCTAAAATACCCTTCACGATAGTCACGTATATGCATGGTATATATTACAACTTTAAACTAAATATGGTCGCATATGTATGGATCGATATCGGAGTTTTCCATTGAAAAAGTTTGTTTCAGCTATATCTCGGTTATATATGAACCGACATTCGAATTTTCCATTTGCTGTATATTAGTAACCTTCCTTTATAATGAGAACTGCTTTTCAGCAAAAAAAAAAGTTCATGGAAACATCGGTTTGTTATATATCTCGGGTATATATGGACCGATATCGGAAATTTTAATTTTCCATATTTATTTAGCCTCATTTTAGTAACCTTCTTTTATAAAGAGAACTGCTTTTCAGCAAAAAAAAAAGTTCATGGAAATATCGGTTTATCCTATATCCCGGTTATATATGGACCAATATCGGAAATTTTCATTTTCGAAATTTGTTTAACCTCATTTTATTACAAGAGCTGCTTTTAAGCAAAAAAAAACAGCTGTTTAAGTTTGCTTACGCGACATTTTCATGAAAATCTGGTTTAGGCTATATCTTGGGTATATATGGACCGATATCTGGAAATATTTTGTTTGCCTTTTAGTCACCATGCTTAATAATTGAGTGAAGTTTGAAGCAAAACAAATAACTTTTTTTTTTCAAAAATTGTCATAAAATATTGCAAAACATAATGGCTTTTTTCGGAATTTGCAATATATCTCAGCTATATGTGAACCGATATCACTGAATTTCAGTAGCACGCATGGCATGAAACAAGTTTCTATGTCTATTAGTTTTCTCAGAAACAGTATTTCAACAGCGGACAGACGGACATCGCTTAATCGACTTTTCCATTTATTCTGATTCAGAATATATATACTTTATAGGGTCGCAAATGAAAATTGTAGAAATTACAAACATTAATAACATTTTTATGAAGGGTATAAAAATATGCCAACAATTTTTACACTTCCGAACATTTAATGCATTAAAATTCATCGCATACTGAATCAACGGAACTACATATTTGCATGCTGAACAAAACACAAATTGAGTTCAATTGAAAATCGAATTGATTCAAATTAATCGAAAAATTTTTAAATTGTACATTGCTTCCACTAATATTATTCGAATAGTTTTGAAGTTTCAAGTATGATAAAATGATTTCAATATACTATATATTTTTTTGTTACCATCTAAAGAATTTCTTTCACAAAATTTAATCGAATAAAATTATTTGTACTTGTCAAGGGACAATAAAACATAAAAACGAGCTCAAACGAAAATCAAAAAATTGAAAATTTTATATTGAATCTAATAAATTGAATCAAATTAAATTATTGGATTCGTTTTCAAGTATTATAAAATTATTCCGCATGGAAAGAGAATGGATCTTCTATTGATAAATGTTTTATTCAATGTCGGAAATTATATATGAAATTTAATATCAGACAAATGTCCGCCTCTATTAGCCTCACATGTGCAAGCTCTTTTGAGCACATTTTTCATTACATGATCACACATTTCATGCGCTATTTCATTAATTTCACCACCAATATTTTGCTCGAGTTGCTCAAACGCTTCTGGTTTTTTTTTTATAAACATTGCTTTTCAGATATCTCTACAAAAAGACGCCCTGAGCAGTCAAATTGGCGACGGTAGAGGCCAATCAACATAACCATTTCTTGAAGTAACTTGTTGTGAAAGGAGGTCTCGCAGTAATTCCATTGTAAACCTGGCACCGATGTGCGATGTGGCACCGTCTTATTGATACCACATATTAAACCAGCCCACAGTATGCCGTTGTAGCGTTAAAAAGTTTACAATCATATCATGACATCGCCGGTACGAAGATTTTATTTCCAAATCAGTAAGGTCCAACGATTCCTGCTAACCAAATTGCTTAGCAGACTGTCATTTTCAATGGAAGCTAATCTGACTGAAGGGTAATTTGAGGGGTTTTATTTACCCAGAACCGACTATTCTGTTTATTCAAATGAAAATGTGCTTCGTCACTTATTAAGATTTTTCATGAAAATCGGGGTTGTTGTGGGCAGCGTTGTCAACTCGGTGCGTTCTGCACCGTTTTTTGGCGCTTTTTAAAACTCTTTGTGCGAAAAATTCTTTAGTCGGTGCGGGGTGCGCTTTTTTACATTTAGTCGGTGCGTTTTTTAAATTTCGGTGGCACAAAATCAAATTCAACTCAACTTTTTTTTTTTGATCTAAGAAAAAAGTTTAATCAAGTGTCAAGTGGAATGTTATATGCACAAAATAAGACAATATTGCTGATGTATATTATACACACTCTCGAAAGAAAAAGAGAGTGATTTGCTATTAAACGATCAAGCCAAGATTGTCAAATACTACAATAAATGCAGTCTCTGAACAGTGGAGTTCGTAATTATGATGGCTTGCGAATTCGCAACGGTTTTGGTAATTGAAAAATTACCTAATTATTAATTAAATTATAAATTTTTTCCAAAACATTTGCATGAAACAATGATAAACGTCTTCTTTTATTTGCTATAATTTTGTTAAATTTCCGTATATTTTAATATAAATGAAACATACTGTGATCCGATGGTCGTAGATTCTTTCGACGGTAATAGTTGTAAGCTCCCGCAATAAATTTTGCTGACGTTAAGCAGCTGATAATAGACAGTAAAAATAACAAATGATTTCGGTCGAGAGTAAATAACAGTAAATATAATTAAATTGTTCAAAGTTCTTTTAACAAAATTAACGTTTGCGGTTAATCATTCAGAAAGGCGTTACAGTTTTCACACCTGAATTATGTTCGAATCTGTAGTTTGCCATATTTTTCTTTATATTTGCTGTACTAAAATATGATCGGTTCGGTATTACTTTTTTTACGAGACACTTGGCTTTTTGGCGTGCTCTCGGTTGGTCTCTGGACACTTTTTTTTCATCCTGCGGCTCTTTAAGCATTTTGTATCCCTATCTCTTACACAACTAAATTTTTAATTCATAATTTTACTATTTCTAATATTATATGATGATGGGTTGGTATCATTCGTCTAGCTCGAGTTCAATCCTGGCTAAAGCCAAGAAATATTTTTATTTATAATTATAACAATAATTGCCGCGATCAATACCTCTTGATCAAAGAAGACAGGAAAAAATAATTTTACTTAAATAAATTATGTAAGTAAATTTATATAATTAACGATTTATTGATTATAAATAGAACTCAATTTCCTTCGGTGAGTAGATCATAGGAATCCCTCCTATATTAATATTATTGAAACTTTATCAGTCAACTATTTAATATATTTATGCAAAATTAAACATAAATGATATGGCTTAATAACAAATTTGACAAAATATCGTCATAATTATTGTAAAGGTAACATTATCTTAATAAAACTAACAGAGTCGTACTGGAGGCCAAGTTTGACAAACACGAATTCTAGCTATTTAACGAATTTGATGGCATGCTATCAGACGGTGCTATCAGACCCAGTTTAATTGTGTAATAGTCGCATAAAATGCTGTTTCGTTATCGTGTTTTTATTATAAAACATTGTACTTCTTAAAATACAATATAGGTTTATAAAAATGAAAGGAAAAAAATTAAAAATTCGGTGTGTTTTTGTTGAAATAACGCGATTTTCTCCCCATTTTGGTGCGTTTTAAAATTTCAAAGTTGACAATACTGGTTATGGGCAAGATGTAACATCCTATTGATATATATATATATATATATATATATATATATATATATATATATATATATATATATATATATATATATATACGGTGGCGTAAATGGTCTTGTGGAATAAGCTCTTGTGACAACTGAATCTTAAATAGAAACAAATGCAAATCCCTGTGCAAACTTGTGGTCAAAATTGTCCTTTGAATACCAAGCTCCTGAGCAGGGCGTCAAATTAATGTTGTTGGATTATTTTGAATACTTTCCTGAGCAGCAACAATGTTTTAACCGACCATGCAGTACGTTGTGCTACATGCTTGGTCTTATCACCTACAGACCCTCTTTTTCGCAATAATTCACTACACGATAAATTGTTTGTTGTTTCTTTCAAAAGTTTTACGTAACTTTCTCATCGTCACAGGGATCGATGATTGAATTTGATAAAATATTTTAGAGATTATAGTGAAATAAAAAACTTATAGTGAATAAAAAACTCGGTTGTTTGAATTTTTGTTCTTTGCTTTTCGAAACTTTCAAAAAACAAATCGTAGCAACCAACGCTTGTTCATTTGTTTGATAGGTGTAAAGAAAGGTTAGAGACGAGTATAAATGAAAAAGCTTGTTTTTTTGTGTTTTGACAGGTATTATTAGAGAATTTTTCTTTTTAAATTCTCAACAATTTATTTAGATTGTTGGGATATAAAGTTGAATGTTTGAGAATATCTTTCAAAAATTTCCAAAGTCTACTGATGATTAGGGTAGTTCCTATGAAATGTCGACATATAACTAGATAGCTGAGAAACATAGAAAACCAGCTATTTATAATTTTTATTGATATAAATGGTAGAAGCTAAAAATAGCGAATAGAAAACTTAATTGTTGTTTAATATCTTTAAAAAAATTTCCAAAGTCTACTGATGATTAGGGTAGGTCCTATGAAATGTCGACATATAGAAAACAAGCTATTTATAATTTTTTAATGGTATCAATTTTGGAGATTAGTGAATAAAAAACTCAATTACCTTTATAGAAAATTTTATCTCAAATGACGCAGTTCATTTTCATTTGAATAGACTTGATGATAAGCGAGATTGTGGTTTCTGAAAATTGGACAGACTTTCGCCAACCTTTGGCAGCACACAGGCTGTCATTTTTAAATCCCACTAGGACCTTAGAACTTTGCATGTCTATCTGCCACTTTTTTTTATGATAAAAAGTAAATAGAAAAATTTCATAAATATTCATATTAAAGAGGAAATTCAACAAATAAAAGAAGGAAAATTTGTAACACAATTAACTTGATGAGTCCGTCCATACGAGTGAAAAAATCCCAAAATCCTGCAGTAAAACATGTTGTACGAGCTCCTCGTTGTTGTTGTTGTTGTTGTTGTTGTTGTTGTTAGAAGCAAAAAAGAAACATGAACAAATACATTCATAAATGTTAAATGAAATCTGCAGTATGTTGCAGTAACTGCTGCAACAACAAACTAATTGCTATACAACCATTTAAACAAATGGAGTTAAGAGTATTCTACGAGTGGGTATGCAACAGCAGGCATAAAGAAGAGCAGCTTACTGACAAGCTGCCTCGTCTAACAAACGTTGGAAAGCACTCGCATTTAGTAAATTTAAGTTCAGTCCCTGTTGGTTTAAGATGATGTTTTCTGATACATTTATTGCAACTAGATGTTGGAGCTTTTAACAAAGCAAAGTATAAGACAAATTGACTATAACGTAGATGTTGAATGGTAACTGAAGTGAATGAGTAATGTACCCTCGATAAAATTGCATCCATTACTTTTTAATGTTGTATGTACGCGATATCTAGGAAATTAATCATATTGATTTTCACAAATACAAAATAGTCAAAGGCCGGAGTCACACAGAATTTAGTCTAAAACTTTGCCAGATATTTGCTTAAATAATATCGTATGGTTAAATTTCAAGGACCGATGTTGAATGTGAACCACACCTAAACGCCAAGTTTTTTTCCGAACTTTATTTGACATTTCTCTATTTCAGACTTACTCAATTTGAACCATGGAGAGATACACAATCCAACAACGTGTTAAAGTTATCCAGACTTATTATGAAAATGATGATCAATTTTCGAAGAAAATCATCTTCAGTGATGAAGCACATTTTCACCTCAGTGGATTCGTCAATAAACAGAATTGCCGCATTTGGGCGAATGAGAATCTAAGAGTGACTGTCGAAAAACCAATGCACCCACAAAGAGTGACTGTTTGGTGTGGTTTATGTGCTGGCGGCAGCTTCGGGCCGTATTTTTTCCAAAATGAGGCCGGTCAGGCAGTTACTGTGAATGGTGTTCGCTATCGTGAGATGATAACGAACTTTTTATGGCCCGAATTGGAAGATATGGATGTAGACGATATCTGGTTTCAGCAGGACGGTGCCACTTGCCACACAGCTAACGAAACAACTGCTCTTTTGAGCAAACAATTCAATGGCCGTGTTACCTCACGTAATGGCGATGTCAATTGGCCGCCAAGATCATGTGATTTGACACCGTTGGACTTTTTTCTTTGGGGTTATTTGAAAGAAAAGGTGTACGTCGATAAGCCAGCGACAATTCAACAGCTAAAGGATGAGATAATTCGGCACATTAACGGCATAGAACCTCCATTATGCCTCAGGGTCATCGAAAATTTGGACCATCGGATGGAGGTGTGCCGCCGTAGTCGCGGCGCCCATTTGGCCGATATTTTGATTCAAACATAATTGAATAATACCAATATATCATAATACAGTAAATTTACAATAATTTCCTAAATAGTTTGTGTTTTATTCAAAATCAACATCGGCCCTTGAAATTTAACCACCCTTTATATATTTTTTTAATGTTGCATAATCCCTGTATATATCTATCTAATCCATAGTGACTATATTGGAACTGTTTCTGACTTAACTGCCGCTGATGTAGGTAGAGGTAGGGCACTTGTAGTGCCTCGTTTCTCAGTGACGGCTGCGTTAGGCGGAATGTGATAAGAGCTGAATTACGTATAATTCTATAGATGATGTGAGATTCGACAGCAACGACCAGACTTTAGCTTCGATTTGAGTTTGGGGTTTATACTGATGGGGCTTGAACCACCTCCTCCGGGGGCAGGTTTTGCCTTGATGTGCACTTATTTATGGTACTCCACTTGCTGGTGCATAGAGAGGTAATAGTTACAGATTATGCCTTGGCGTAGACCAACCTAAAGCACTCTATTTTCTGGTGCATAGAGCGGAAGGAGTCCCTCCTTTGTTGTAGCAAATAAAACTCAAGCAGGCCGCATGAGTTATGTTGTTTTGGACTTCTGAAACCCTTGCCAATGATCAATGAGAATCGGCACAGATATGGCTATGGAATTTGCTGGAACTCTATGTTCCAGCGACAGTTCATACAATATGCCCCATGGGGGTTAAGTTGGCTTGAGTCTCTCTTACAAAACAACAAAACTAAATACACACGAGGCCTAATAAAGAAATAGCCGTTATTTTCAATTTCTTTCCAAAAAGTATTTATTTATTCACCAATAACTGTCAAGTCCCCTTTAAGGTAATCCCTCTAAGATATAATGTACTTATGCCAGCCTTCTTCCACATCCTCAAAACACTTCTGAAACGCGTTTTTTGGTATCGCCAACAGCTCCTGTTACGATTTTTCTTTTATCTCTTTAATCGTAGCAAAACGTTTTTCTTTCACCGGTGTCTTCAGTAAAAGAAGTCTTCAGGAAGAGGAAAAAGTCAGCGGGGGACAAGTCCGATGAATACGGTGGTTGAGGCATGATAACGGTTTTGTTTTTTGCCATAAGCATCAACGTCTGAGCTGGTGCATTATCCATGATTGTTTTTTTCTACAATTCTCTGCATTTCTGACGAATGGCTTGGCGCAAATGGCGCATAACTTCAAGGCAGTATTCCTTATTAACCGTACGGCCTTGCGGTAAGAATTCATGATGCATCACGACATTGACCAAACTTGACGTGCCTATTTCGGTCTTGGCTCTTCTGAACACTTCCATTGGGATGATTGGACTTTGGTTTCAATGATCTTTTTGAGGAAATCTGGATCATCGTTGATGATGTTCAACAGCTCCTGAGCGATGTCCCTGCAAAGTTGTTTTTGCTCAAAATTTTGTAAAAAACCGAAGAAAAAAATGCGAGAATCGAACATACGTAACTCATAAAATTTGAGAATAATGGTTCTTTTTTGATCAGACCATGTACATGGCGATCAGGGTTGATACATTTTGTCTGAAACGTTCTGGCTGCGCTTTAAACCTTAATCGCAGGAATGGGAATTAGTTTCACATAGTTGGTGTAATGCCGGCTTTCAGTGGCTCCCCAGGTGTTGTTGTCTTGCAACAGATGTAGTATAAGGAAGTAGTAGTGATGGTTAAGCGGGCGAGTTGTTTAAGGGTTGATACTTTCAATGGACATTGGCCTACCAACTGGTCTTCTATTGGCTGCTGGTAAATCACTGAGATAAGCAGGACCAAACTCTTCAGCAAGAGATTTGTCTCTCTGACTACAAAGTGAATAAGATACGTGAATAATTTACCTCACAGTATTGATGCATCATAAGACACCACAATCTTCCAAGCGGAACTATACGCAATAAAGGAAGCGGTTCAAATACTCTCTGATAAGAAACACAAGGGAGTGCTGATAAAAATACTCTCTGATAGCCAATCAGTGCTGAAGACCCTGAGCAGTTGTGTCTTTACGTCCTAGTTAGTACTGGAATGTCACAACAGGCTCAACGAACTGGCAAGCCAGAACCAGGTCACCCTGATCTGGGTGCCAGGACATGAAGGGCATCACGGCAATGAAATGGCTGACACTTCTGCCAAGAAAGGAGCAGAGGGGACTTATATTGGACCCACTCCAACTTTTGGCTTCAATAAGGGTCTCCTGAACGGAATCCATCGTTGAACAACATTGGAACGAGACAGCTGGTCTTGAACACTCCAAGAAATTTCTAAACTTGGTAAAAAAAGAGGGCCGAACGTGCTCTAAAACTAGACAGGAAAAGTCTCAGAACATTGACAGGTGCATTATAACTGCTACAAGCACCTGCACAGGATGGACATTTCCAACACAGAGATTTGCAGATTCTGCGGAGATAAAGAGGAGCCAATGGAGCACTTAATCACCCACTGTGGAGCACTGGGACACAGAAGATATAGGCTACTACAAGCTGATATGTTAAGTGAATGTGACTTAATATCACTCCCAATGAAGGAGCTTGCCCGGTTTCTTGACATACTCAACCCATAATGGGGCAAGGGGACGCACAATAGATCAATATTGGTCGCATTGCAAATGGCCGATGAGGGTCATATCCCATCCACTAATAATAATAATAATTGGTGCATCATCAGATAAGGCCGTCAAGGCAGGTGCTGCTGTAAATTAATTTTACATTCTATTGGAGATTAGACTGGGGTACTCTGGGTTAAAGAGGGTTCCCAGCATGCTTTAGATCGTGCTGGGACTAACGAAAACTCTCGCCAAGTGTTAATTAGCAGAACTGGGGTCAGCATGTCGGCAAATGTTCCTCTTTTGCAGATCTTAGTGGTACTTATTGTGGTTGACGTGCTTAAGAGCTTGACCTAAAATCTCAGGGCTGGGGAAATTAGTAGTATTACCCGCTAATTATGATGCATGGCCAATTTTTGTCGAACTATTTGTAGACTCCAAGGCGTCTATTGATTTGATGTTGTAGTACATGTATAACTAACCTGCTCAGAATTATTTAACATATTTTTTGATATCCGAGCGAAGTTTGATGCATAAGGTACTTTTCCTATTGATCTTGCCAAAGAAACATATGCATAAAGTCAAAATATATGTCAACAATAGTAATAACTGCCAAAGTAGATTTAAAACTTTGTGACAGTGCAATTTAAAATTATTAATACTCTGTCCTAAAACAATATCTACTCTCGTAAACTTTCATCGACTGTTGCATATCAAAACATAAAGTTTCATTCTAACTCGATATAAGCAGTTTGTATTTATGATCACAGTTTTCTTTAACCACACAAAATATCATATTCCCTCGAGCAAAAAAAAATTTAAACTATTTTTTTTTATCTTTAAATAATTCACGAGGTTCATGACTTCTTAAGTAGCGTTCTTGTTCTGCAAACTTCCAATTCAATTACAGTTTTTAACAAATGTTGCATTTGCAGCAAACCTTATAGTCCATGCGGCGCTAGAACTGTTGTACGAGTAATAGCGATTGTGTGACTACCAGCAGCAGTAGCAACAGTAGCAGCAGCTGATGAAACACTATCCATTATTTCCGTGGTATAATTATGAACATTCATTCATACCATCTTCAACATAGTTGTGTAAGTATGTAATGGCCGCAAGCTTATGGTTCAATTGTCTTCTGCATTATTTCAAAAGAGAACAAACGCCTTTAAAGAAATCATTATTAAAACGTAAAGCAAAGTACAATAAACAGATGATGAAGAGGATTTAATTTATCTCATTTTCCGCTTTAATTAAAAAACAAAGAGAGAAAAATATAATAGAATAAGATGAAGGAACGCATTTCTTTAACACAATTGCAATGAAACATTCATAACGAATAGTAACGAGTATTGCAACGATTAATTCTTGTTCGATTTTTTTTTTTTTGTTTCAAATTTATGGTGAAAAAGTTTTCATTTGTTATTAAAGTAAATAATAATAAAAAGCTCAATTATAACCAATAATCATTCCAAAAGTTTTCTAAATAAATATTTATTTATTTATTTATTTATTCATTCATAATATGTAATACTAAGCCCATAGGGCCAATAATTCTATTACATTAGATAGATTAACACCTGATTAGGTATGTATTATAAAGGAAAATTGGAGTATGTAATGGGTGATTTTATAAGAACTATCGGAAATTTAAAAAAAAACACATAAAATTCAGAAAAATGCATGAAATATTTATTTGGATCGATAGTTGGGTCGATATAATTTAATGTTTGAAGATTATTTCATGCAAATGTTGGCCGCGGCTGCGCCTCAAATGGTCCATACGCTTAGTCCAATTTTGGCATACTCTTTCCAACATTTCGGCTGGCATCTCACGAATAATGTTGGCAATGTTGGCTTCCAGTGCGTCAATCGAAGCGGGCTTATCGCTATAGACATTAGCCTTAACATAGCCCCACAAAAAATAGTCTAGAGGCGTTAAATCGCACGATCTGGGCGGCCAATTGACTGGTCCCAAGCGTGAAATAAACTGTTCACCGACCTCGCTTCTCAATTGGTCCATTGTTTCGCGTGCTGTGTGGCATGTAGCACCGTCTTGTTGAAACCACATGTCATGTCATGCAAGTCAAGCTCTTCCATTTTGGGCAAAGAAAAGTTTGTTATCATCGCACGGTAGCGCTCACCATTCACAGTAACGTTGTGATTCGCATCATCTTTGAAGAAATACGGCCCAATGATGCCGCCAGCCCATAATCCGCACCAAACGGTTGTTTTTTGTCGATGCATTGGTAGCTCTTGCAATGCTTCTGGCTGCTCTTCACTCCAAATACGGCAGTTTTGCTTGTTCACGTATCCATTCAACCAGGAATGAGCCTCGTCGCTGAACACAATTCTTCGATAAAAAAGTGGATCTTCATCTAACTTTTCAAAAATTTGGCGTTGTGGTAGGTCGTTTGGCTTCAATTCTTGCACCAGCTGTATCTTATAAGGCTTCACACCCAAATCCTTCCGCAAAATTTTCCACGTAGTGGAGTAACAGAGGCCCAATTGCTGCGAACGGCGCCGAATCGATAATTCACGGTCATCACCAACACTGGCCGATACGGCTGCGATATTTTCTTCAGTTCGCACTCTACGTAAGCGTGTTGGTGGTTTAATGTCCAACAATGTAAATTTGCTGCGAAATTTTTTTACAATAGCCCGAATAGAAGCCTCAGTAGGTCGATTAAACTGACCATAAAATGGAAGAAGCGCGCGATGAACTTTCTTAACAGAGCACGCATTTTGGTAATAAAACTCAATAATTTGCAAGCGTTGTTCGTTTGTAAGACGATTCATGATTAAATTATAGACCAAACTGAAGATGTTTGACAGTGACACAAGATACAAAACGTGCCTGAGCTGTCAAAACTAGTGTTGCCAAAAAGATAATAGCAAAAAAATCACTCGTTATACCATATAAAAACTGTACATAACATTGCCTTGTACAACTCAAGGATAACATACCAACTCATTCATAATCCAATACAAAGAAAAAAATAAAATAATAATAATAAATAAAAGAAACAAAAAATCAGAACTGGCATATATTAAATTAGCTCCCCAGCCAATGTTCATTCTATGTAGATAAGTAAAATAAAACAAAACAGTCCAGCATAGTAACAAGACATCAGAACAGTAGTCAGTCAACGAAGCCTTGACCAAAATATTTCAAGAGTTTCAAGCGAAATACATTATTGGAATGAGAGAAAATACGTAGAGAAAATGGTAATTGATTCCACCAGCGAGCAATTCTTACTTTAAATGATTTCTCAAAAAATGACGATGTTATTCTTGGTATAATAAGTTGCGGGTTTCGAGTTGAGTGCCCAAACACAAATGATCTGTACAATGATATTGGTCTAGAAGTGTTCATTGTCTTATAAAAAAAAATAGGTTTCGGCACTCGACAAATTCGTGAAAATAGCATCCAAGAAATGTCCGCACATACGATGAAATGTGCTCTCTTCGACGAACATTGTAGACAAAGCGAACCACAGTATTGACCAAGCGATTAACTCTTCCCAACTGTGTCATGCAGCAGCCTGACATTATTTCAAACCCATATACTGAAAAGAATTCCTTCATTAATATAATGAATATTGACATTAATCTAATGAAAACTTTCATTATTTTTCGGCCAATGATGGCCTTCATTGGACTAATGAATCTTGTTTCATTAAAAATTATGTAATGAATATATTCGTTAGATTAATGATAACTTCATTAAGTCAATGAAGCATGAATCATAATATTTATGAATAGTTTACATTAAAACAATAAAAATATTCATTAAGTTAACGAGTCAATTTCATTAGTTTTATGAATTTGATACATTAACATTAAGTAAAACTTTAATTCCTTTAATGAATCTTCTTCATCATTCAAACGTAATTTTTTCATTAGGCCAATGAATGTGTTACATTGTTTTTATGAAATATTTTCACTAGTGTAATGACTACATTTGTTGAACCAATGAAAATGTTCATTAATGTGGTGAAAAATTTTCGTCATTCTAACGAAATAAAATCATTAGTTTAAGGTAGAGTTGCATTATTCTAATGATATTTTTTCATTAGAATTGTGCTACTATAAAGAAACCAAAAAATTTTTTTGTATTAAGCATAAAATAATTTTTTATTGTTTTAATACACTATTGAAATTTTTATTAAACAATTTTTTACACGGTAATTAATGTATTAAATAATTTACCTTATCATTCAGTTAGTAGTTGTAATATATTTATAATCTCACTTTTACTAAATCTCTAAAATTTTTCACCCACCGTTCAAAAATTTTGTATTACAAATCCAATGAAATTTTCTAATGAAATTATGAAACCTAATGAATCAATTTCAATGAATATTTTCATTAAGGCTATGAATCTTCATTGATGGAACGTAATTTTTCATTCCGTTAATGAAAATTATTTAATGAATTGAGCTCATTAGAAATATGAAGCAAATATTTTTCAGTGTATAGAATATGCGATATTAACAATGACCATGCTAACCGCTTTCTTATGTGGAGAGGCAAATAAATATTCGATGAATAAATTTTCCGCAAGTTCCATAAAACTTTTCCACACAGGCTATCAATATGATTCGTAAAAGAGAGTCTCGAGTCAAGAATGACTCCTAGACATCCAAGACAATCAACAAACTGAATACGGTTGTAAGCTAACGTTACAACAGGTTCATAAATAAAATGATTTGAAGGCCCAAACGTGATAGCCTTACTTTTAGACGGGTTTATTGCTAAATAACTAGATGAAGCCCACTCCAGAATACGTTGTAAGCAAGTATTTATATTATCTACCAGAGTAGCACTTGAAGAAATAGGACTCTTAACAAGTAGGAAATTATCATCAGCACACAAAAAGGTCTCACATATAGTAGAATTAGCAATACTAGCCAGATCATTCACATATAGCGTAAATAGGAGTGGTCCCAAGATAGATCCTTGGGGAACTCCAGATGAGAGAGATCTTAAACCAGACACCATCTCATTCAGTACCACAAATTGCGATCTATGGCATAGATATGAGTATATTAATTTACATGCAGACTTTGAAAAACTGAAATCATTTCTCAGTTTCTTAATCATTAACGAATGGTTGATAGAGTTAAAGGCTTTCGAAAGGTCTAGTGATATAAGAATACTCAAATTATCATTTAATCAATATTTAATAAATAATTAATCGAGAAATTTTCTACAGAAATTTGAATCGAATAATTAGTTATTCGCTATTTTTCTACAGAAACTTACAATGAATAAAAACTGCAAATATGAGATAGTAATCATAAAGAGATAAATATGATATACGAGTATATAGGCAGAACCATAAAGACACATTCAAAGCTTAGAATGGTGGTGTCGAAAATGTTGTGCCGCTCGACATGCTACAGCATGTCATTCTGAGTTCGAGACCGGTTGAGGGCTAATGAGTAGTAGTGTAGTGACTAGGAACCAAACTCTAAACTCTTCTGGCCTTCTTTAATCACAACTATTGTTAACAACAATGAAAATCCTTCTTATATAACACACGTACATCTTGTGAAGCTCATCCATTTGTGGTCGTTTGCCTAGTGTATCGCACAACACATTACAGAGAAAATTAATTTTCCAATTGTACAGTTCGTCTTTGGAACAAATTGTCTGCAAACGTGTTTTCTATCATATATAGCGTTAAACGTCCACAAACAGTACTCCCTGTTTCTTTCTCTCCATAATCTATTTTCCTTTTTCCCACACAATGCATTGGATATATCATCCCACCATTCACTTCTGTGACCGAAGAGTAGAGTTTGCCTTGGTGTGGCCCTAAGCAAGACACTTTACTTTAGGGGGCATTGAGGGGTAAGTGTTCCTCTGTTAGTGTAGCAAATAAAACTCTACGAAGCCGCAGGACTTAAGTTGTGTTGGGTTAATTGTCAGCACGGAGATCGACAAAGCGCCCAAAAGGTTCGGGTTGCAGACCACCTCAGCACTGGTTGAGGTGTCTACATCTGGCTGAAATATTCTAGCCGTACTTTAAACCTAAAACCTCTAAAGAAACATTCAAGTGCCTCGGTTTTTTGAAACGGTGTAAGATGTACTTCACTCCATCCGATCTCCTTACTATTTATACCACCTACATCCGACCGAAAATGGAATACAACCCTTATGTTTGGGCGGGTAAACTCAAAGTCTATTTTGGGTTTACTCAACCGTATGCAGGAGAGGGCGAAGAAGCTTATCGGTGACAGTAGGGTATCCAACTCTATTGACTCACTGGAGCATCGACGCAGTGTGGGATGCGTTACTCTGTCTTATCGATACTACAATGGATTTTGTTTGACGAGATTAGGGATCTTGTTCCCGAAACGCGCACATTTTTACGTAGCACGCGTTCATCGTCCAGAGCTCATCCATTTGTGGTCGATTGCCCGGGGAATCGTACTACGCATTACAGAGACAATTCGTTTTTCAGCCGTACGCTTTGGCTGTGGAATAAGTTGCCTGCAGACGTGTTTCCTGTCTGTTATAACATTGGAAGGTTCAAGTCAAATGTTCACAAACACTACTCCCTCTTTCCTCCTCCTCATAACCTATTTTCCTAGTTCTGGTACAATGCATTGCATATGTAGGCGTCATCCCCTAAGTACTGGTCCAATAAAAAAAAAATAAAAAATAACACGGAATGGGGTTAGTTTCCCTGATAACTATGGCGCTTTGCTGTTTTCGGGGACTAGTAACCTCCAAGGTGCTGTTGTGTAGTAACAAATATCTGTAATGTTAGGAACCAGAATTGATATTTAGACGGGTTAAGAGCTGATGTTCTTGATGGGCTGCGGCCTACCAACTCATTAAACCTTGTCTTGCATTGACTTCTGGGCAATTGCATGCAAGGGGGATTATAAAGCCCGAACTCTTAAGCAAAAGGGTTTGTCCATATGACTACAAACATATGTCAAACACTAGCGGGCTATGTGCGCCTTGCATGCCATACGGGGGCGCTGAATAATTCACCCCTTGATATTGACTCCATCAGATTAGGTCGACCAGGCGAGTGCTGATGTAAATAATTTTCCTTATGGACTTCAGTCCACCAACTCGTTAAGCGTTGTCTTTCATTGGCTGTTTGGACAATTGCATACAGGAGGGATTGCAAGGCCCACACTCTTCAAAATGGAGTTTGTCCATACAGATACAAACTTATGGCAAAAGTTGGGAACTGTGAAAAATTCACCCCGTAGGAGATGACCCATCATTAAACAAGGCCACTAAGGCAGGAGCTTATGGAAATCAATGTTATGTTCTGTCTGTTCAATCAACTATTTGGAGTATTGACGACGCTTGAAGTGGTCCAGGTTGAATCTGTCAAACACTGAAACAAAGCAATGTCATATGAAGTTGGGCAAACAACTAGACATTGTTAAGGTGTGACTCGCAATTAACATCGTGCCTTATGGTTGGACTATTCTTTACTATATATAACAGCCTGAAACATATTCTTCCACACCATTGCTGGTAAATGTTTTATTAAAACTTTATATGACACCTTTCGCATATATAATATCAGTTCCACAAATATATTGTTTATAACAAAAAAAAAACTATACTTTCTTCTAATAATCTTGTTGAATCAAAATGGGGTCAAATTCCATAAGTATTTTTGTCATTTATGGCAAAAGTAATTTATCAAACAATAATAATAAAAAAAAAATCTACTCACTTTTTATGCGAACAATATTTGCTGCTTTCTAAGCAGTTTGTCCCTTCCACCGCCCCATCAACCGGTTCTAAGCAATTTTTGCCAGCTAAGCCCTTAAATGAGAGAAATAAAGTAAAAGTCATGTTTCTTTTGTCTTATAGCACACAGTATAACAGTCATAAAATAGATGTTAAACGAACACTTCTAACGAGTACGTGACACCGAAGTCATTGTGACAGCAGCTGTGTGAGTGCGTGTGAATAAATGACAAATTTAACTGCAGTTAAAATATGAGTTTAACACGAAACGTGCGCCAGTTATAATAAATTGTCACAAATATGTACGTAGCGTGCATTTTGGACAACAATGTCATAACTAAAAAAACGTTAAAAAAAGTTTAGAAAGTACTTTTTAATTGAGTTTATTTACTGGCACCATATAATATACAGTTCTTTTAAAAGCTCTGCATTGCTAAAACGCATAATAAATTTTTTGAGTTATGTTATTGTTGTTAAAAATGGGTGATATGTATGCTGAAATGTAATGTAAGGTTATAAGATTTATTTATTAAATATTTTTAACTTCTTTAATTGCGTGATGTGAGCAAATTACTGAGTTTTTAAATGAATTTATGATTGATGTTGTACTTTGTTTATGGCTGTTTTTAAATGATTTTTGTTTTCGAAATATAAAGTCCAGCTTAAATCATTTTACAAAATCTTTCAAAAAATAGTTAAAAATACATTAACTTTAATATATTTTTAATTGTTGAAATGTGTTAAACGTGCTTAAAAATTTATTTTATTTCAAACATTAATTTAGCAAGATTATTGTGAATGAAAATAAAGATACGTTTACAAGGTAGTACTACAAGATATTTATATATTGTGTACAGCAGCTCTGGGCCGGGGAACAGCTCTCGCTTCATTATGTGCGATCAGGGCTGTTGATGTTGTTTAGCCTTCGAGAGTTTTGCGTCTCCCTCTCACTGGTTAACTGTTTGCCTCAACTATTAGTTAACAGTTTTTTTAGGTATTTTTTCGTTTAAGGCCGCTAATTGTGAATGAATGAAATGGTCTTTTTGCATTAAAAATTTTATTAGCGACTTTTTTGCCAGCTAATATAAGGCTAAGGTTATAAAATATTTTGTATGAAACTTCTGTTGTGCTATTTTGAATGATAAAAATTTGAGGTAATTTTTCACAGAAAATTATTAATTAATTTGCATTAATTTTACGTATTTTTATAATAAAAATTTTATAAATTATTTCCAACCAATATATTATGAGGTAATAAACTATACGTTTATATTCTGTTGCTCTATTGTGAATGGCAAACATTTTAGGTAATTTTTTATATTGAACATTATTAATTAGTTTGCAATTTTGAAAACTGTGTATTCTCTTAAGGATTGGAATATAAGGATTCAATAAATTTCGAAAACTGGTACTTCGCTTAAACATTTTAAGAACTAGGGGTCCAATTGAGATAATGCTTTAAGTCCACTTATTGAGAATTATCATTCCCGAATTCGCCATCTTTTGATATTCTAACAATTTTTGTCATTATTACTTTTCACGTAATTTTTCCACTATAACAGCATTTTACAACTGAATAAAATTTGTATATATATTTTTTGTGTTATTGTGAATCATAATAGTTCTTACATATTTTTTATTTCGAACACTATTCATTAATCTCTAATTTGAAAAAACAGATATATCTCTAAAAATATTTTAAAAGCTAGGGTTGTATTTAGATGTTGTTTTAAGCCTGCTTATTGTGACTGGTCTTTTTACTTATACTGCATTTTTCTATATTTTTATTTTAAAAAATTTATGAGGATTTTTGTTTATACAATTTTTTTTAACATTTTTTTCTGTATTATTTGATAAAATAATAAAATGTACATATTCTGTATATATCATTGTGAATGACTGTAACCGTAGATTTGTAATATATTTTTATTAAACGTTCCCAATTTGAAAATTTGATATTTGTTTAGAAATATTTTGAACACTAGGGTGGCAATTGAGCTGATATTTTTAATTTGTGGCTAAATCATTGCATTCAATATCTAGCAAGATTTATCGAAATTTTTCATTTTGGTACTATGACCCATAATGTCGAACGAATCGCAACAATATAATAGTGATTTGTATTCGTACTTTTAGGAAACGTATGATCTTCAATCTATAAAGTTTTGCTTAAATTACAACCCGATACGCATCGTTTACCATAAGTTTTACATACCGTAATTTTATTTAAAACTATAGTTGATGTGATATCCTATCCGGTGATTACAAACCTGATTATTGTGAATAATCTTTTATTTAATCTGCATCATTCTATACATATTATATTAAAGATTAATTGGGGCTTTTTTTATATTACTTTTCATACTTTATGTATTTTTGCTGCCACGTATTTCATAAAGGAACAATATATTAAATATTATTTTATTGTGAATGATAATTAGTTTAAGTTATTTTCTATATTCATTACCACTAATAATGCCGCAATGTGGAAAATGTGGATATTCGCTTAGATATATTTTAACAGCTGAAATTGTATCAATCACACTGGTATATTAAGCCTGCTTATTGTGAGTGATTACCTATTTATTATGTATCTTTTAATGTTATATAAAAAATGGCTGGGGCTTTTCTCTGTATTATTTGTTATTTTAGTTATATATTTTTTCCAAATAATACTGAAGCAATACAAGTTTTATATGCGTTTGTGTTATTGTGATTGCCAATCATTATTAATTATTGTTGATGCTCATAATGTGTAATACATTATGAACTAACCCGCAATTTGAAAACAATAAAGCGTTATATATACTTATATAACGCTTTAACGTTGTATTTGCAATTTAGGTATTAATATATACTTTATTATTTTGGTTTTTATTCGACCTCTATTTCTTAATTAAGTAGTATTTCGTTGAGTTTAAGGTCCTTTTTGCTTATTTATTTTAATATTTCTGCCAATATTTCGCTTTCATTCGGATAGCTTCTTCAGGGCAATAATATTTGTTATATACTTTATTGTGAATTATTATTCATTCATTCTTCATACTTTAATAGAATTTTTATGAGAATTGTTAATCATATCACATTTCATTTTGAACGTATTCTTTCGACTTATAATTTAAACATGACTCAAATTTTTTTGTTATTGTGAATTAAACTAATTTAAACTGTTTTTTATAGTGAATGCAATTTGAAAAAATATATATCTCCTTTATTTTTTGAAATTGTAGTTACAATTGAGATGAATTCTTGCCTCCTGATTATTGTGAATAATCTCTCATTCATTCAACACCGTTTCTTCATTTACATAAAATTGAATTTTTATCTTCTTTTTTCATTCATTTGCGCACTTGTTTTTTATTTTTTTATTGTATATTAATGGGTTATTAAATTAAGTTACATTGCCTTCGTTGCTACTGTTGCACAAGTCTTTACAATTCATGCAAATTATTTTTCCATTTAGGTCAATAATTGCGGTTAATGGCATCTTAAATCCATAAGTATGTTAGTCATACTTGTGGCGGTATTTCTTTTCATACATATATCTACATATTTTCGCTTAAAATGCAATTTTTTTTTTGCCACAAAGTGCACAACAAACAAAGAAGAAAAAACAACTTTCGCCACATGTGTGTTGAGTGATTGGTGTTTGTTTGTTGTGGAATGTGATGTGATGAAATTAAGTTGGCGGGCTTTGAAACAAATTTGTTGAAGATGCTGGCCATAATAATTGTAGGCAGTGATAAAAAGAAAAAAATGCTAATAAGCCTGTATTAAATAGGATTAAATTATAAAAATAAAACAGTTAATTTTGAAGATGAAGCATCAAATTTGTTTACCTCTCATGCCAGGGGAAATACATGTAAATAGCAAACATGATTTTAGGCAGCTGGAATAATGAATTAAAAACTATTTAGCTGCCAAACAAGTTACAAACAATACTTTTAAAATGTATTGTACTTGAAGCATAGAGGACTACTTGGTTTTCGATAAGTAAACTTTGCCAGGGGAATTATTTAAAGCACTTTAATAAAAACAAACAACTGATTTAGTTTAATGCTAATGATTGCAAGTTGTTTAAATGCTATTTTAAACACACTTTACCTTGATGTAAACAATAAAGCTTGTAAAAACTAGTATAACAATTTTTGGGTTATAGCACACGCACCCAACAAATCTTTTGCTCTGCTTGACAGAAATGCAGAAATCTTAAAAAAACTATTTACATCAGTTGAGTTTTTATATAAACTATAAAATACTTGTGAAGTTAATTTATATCAGCACCTGCCTTAATGCCAAAGCTGATAATGGACCAACTCCACGGGGTGAATTATTCACGATGTACCAGCATCCCCGTGTGGCTTGCTAGGCTCATATAGGTCGCAACTTTTCGCTATAAGTTTTTTGTATTATAGAGAAACCCCTAGCTTAAAAGTTCGGGCCTTATAATCTCTCTTGTATGCAATTTCACAACAGCCGATGGAAGCCAAGGCTCAATGAGTTGGTAGGCCGAAGCCCATTAGGAGCATCAGCCTTTAAGCAACACACCCGTCTAACCCTCACTCCTTGTTCCTTACTCTAGTGGAATTTGTTGCAAGACAACAGCACTTCGGTGGCTTGTTAGCCCCCGAAAACCGGCTTAAGCCACAGTTGTGAAGGAAACTAATTCCTCTTCCTGTGATTTTAGGTTTAAACTAGAGCTAGAACGTTTCAGCCAAGGAAATCCTGATCAGCACCGAGAGATCTGCAAGGCAGAATCTCCCAGAGGCTTTACTAATCCCCGTTCTGCCAATTCTAACCCTTGGTACGGATTTCGGAAGTCTAATATAACCTAAGTCATGCGGCTTGCTATACTTTTATTTACTGGAAATGAGAAGCTCCTGCGCCACTATTCTAACGAAAACAGAGTGCCCTGGTTTGGTGTACACCATAGCAATAACTGTTCCCCGTGTAGTCAGCAGGCAGTTTCACATCGTTTAAAATCGTTAGAAAAGATTCATAAACAAGGTAACTGGGTTCCGTACAGTGTTGCCAGATCGAAATATTTTTTAAAATTTCTTCTCTATGAAAAAATTTTTTTTTGGAAATTCATGCTGCTAAATTTTTTATGTTTATTTTAATAAAATTGAACCAAAAACACATACAAAAAGAGTTTTCGGTCGAAATAATGTTTTCTTTCAGAAAAAAAAAAATTTAAATACGGCAACACTAGTTCCATACCAAGTAAAGCCATTAAGCATGAGTGACATGCTGATTTGCTAGATACAAAACTAAGTGCAAGGTCGCGAAAAACGAAGCTAAACTAGCTTCTTTCGGACAATCATATTTAAAACAAAAACAATGTTCAATTTTGTTATTGTTTTAAAGGTAATTGTGCGAACGAAAGAACAATTTCCTTATCGGTGAACTGGCACCAAAAGTTTCGTTTGTCGTATAAAAACAAGGAATATCTTCAGAACTACCTGACCAAACGTTAACATCCGCGACAAATAAAATATTCAACAAAAAGAACTCATGCTGGGTATTTGGTGGTATTAGCTGGCAGCTAATTCTGTCATTCGCTTACGAGCGAATTCTTACTCGAATGTGCGAGTTTTTACACTTTCGATATCGCGTAAAAGGTATTGAAATTTCTAATGATGGCATTCGATAGAGAGCAACCGTTTGAATGCAACCGTGCAACTTTTTACTCGTAAGCAAAAGTACTATCGAAAACCCGCCAAACAGAAAAACACAAAAAGTTCAAAGTTTGTTTTGAATATAAAATCAAATGTACATAAGTATAAATAATTTTTTATTTCCGGTCAGCAGTAACGAAAATTAGTTTTACACAATAAGAAATTTTGGCTTTGCAAAAGGTGTACTACAAAATACTGCGCAAGGGAAATATAAAGCCCACCAATTGTGGCAAGAGCTTGCTCTGAAGTTGAACGCTTCTGGTCCACCAGCTAAATATGTGATTTTGCACACAGTACTTTGGCTAATCCCTTTAAAAAACTCATTTCCAACGTAGTGTTGGAATCCTCCTGAAGCCAAAAGCGCAAGTGTGGCGGCCAATTGAAGTTTTGGTGGAACTGTGGTGGAAATTTGTGCCTCAAAATTTAATTGGCCCAACAAATATCGGGTGGTTAAATTTCAAGGGCCGATGTTGAATGTGAACCACACCTAAACGCCAAGTTTTTTTTCCAAATTTTATTTGATATTTCTCTATTTCAGACTTATTCAATTTGAACCATGGAGAGATACACAATCCAACAACGTGTTAAAGTTATCCAGACTTATTATGAAAATGATGATCAATTTTCGAAGAAAATCATCTTCAGTGATGAGGCACATTTTCACCTCAGTGGATGCGTCAATAAACAGAATTGGCGCATTTGGGCGAATGGGAATCCAAGAGTGACTGTCGAAAAACCAATGCACCCACAAAGAGTGGCTGTTTGGTGCGGTTTATGTGCTGGCGGCATCATCGGGCCGTATTTTTTCCAAAATGAGGCCGGTCAGGCAGTTGCTGTGAATGGTGTTCACTATCGTAAGATGATAACGAACTTTTTATGGCCCGAATTGGAAGATATGGATGTAGACGATATGTGGTTTCAGCAGGACGGTGCCACTTGCCACACAGCTAACGAAACAATTGCTCTTTTGCGCAACAAATTCAATGGCCGTGTTATCTCACGTAATGGCGATGTCAATTGGCCGCTAAGATCATGTGATTTGACACCGTTGGACTTTTTTCTTTGGGGTTATTTGAAAGAAAAGGTGTACGTCGATAAGCCAGCAACAATTCAACAGCTGAAGGATGAGATAATTCGGCACATTAACGGCATAGAACCTCCATTATGCCTTATTCTTTATTTCATGGATGTATTTGAACAAAATATTGACTGCACTTACTCGTTGTTTGGCAAATTTAAAAGATCTGCACTTCCCCTAATTTTTTTTTTATTTATTGTATTAAGGGTAACCGTTTCGTGGGAGTCAGATGATGATGCTTAATATAATAATTTGGGTCCATTTCTTTTGCATTTTTATTTGTATTGAATTTGTTGCTCGTAAATTTTAACTTGTTTTGTCAAAACATATGATTTTTGTTGACAATTTTCGGCAGTGTTATAAAACACATTTTCTCAGTATTTTGCAACACTGAAGTGATAACTCGACTCGTTACGTAACGAGTCATATCATTAGAAATTTGCACGATATTGGAATTATTTTCTACCCGATAGTAAATTCGATCACGAATGAGAGAATTAGCCCCTAGGTATAGTTTACATATTACAGGTGCGAGATCAAACAGCAGGAAAACCACCCTCAATACTAGTCCCGCTATGAAAAAATTGTTCTCCTACATGAAAAACTATTTGTAAACACTTGATAGGGATGTACTACCCCACCCAACATATTCAGCAGAATTCCGCCTTCCGTCCATCATTTGTTTCGTTTAAGGCCATGTTACACGATCGTGCGATCTATAAAATAAAGCATGTGTGCTGAAAAAGTACTAAAACTGCAACCGTGCAACAGACTTTTTGACAAATCTTGCGATTTGAAAAATTTTATGAAACTTTTCAAAACATTATGGTTTCTGTGCGATCAGTGTGATATATATTGTGAAAAATATAAGAATATTGTTGATGCCTCAAGAAAAAAATTTAAGTAATGTAAAATTATTATGTTAATAAGAGTTTTTAATTGTTTTATTGTGTATATATCGTACGATCGTGCAGGATAGTGAATCAGGGCCTTCAATGGCATATGATTTGCTGGACTTGCGGCTAACATCACATGAAGATATCTATCACACATAAAGCGTGCGGGTAATCAAATTTAGATAACGAAGCTGTTGCCTTTAGTTAAAGCACACTTAAAGGTTTCATTAATGTAAATTGTTTTTTAAATATTGCAATGCTTTTTTACCACAAAAGAAGTTTTTTTTTTTTGCGTGGTTTCGTTGAAAAATAACTTCTCTCTTCATGATGAATGTCCACTAGAAAAATAAAGGAATAATTGAATTGAAATAACCTCGTTGAACCTCTTAAACGAATTATAATTACTTATTATATATTTTAAACAAGAAAATCATTTATATTAGAGGTTTTAAGCATTTAAATAATTAAAAATTAATTTAATGCCATTTTGACCTTAAAGAGCATATTTTTTGCTATTTTTGCAAAAGTATTGAATAAGAGTCTTTAAAATTAAAACTAAATTATGAATTAATGTTTACAATAATGTTTAATATATAAATAAACCAAGTGCTTAAACTTGATTGAGTCAAAACCACTTTTCTTATTAACTCTCAAACACTTAATGCTTCAGCAGTGTTTCACTTTAAATGGATTTCAATGTGAATGTCAAGTGTTGTGTGTGGCAGGCAGGCAGGCAGGCAGCTCAGCGAATGAAAGAGTCAACAAACGCCATGAAGGCAATTAAAGTACACTCATAATATGATGCTGAAGATATGAAGAGCAAATACAAATAATAAGCAACACAAACATATTTATAATGGCTTTTTGACAATGATGATGATAATGTTGTTGGGGGCCATGACAATGTTTAATAGCCGCGCGGCCAATTTGCTTGCCACACAAGAGCTTGACTAGAATTAAAAAAAAAAGACATTGATATTGTTATTGAAATGTTGGCTTAATAATTTATTTGATATTGAAATCTTTTTATTTTTTTTAAAGAAGAAGTATATAACAGTAGTAAAAAAACAGCAGATTTTGATGACCAGGGATGGAAAGATTTTTTGCTCTGATACACTATCTCACACGATCGTACGATTCATTCACAGGAAAATGTTTTAAAAGTCTGGTCGACTTTATAAAATCTTTTCAAAATGCCATTGTAGTCCACACTATTATATGATTGCAATAATTTATAAATATAGTAAGTTAATTAAGAACTATTACTACAATAATAATTTTACATTAATTTAATTTAGTTCTCGAGGCGCCAACATTATTCTCCTGCTTTTCACGATATATAACACACTGATCGCATAGAAATCATCACGTTATGGAAATTTGCATAAATTTGTTCAAATTGCCAGTGAATTCAAATTAATTTTATATTTGGAAAACTGTGTATTCCCTTAAATATATTTAAAAAAGTAGGGTTGCAATTGAGGTAACGCTTTAAGCCTGTTTATTAGGAATCATTCTTCACTTATTCTCCATTTTTTATACAAAAATCTTAAGGGTATATATAAGTTTGTGATTCCGTTTGTAATTTCTACAATTTTCATTTGCGACCCTACAAAGTATATATATATATTCTGAATCAGAATTAATGGAAAAGCCGATTAAGCAATATCCGTCTATCCGCTGATGAAATACCGTTTCTGAGAAAACCATTAGACATAGAAAGTTTTTCTATAGAAACATTCTTTTACCCCATCAATTCATGGTTTTGCTATTGAAAGCCAGTAATATCGGTTCACATATAGCTGAGATATATTCAAAATTCCAAAAAAAGTCATTATTTTTTTCAATTTTGTATGAAAATTTTTGAAAAAAAAGTTGTTTGTTTTGCTTTAAACTTCACACGATTATTAATATGGTGACTTAAAGGTAAAAACAAATTCCAGATATCGGTTCATATATACCCGAGATATAGCTTAAACCGGGGTTTTCATGAAAAACCACTTTTTTTGCTTAAAAGCAGTTTTGGTAATGAAATCAGGTTATATAAATGTGGAAAACTGAAATTTCCGACATTGGTCCATATATACCCGAGATATAGCATAAACCGGGGCTTTCATGAAAATATCGCGTAAGCGAACTTGAAAAACTTTTTTTGCTTCAAAGCAGTTCTGGTAATAAAGATAAAGTTACTCTGTTCTATCGTTACTACAGTGGATTTTGCTCTGACGAGTTTAGGGGTCTTATCCCCGAAACTCGCATATGTTTACGTAGCACACGTTCATCGTCCAGAGCTGATCATTTGTGGCCGATTACCCGAAGAATCGTACTACCCATTACAGAGAGAATTCGTTTGTCAGCCGTGCGCTTGGAATAAGTTGCCTGCAGACGTGTTTCCTGTCTGTTATAACGTTGGAAATTTCAAGTCAAATGTTCACAAACACTATTTCCTTTTTCCCCCGCCTCACAACCTATTTTCCTAGTTACGGTACGGTTACTGCATATGTAGGGGTCATCTCCTGAGTACTGGTCCAAGAAAAAAGAATGAGGCTATATAAATATGGAAAATGACCGATATCGGCCCATATATACCCGAGATATAGCATAAACCGATTTTGCCATTAACATTTGTTTTTTTTACTGAAAAGCAATTCTTTTTATAAAAGAAGGTTACTAAAATACAGAAAATAGAAAATTCCGATATCGGTTCATATATAACCTAGATATAGCTTAAATAAACTTTTCCATGAAAATGTCCATGAAAGATTGCTTTTATAAAATGGTGATTACAAGGTAAAAAATATTTTGTCCCCGATATCGCTCCATATATATCCGAGTATATTCAGTTTAAATTCGCAATATATACTATACGAGTACATATACGTGACTATCATGAAGGGTATTTTAGATTCGGCCCAGCCAAATATATACCACTCTCTTACTTGCTTTAAACTTATATTTTTTTTATACTTATATTTCTATCACAACTTTTCAACTTACTTTTAAATTAATAAAATATATGTATAATTGCGAATCACAATAATTTTTTGATATTTTTATTAGGAATATTTTTGTTAGATATATTTTTAATTAATCTCTTATGTGAAAAACCAGTTACTTGTTTAAATATATTTTTAATGTTAGGGTGGCGTTGAACTCTCTAGCATTTTAAGTCTACTTATTGTGAATGAGCATTCCTTTATTCTGCATCTTTTAGTATTATTTTTTCATTAAGATTTCTTTTCTTTCTTTTCCTGAATACCTATTGTCATTACATTTCTTATGTATATTCAATAAATAAAATAATAAAGTTATTAAGATTTCTTATTGGGACTTTTGTCTTTATTTTTTTGTAATTTTTTAAATATTTTTTTTCAAATAGTAAAAAATGAAGGAGTACAACTTGTACATTTTTTTGGGTTATTGTGAATGACAAACATTTTTATTTATTTTAGATGTTGTTGTAGTGAACCCAGAATTTGAAATATGAAATTACCGCTTTTAGATACACCTTTTAAACATTTTAGTGGCAACTTTGATATTATATATTAAGTTAGCTTATTGTTAATTATTATTCATTTATCATATTTAAAAAAAATTTTTGCATTATAATTTTAACAATTGAGTTTTTTATTCACTAGTTTAGCTTCTACCATTAATACCAATAAAAAATTATAAATAAAATGTCGACATTTCATAGGAGCTACCCTAATTAACAGTAGACTTTGGAAATTTTTGAAAGATATTCTCAAACATTCAACTTTATATCCAACAATCCAAATAAATTGCTGAGAATTTAAAATGAAAAATGCTCTAATAATAGCTGTCAAAACACAAAAAACAAGCTTTTTCATTTATATTTTTTTTTCATTTTTATTAATTTCACGACAGTTTTTAATCGTAACACTTTTACTATACCATTTTTAATGTCTTTTATTTATATTTTACTTATATTTTATAGATGACTTAAAAGTTTGTGTCATTGTGAATTACCATAACTTTAAGGTAATTTGTTATACTGAATACAATTTAAAACTATATTCGCTATAATATCGAACTGCAATTGAAATATTATTTTTTAAGCCTGCTTATTGTGAATAATCTGCATTCATTTAACAATATTATTTTCATTTACATAAAATTTCGATTCAATAAATGAAAATTGCTTAAAAAAATTTAAATAAAATTTAAGTTTTTATTAATTTTTCACTAATTTCTGTACTTGTTTCTCATTATAATTAATTAACCATGTTTACTCCACAAAGTGAATACCCCTAATTGTTATTGCATGTTAATAAGATCTAACCTTTTCTCTATCATGTTATCAAATTGTAATTGTTGTTAATTTACAACAAACACCAGCTACTAAAACTATAAAACTATAAAAGAAAAGAAACTGTTTCAGCATTTCGATAATAATGACATATTCCCCTGCTTTTTATTTGATAACCATACAACCAACATTCAGATAACACAACCAAAATGTGTTTGTTATGCAGAGAGGGGTTGATTTTTCAAAAAGTTTGCCTTTATCAGTAAGCGTGATCCCTAGTCGTTAAACTTCTTTTTTTTAGAATATTTAATTTATTAGGTCTATAAATCTTCATATAGTTTCTTTGTTCTCTATAATTCATTTGACAACAAGATCATAAATTTTTAACAACGAGTTGTAAAACGGTACGATGAACAATAAAAAAAGAATTATATACAATACGAGTATATACTCGTACAACATACGAGTATATTCCTGCTAGAATGAGTTCAAATTTTACATACATATGTACGAGCGCATACATGATGATGATGGGACACTTTTTGGTGCTACGTGCTTAATCGGAACTTCAAAATGAAATGAATTAACTTTTTCTTCAAACAAGGTTTGAAGTAGGTCTGTTTTCATTTTTTTACACTCAAAAAATTATGCACTGAAATTCGATAAAACTTATTTTATGTAAAGCAAAAATGTTTTTTTCCAGCACTGCAGTTACATCATTACTGATTGCAATTTACAGTTGTACAGCAGCTCTGGACTGAAGAACAGCTTTTGCGTCACCGTAATTACCGCAAAGTACACAGAGATGGAAAAGATTTACGTTGGAATAAATAAGTCAGATTTTTTAATTTTCGGAGACATGCCAAAGCAGTAGTTCGATTCTCTAATTTTCAACGATTCGATAATCTCAACTTTTGTCATCAAATTTCATCGCTTGCACTAACGATTGAGTGATTCTGTAACTTAATTCTAACCATGGTAAACAGCTGTATTTTTCTGTTCATTCATATAAACAACACGTGGCACCTCTGCCAGAAAAAAGCGAAAACCACTAAGAAGAAAAGAAAAAAACAATAAATTTTTCCATAACATATTGATTTTTATTTGTTGTGATTTTAGCTTTTAAGTGACCATAAACATTATTTAATTTATAATAAGGTAAGTAAAATAAAATATGTGACCATATGTTTCATTTATTTTTTTATATGTACTAATTTTTATATATTCAGAGTGACCACAACTAAGACTGGTGATAATCAATATAACTTTGTAAATTCATTAATTGTCAACTCAAAGGAATTGTCCAACTCCCAATAAACACAATGATTATCCCTTGAAGCGTTCAAACTTGTTTCATCCCTTGCAAGTCCGAATGACAAACGTTCAATAGCTATTTCAACACAAAATACACTTTACCGGTTAAAAAATTATACTGAAATTTGTGTTTTTGAAAATGTATTTAATAAATATTTCGTGTATTTAATATATAATAAATATTTTTATTTCTTAAAAATCTGATTATAACCACTTTATTTCATGGATTCACAATTAAAAAAAAAATGCACTTTAACGATTGAATAAACAGCAAGAAATGTTTGTCTTTAAGAAATCGACAATCGGCAGTAAAATTAACAGCTGATTTTGATCGACTTCGATATCGTTAAGAATATGTTACAGAATAGAAAATACGATATAATATTGTTATAATTAGCTAGTTGCCCCCCAGCTAAAGATTTGATTATTATTTTTCTTGTCTTCTTCGATCAAAATTATTGATCACAGCAGATTTGTATTGTAAAAAATCCTTCTTAAGAAAAAAACTTAAGAAAGAAAAAACCTGAACTATAACCCGTTGTACAAATGTACAAACCAAAAATTTAATTTAAAAAATTATAAAAGTTCATCAAAAATTCAATAAATTTATCGTTATAATTATTTTAATGATTCGATTATCGGTATATAAGTTACAGAATCGCACTACAGAAGTAGTAGATAGCAACATATGTTAACGTGTACAAGGTGGCAACGCTATAGCAAAATTACAATAAAAATTTACTACGTTTATACGTGCGAATAAAAATATTGTAAATAACAAAAATTTGCCGTATAAACAGTAAATAAAATTTTTATTTGCGATTAGCTAACTTACGAAAACAATTACTGATTAAAAACTTATTTGCAAATAAAACATGCAAAGTTGCCACTTTATTCCACAATTTCAAAGATTTCGTCGAAATATAATAAAAACTACGCACAGAAGCAAATATTCAAAAATTTTCATTTTCTATAATCTTTGCATTAATTGAATCACAAAACGCATTTAAGTTTTTTTATTTTTCTGTTATAGTTTCAGTATCAAAATGCTTCTTAAACTAAAAATGCTACCAATTATTTATATTTTGAACATATGCCATACTAAAAAAATTAAAGCTTTTCCATATACAAGTTGGCGCATAAACAGTGAGTTAGTTATTTGCAAATAGTTTTTATTTGTGAATAGGCTGCGTATAAACGTGGTAATAAATGCGTATTGATATGCTAATGTCAAAAATATTTGAAACTTTTCTGCAATTATAAATTATTTGTATTGAAATTATTATTATTTTCACAAAATTATTTTTATATGTTTAAGTCAGAGTAAATCACGAAATTCACTTTAAAAATTTAAACAATACAGTTGACGTTAGGTGCTTAAGCGGGAGAGACGCTGTCAAATTGCTTGCTGTTAGCTTCGTGTATATGTGCTTGACTCTTTACAATTTCATGCTTGACAGCCCATCAAGCATTCATTCTAATTTTGATTTTGCGGTGTTATTTTGGCAGGTAATGACCGGAAAACTTCAATAAATTCTTAATTATCATCACTCATGTTCTCGTATTTTTAATTTTTAAGAATTTTTTCACATTAAAAAATAATTACAAAAGTTTTTCCCAGCTTGAAATTCAATAGATTATTTTTTGTTACTTTTTACTTATATTCTTTTTTTATATTTATTTCCTTTCCCTGGCAATCATTCACAATAAAAACAAAGTTCGTGCTTGATGGCTTTCACTAGACACAGCCAAGCATGTCATATCAAGCATGCCATAAAATCAAACAATATTCATTTTCCATCAAGCATAACAAATTTTCACTCATACTATGGTGTGGTCAAATTTTAAGGCCCGGTATTGAATGTGAACCACACCTAACCCTCAAGTTATTGGCTGAATTTCATTAATATTTCACGAAATGAAAATGCACATTATGCATTTTGGGATTTTTTTCGGTGTGAATGGGAAAAATCGAGCAAAAATTTGGGCAAACCGGGAAAACACCAGTACATGCTCGCACACCTTGTTCTGTACAAAATACTGCTGCTGTTCGCAATTGTGTGGCTGAACAGCAGCCTACTGCAACTCGTCGTAGTACCCAACAATTGCACCTCTCACGCTCGTCGTTTATGAACATTATGCATAAAGACTTGCATTTACACGCTTAGAAGGTGTGATGTTCGCTGGAATGATCACATTTTTCATGTCTCTAAAGAAGCATTCAAGTGCCTCGGTTTTTTGAAACGGTGTAAGATGTACTTCACTCCATCCGACCTCCTTATTATTTATACCACCTATATCCGACCGAAAATGGAATACAACTCTCATGTTTGGGCCGGTGCCTCAAAGTCTATTTTGGGGTTACTCGACCGTGTGCAGGAGAGGGCGAAGAAGCTGATCGGTGGCAGTAGGGTATCCAACTCTATTGACTCACTGGAGCATCGACGCAGTGTGCGGTGCGTTACTCTGTTCTATCATTACTACAATGGATTTTGCTCTGACGAAATTAGGGATATTGTTCCCGGAACTCGCACATTTTTACGAAGCACACGTGCATCGTCCAGAGCTCACCCATTTGTGCTCGATTGCCCAGGGAATCGTACTACGCATTACAGAGAGAATTCGTTTTCCAGCCGTACGCTTCGTCTGTGGAATAAGTTGCCTGCAGACGTGTTTCCTGTCTGTTATAACGTTGGAAGGTTCACGTCAAATGTTCACAAACACTACTCCCTCTTTCCCCTTCCTTATAACCTATTTTCCTAGTTCCGGTACAATGCACTACATACGTAGGGGTCATCCCCTGAGTACTGGTCCAAGACAAAAAAAAAAAAAGTGCAATTGACTCAAAAACTAAAGCTTCTTGACCAATTTCAAGCGTCGCCAATGGTCAGAATGGTGACAAGAAATAGCAACACTGGATGATAAGCTCTCGAAGAAAATCATCTTCAGTGATGAGGCACATTTGCATCCTAGTGGATTCGTCAGAATGCAGAATTACCACATTTGGGCGAATGATAATCCAAGAGTGGTGAAGTTTACGGGCTGGCGGCATCATTGTGCCATATTTACTGTGAATGGTTTTGGCTATCGTGAGATGATAATGAACTTTTGATGGCCCGAATTGGAAGATATGGATGTGGACAATATGTGCTTTCAACAGGCCGGTGCCGCTTACTACTTAGCTAACAAAACAATGACTAAATATTAATATATTGAATGTTTGTTGAACTGTTTCAATGTGTTTTCCTAGATTTGTTTATAGTTTTGGACCCTTTTGCTTAACACATCTTAAATACGAGCACATAGTCAACTGGGATACGTAGTGTTTTTGGTATTATAAATAATTATTAAATTCCATTTATTTTTTTTTTCTTAGTGTATCTTTAAATTGCTAAAAATTAAACTCTGTTTTAAATTACATCAAGAATTACTTATAAATCTTCAATGAAATTAGTCTTGCTCTGTTTTTATTTTACCTTTCCTTTACACCATAAATCATTTTTTTTTTTATTATATTTGTCTTGTTGGATTTCTTTGCAGTCTTGTGAGATATTTTTATTCTAATATCAACAACAAATATCAAAAGAATAGGAAAGAATAATGAAAAGAATTTCCTGTTGAATATGTTTTCAATGGAAATCAAGGCAATAAAAAGAGAATAAACAGATTATAACACAAATAGTCTAAACAAATTAAATTGTCAAAGTAAAAAACAAAAACAAAAATCTGAAAGGAATTATGCACAAGAAAAGATAAGGGACAAAGAGTGGGGCTTAAAAAGTTAAAGGAAAAGAGGAAGGTGAAGTGTAGGGAAGAATAAGCTTCGAACACAATAAAACGTAAGGAGTCATGAGGAGTGGTTTGGTTCAGGGAAGAGTGGTGATGACAGCGTTGTCATATATTCTTTTAATCTGTTATTTTCAACCAAAAAAAAAAAAATTGTATTTTGCAAGTCACTGAAAATACACGTGTATTTTTGTTTTTATGTTATATAAAAACATAACAATGTACTCGTATGCTACAAAAATTTCTACAAACTTTTGCTTAGAAAAAAACTTTCAGCATCTCAAAAAATCAGCAAGAAAAGGAAAAGACTAAACGTCAAGCCAAAACAAAAGTAGAAAGAAATATTACAGTTGTTGAAAAAGATTTACATCCGCACCTGCCTTGCGGCCTAATCTGATGATGGACCAGTAAATTATTCACGATTCACCAGAGCCCCCATGTGGCTTGCTAGGCTCACACAGGTAGAAATTTATGCCATATGTTTGTAGCTATATGAGCAACTTCTTGTTGAGGAGTTCGGGCCTTCTAAACCCTCCTGTATGAAATGTCCCAGCAATCAATGAAAGACAAGGCTTAATGGGTTAGTAGGCCGAAGCCCACTAGCAGCATTCTCCCTTAAACCAACTCACCCAACAACCATCACCACTGCTTCCTCATAGTACAGGTATCTGTTGTAAAGGCAATAGATCTTCGGGAGTTTGTTAGTCCCCGAAAAAATCCACGCCCAGCAATTATCAAGGATACTAATACCCCCTTCCTGCGTTTTAGGTTTCAACCACAGCCAGAACGTTTCAGCCAAGGTAGACACCTCAACCATGATCAATCTGTGTTGAACTCCAAGCAGAACCACCCGGGGGCCATGCTGATCCCCGTTCTGCCAATTTATACCCTTGGTAAGGGTTTCGGAAGTCATGCGGCTTCCTAGAGTTTTATTTGCCACAACAAACGAGGGATCCCTTTCCCTCTATATCCGAAAAACAGAGTGCCCAAGTTAGGAATACGCCAAAACAAAACCTGTTCCCCGGGGAGAAAGAAATCTTACAAATAATTTATCGTTTCCTGTCTTCTTTGATCAAGAGTTATTGAACGTGGCAATTAATGTTATAATTAAAAATAATTCTTGGCGAAAGCCAGATTTGGACTTGAGCCAGAAAAATACCACAATATAATAATATAAATATTCAATAAGTTTAACTATTTATCATAATTATACATACATAAATTAACAAGGAAAAATAAAGTAAATGACAGCTTAGAGGACAGAGAGGAGTAGGCAGCAAACGTAGTATGGGTAAGGTTGTATAGACTGTCAATTTCATGAAGCCAATTGGATCCTTTCGTAGTTCCCTAGTAATGCTTGAGGGAGATTTGCAGTCTGTAAAACCTACACATCACCTGACGCTTCAAATCCAAAGCAGCAAGAAAACCATATAAAAGAATCCAGTTCTTGAAATTGTACTGTTAGTAAGTCTGCATTATATGTACTACCTGGGGTCTATACAACATCCATCTCTAACCGAGATAGCGAGACACTCGAACGTGGAGCTTTTTTGGGTACCAGAGAAGTGCCCAGAAATCTAGTCATTGTCACATAGTGACACAGGCGAAGAAGTTAAATCTTCCATGTAATGATTTCTGTAAAAGTTACACAGACGAGGAGGAAGTAGAGAGCGTTGAGCACTGACTCTGTTGGTGTCCAGCTCTTTCTTATGTAAGGGCATTGTGTCTAGGCAGACCGATGCTACATGATTTGACGGAGGTATCGGAAAGTGCGGTAAGTGAATTGGACTCATTTATGCGATCCTTGAGACCAGGCTGGACTCAAGTGGGCTGGCTTTACAATAACTGGCAGCTGGTTAAGCCTAACCTAACCTAAGTGACAATGACAGGAATTAAAGTTTTAAAGCTGCCGAAATGTCACTATTCACATTGTCCCCAGCGTGCGTGTTTAGCTATTGCAGAACAACATCCTTAAAAACTCCTTTTGAAGCTAAAAATATTATATTTAAAGGTAAACCTTAAGTCACTGCAAATAAAGTTAAATTTATGTTTTTTATTTTGTCACTGACATTGTCATATAAATAAATTCCATTTCAATAAACTTTCAACACACTGCCGTAACAAAGACTTCTTCTGTTCAAACCTAAACTCAAATAAATATTTGTGAACCAACTTTACATATTGTACAAAAATATAAAAACAATAAAAAGGAAAACTTGAAAAACTTTTCGAAATATGTCTTTCTCTTGCAAGCACCCAAGAAGTGAATAAACTAAAATTAAAAAAAAAAAATTATTTAAATTTTCCAGAGAACAAACGAAAATAGAAAGAATAACTTAAAATACTATATGCTTTAAGTTTTAAACTTATTTTTTATAAAATTTTTTTTGGCCAAAATGAATTTGAGGCATCAGACCACCTTAAGAGAATTACTTTTTGTAATAATTTTATAAAAATTTCATTCATTGTTTGTTTGGAGTGGCAAACTACCTTTCACTGCAAAACAGTTTCCTTTTGTTACATTTTTTTCAACGGCTTCTTAAGACTTGCTGGCGGCCACTGCTCTAAATTATTTTCAGTTGGAATTTTTGGTTTGTTTTTAGTTGTAGTCCTTCATCTGTTTATTGTGAAGTCAGTGACCACAACAATTTTCTTAGCACTTTAAATTACTTCTTCTTGACCAGCGAAGTTGATTCTGTTTGATGTCACAGAAGTTAAGAAGGAGTGTTGGTATGTATTAGACGGCTGCATAAGCACAAGAAAAATGTCTTACAAGACATCGCAATATTTTCAAGTATCCATCCATCATCTTCTTTTATATTTCAAAACAAACACTTCAGTGCTGAAATGTTCTAAACAAATAAATGAATATTGTCTTACTAACGCTTAGAACAAACAGAACCAAATACAAGTAGAACCAACTGAAATAGCATAAAATTGAAGTAGAACTTCAGGCACTGAATTACTCTTCTACTTTAGTTTTGTTTAAAGAATTTGTTGTTGTTGTTCGTGGTTTTTGTTTTTGTACTAGTGCACAAGTCCTGTACACACAGTACGCTCATATGGCGGTGTGTCAGTGCTAATATTTTAGTGCACTCGCTATGTTTTGCTATGAGTCATCATTTATTTACTTCAGTCAGATGTTTTGTTTTGGTATTTGGCTATGAAACAGAATTCAAGTACTGTCGTGAATGTGTTTCAGAACTATAAAGTGTTTGTTCTGTTTTTAAATCTTCCACAGCTTGATTGTTTTGTTTTTTGCATAGTAGAGCAGTAGTTCCAAACACAAAATGACTCTTGGACTTTTTTAAGATAACATATAAAAAATTTCAGCTCCAGCTTTGACCTCTTGTGAGTAGTACCCTTTTGAAAAAGGGTCTATTTTTGCATGTTTTGTCAATTTGAGAAACTGCTTCCTTAACAGTGTGGCCTTATCTCAAGGTGATCTTATATCCAGGTGAATACAATGCGTCAGTGTTACCTTATCTCAAGGTGATCTTATCTCTAGGTGAACGCAATGCGCCCCCATACATGACAAAATGCCATGCATGAATACCAATTCGATATCATGTTGTTTGGATAAGATCTCTCGCTTGCTTAACAGCGGAACCTTTCAAATATTCCTGTTGAATTTTTGGTTACGGTACCCCGTTGCAACGCTACTGCACACCGAGCTGAATTAAGCTTTCCCCGCTATTTGGGTCTAAACCACAATCACCATGATACTCCCCGAAGGACTCCAACATAACCGGAACAAGTTCCTGGGGCTCTCGGTTGCCGTGGTACCAGATGTAAGTCTTCTGTCAGACTTTGTCGTCTAAGGACTACTACTAGTAGAGCCCCAACCAGCTCCGGGGCTGGCAAACAAAAAAAAAAACAGCAACAACAGAAAACGGGAACAAATGGAGCGTCAGCGACCACAGCAAGCATCAGCCATAGCAACAACGAACACTAAATTTACCCGCAACATAAAACACACACGGATACAAAACACAATAAACGACACAATCAACATTCATCCATACGGATGAGCTAGTTGGCCACCCCTCTGTAGGCCAGCCCTAGACAAAACGAATACAAAAAAAATACAAAAATATAAAACAACACATAATCAGTCCTCAAAGCCCTAAGCAGTTGTGTTTTTAAGTCCAACACTGTAGCCAAAGGCTAAATTAACTGGCGAGTCAAAACCAGACTACTCTGATCTGGGTGTCAGGGCATGGCAATGAGAAGGCAGACATCTGTGCCACAAAAGTAGCGACTCCATTCCCACATTTGGCTTCTACAAGAGTCTCCTTAAGAGGGAGGTGAAGAATTGGACTGTATGGCTAGTGAAGAAACATTGGAGCGGGACAAGCGGTCTTAAACATTACAAGAATTTTCTGCTCTTTCCTGCAGAGAGGCTCAAAAGTACTGGACAGCAAAAATCTCAGTCACTGACAGACGCACTTACAGGTCATTATACATGCCTGTATCTGTACAGGATGGATATTTCCAATACAGGCATTTGCAGATTTTGTGGTGAGGAGGAGGAGGAGTCAATGGAGCATCAATGGGACACAAGAGCTACAGACTGCTACAAGCGTCTACATTGATTGAAGAGAACTTGACACCAGTCCCAATCTTGAAGTTAGTCCAGTTTCTAAACATTCTTAACCCATATGATAGTAAGGGGAATCACAATAGATCGGCAATGATAGCAGTGCACGTGACCATTTCGCGCCTTATCCCATTCAAATAATAATAATAATAACTTTTTTGATGCGCATTGTGTGCTCTTATATCTTATATGAATTTTGCCCTTGAGGTGATCAGGCATCTAGAGAATAATTTTTTGATGCAAATGAACACTTGCCTATAAGTGTTTACCTAAAGCCAGTAGAATTGTGTACGGATTCAACTCCAAGCCATAAAACAAAATTCCCTAAATTGGCGTTAGCGAAACTCCGGTTTCTTAAGCAAACCCTGAAATTGACTGACAGCGGTGACGTACGTGACTGTATTGTATCAATCCATCGTTTCTTATGCGATATTTACACGTCTCACACGGACACTGTCAAGAAAGTTTGTAAGAAAAGTAAAAAATTTTTTCATACAACTTTTCCAGACAGGTCACTCGTCTGTAAACATTCATTTTCTTTAATTAGATAGTTATTATTTTTTAAATAATAAAAATCCCCCTGAATCATTTACTTACTTGATAACATTTATTTAAAAAATTTTATTAATATTTTTTTTTTATGTATTAAAAGTTTTTTTTTTTTTTTATTTATTAAGCAAGATTATACAACTTTTAGTTTATTTTGATTGGACGACGGATCAATTGATTCAACGTTTGTTTGTACAAGTGCCCAGAAATCGTGACTCTAGTGGCACAAACCAAACACACGTTAACAACAATTCTCAATGTAATTTTTGCATAAATTAACACTTATTAGAGCTATAAATAGTTAATTGAAAAAAAAAAATACATTTGTAGTAATTGTCTGCAATTAAAATTAAATATATGTAAAAAACATTGATTGTTAGCATTTAAACACAAGTTTGTGCAGATGTAACGCTTTAAACAAAATACGATGATCACCACTTGTTGTAGAAGTGATTGATCATATAATTAGCATATGATTAGAATATTTAAAAAAAAAAAAACTAGTCAACTGATTTAAAGAAGGTTAAATAAATTCATTCTGAAGTGATACGACGTAAGTGGCAAACTAATTTCTTTACATGGGGCGGGGTGGTGCAACCAATGTGTACGATGATAATAGTGAGTCATATATTAAAATCAAATTTTTTGTCCAACTTAATTTAATATTTTTTTGTTTTCGAATAATTCAACCCTGCAGAGTTACACAATTAAGATCATTGAAGCCTTTTACGAAAATGGGTGTTCAAATCAAAAGGCATTTCGTGCACTTTGCGGTTTTAATTTTGTTCGCTATAATCGACTAACTGTGTCCCCATTCCGGAGAACTGTGCGCAAATTTCAGCAAACCAGATCTATAGGAAACATGATAGCACATGCACATGCTCACCCAGTTCTTTCTCTGGAAAAAATTGGTTACACGAATTTGAGGTCGGCCTGGTAGTAACCGTGGTGAATGGTGTTCACTACCATGAGAATTCATAATAAAAATTTTCTAAAAAAAAACCATTAGCTTATAATTCATCTAAATAAATAAAGAAAATAAATAAATGTTCGATAGCAAAATCTATATACGAGTATAAATATATTTTCGATTACTTTCTATAAAAAGATTATTGTTAGTAAAACTTTCCATTAAAAAATTAATTTGCAAATTCTATACACGAATATAAAAATATTTTCGATTATTTTCTGTAAAAAAAATTATCGATAGTAAAACTTTCTATTAAAAAATTATCGGTTAAAAAAATTTCGATAGCCAAATATTTGATAGCAAAATGTGTATAGATTTTGCAAATTCTATATAAGAGTACAAAAATATTTTCGATAATTTTCAATAAAAAAAATATCGATAATAAATTATCGATAGTAAAGCTTTCCGTTAAAAAATTATTGGCTAAAAAAATTTCGTTAGCCAAATCTATATACGAGTATAAAAATATTTTCGATAATTTCCTATAAAAAATTATCGATTATAAATTATCGATAGGAAAACTTTCCATTAAAAAGTTATCGGTTAAAAAAATTTCGATAGCAAAAGTGTATAGATTTTGCAAATTCTATATAAGAGTACAAAAATATTTTCGATAATTTTCAATAAAAAAAATATCGATAATAAATTATCGATAGTAAAGCTTTCCGTTAAAAAATTATTGGCTAAAAAAATTTCGTTAGCCAAATCTATATACGGGTATAAAAATATTTTCGATAATTTCCTATAAAAAATTATCGATTATAAATTATCGGTAGTAAAACTTTCTACTAAAAAATTATCGGTTAAAAAAATTTCGATAGCCAAATATTCGATAGCAAAATATGTATAGATTTTGCAAATACAAAAATATTTTCGATAATTTTCAATAAAAAAAATATCGATAGTAAAGCATTCCGTTAAAAAATTATTGGATAAAAAAAATTTCAATAGCCAAATCTATATACGAGTATAAAAATATTTTCGATAATTTTCTATAAAAAATTATCGATTATAAATTATCGATACGAAAACTTTCCATTAAAAAGTTATCGGTAAAAAAAATTTCGATAGCCAAATATTTGATAGCAAAATGTGTATAGATTTTGCAAATTCTATATAAGAGTACAAAAATATTTTCGATAATTTTCAATAAAAAAAAATATCGATAGTAAAGCATTCCGTTAAAAAATTATTGGATAAAAAAAATTTCGAAAGCCAAATCTATATACGGGTATAAAAATATTTTCTATTATTTCCTATAAAAAAATTATCGATTATAAATTATCGATAGGAAAACTTTCCATTAAAAAGTTATCGGTTAAAAAAATTTCGATAGGAAAATATTTGATAGCAAAATGTGTATAGATTTTGCAAATTCTACATAAGAGTACAAAACTATTTTCGATAATTTTCAATAAAAAAAATATCGATAGTAAATAATCGATAGTAAAGCATTCCGTTAAAAAATTATTGGATAAAAAAAATTTCGATAGCCAAATCTATATACGAGTATAAAAATATTTTCAATAATTTTCCATAAAAAATTATCGATTATAAATTATCGATAGGAAAACTTTCCATTAAAAAGTCATCGGTTAAAAAAATTTCGATAGCCAAATATTCGATAGCAAAATCTATATACAAGTATAAAATTATTTTCGATAATTTCCTATAAAAAAAAATTATCGATAGTAAATTATCGATGTATGTATTAAGTCTGCCTTGCAGACTATCTCCGTATTAATCATGGTTGAAGTGCCTATCTTGACTAAAATGTTCTGACTGTCGGTTAAACCTACAATCGCAGAAATCGGAATTAGTTTCCCTGATAACTTTGGTGCTATGCCAGTTTTCGGGGACTGAAGGGCACCCGAGGTGCTGTTGTCTTGCAACAGATACCTGTACTGTGAGAAATTGGGTGCGATGCTTAAACATGTAATGCCTTGGAGACGATAAAAAAAACACATCAACGTTCTAAGTGTGTGCGTGCAGTCGTGCTTATCCGGGTACACTTATAGGTTGTCGGCTCTGATTGATGAATATCAAAAACTTTTGATATTTTATTTTGACGTGTTATTATTCTGATAGTCTCCAATTGTGATTGACGATAGAAAATGTCAGTTTTATTGTCGAAAGGCACAGAAATAAGTAAAATAACAGCCAGTTTACCAATTTCGAAAGAAAATTAATGCGAAAGAAAGCCAGTCACTCACATTCGAATCAATTTGGGTTTGTCTATCTCACTACTAATCGTTTGCATATTCTTATGTATGTATTTTATTTGAGTTTTGACATATCGTTCGCATAGAAAAAAGTTAGACGAACCCAAATCAATTTTCTTTCGGATAGATTGCGAGCGCAAGCACGCTGTCGAGGTTGGTAAACTGGCTGTAAGAAACTACACCCATATTTATTATGATTATTGAATTTTATTTTGTTTAGATGTATACATATATATATATATATATATATATATATATATATATATATATATATATATATATATATATATATATATATATATATATATATATATATATATATATATATATATATATATATATATATATATATATATATATATATATATATATATATATATATATATATGTTGCAGCAAAATCTAAGTAAATCGTATTTAAGGTGACGATATGTATAATGAAATTCTGTTTGCTTAGTATCTCTTAAATTGTTAACTGATTCTCTGCTTAACGTACTCAATAGCATTTTTATATTTGATATTTGCTCTTCAAACTTATTAACTGTGTAAATATGTATGTATATAAGCACATACACAAATCTGCATTCAATTCTACTTGGATTTATGTAAAAGGGATAACGGTTGGCAATAAAAGATCATGTAATTTATTTACCTCTTAAAAACAGTTTTAGTTAAGTAAAAAACACTTTGATACAAGGCGAGAACGAGTGCAGTCGAAAAACGAAAAATTTTAAAGCGACTTAGTTTTTTATTGAATTAAGTGAATAAATTTAAACTTATAACTTTCATGCGCCGTTATCCCGGTTATTGAAAACAAAGAAAAACTTAACGCTATTGAAAATTTGTTTTTAATAAAAATTGAATTTATAAATCGCTTAAATAAAAGGAGTTTCATTAAACGTTATTTTACTAAATCGAAATAACAATATATATATATATATATATATATATATATATATATATATATATATATATATATATATATATATATATATATATATATATATATATATATATATATATAATATATATATATATATATATATATATATATATATATATATATATATATATATATATATTTATTACTATTTTTCAGTTATTACAACTTTTCATCGATAGTTTTTTTCTTCTTTTCATGTTGTTTTTCTTAACAAAATTGCACAAGATAACAAAAATTCATCAACCGATGATGGCATGAACGCAGCGAAGTCAAGATACAAATGATGATTGACGATTTTATTTGTACGTCTCCCTTTATACGACAAAAACACGACACACACACATGTGCACGAATTGACGTGTTCTTTTTATCGTCTCCAGGGCACTTATGAGCTGGTTAAGGGAGATTATGCTCTTACTGCACTTTGGTATACCAACTCATTTAGTATTGTCTTCCATTGACTGCTGGGATATTGTGTACAGAAGGGATTAGAAAGCCCGAGCAAGGGGTTCGTCTATTTGGCTACAAACTTATGGCAAAAAATTGCGACCTGTGTGAGCCTGGCAAACCACATGAGGGCACTGGCGAAACGTGAATAATTCACCCCGTTAAGTTCGTCCATCATCAGAGTAGGCTGACAAGACAGGTGCTAATGTAAGTCCACTTCACAATCTGTCACACACAACGTTGGAAGGTTTATGTCAATCGTCCACAAACATTAGACCGTCTTTTCTCCTCGCTATAGCCTATTTTTCTGGCTCCAGCATAATGCACTGCATATGTAGGGGGCATATGGTTCAAGATAACATAAGTAAGACGTCTTTTTTTGTGTCCAACACAAAATTGACAAATGTCAATGATGTTGACAACTGAAAGGAAAACAACTAAAGAAAAATTTGTAAAAAATGCATACATATGTACATACATACACACATATGTAGCTGTATATCATCCCAGCAAACACAAAATCAAACATTTGATATCAAACATAGTTTTCAAACCTTTTTCAATGGTTTGATTTTAACATTTAAATTTAAATTAAAAATCATTTGATACTCAATGTTTTATCAATTTGATTTTGAATCATAAATTAATCATAAAACAAATGTGTCAGCAATGACTTAAAAAATATCAACATTTTAAATTTATTTAAAACAAAAAATTAAAAATTCCGGATAAATTAATAAATGTGATTTGTTCGTGACCAATATTTAATTAAATATCAGCAAAAATTAGTTTTAATAAGTTAAAACGCATGATATAAAACATAAAAGAGTGAAATAATAAGAAAAAATGAGATTGTTTGATTTGACCGCGATTTAGAGCCAAAAGGAAACAACTATTTCGTCTTTTCAAGAATTTCAAGACTAAGGAAAATAATAAAATAATAATAAAATAAATAATAATAATGGAAAATTCAAATTCAAAACCGCAACTAAATCAAAAGAAAAATTAATTTGCAAAGCAAAAATTGTTTTGTTAAATTTTTGTTGAACTTTTATAATTTTTTAAATTAAAAATTGTTTGGTTTGTACATATGTATGTACAACAGGTTTTTAGTTCAAGTTTTTCCTTTCTTAATTTTTTTCTTAAGAAGGATTTTTTACAATACAAATTTGCTGTGATCAATAATTATTGATTGAAGAAGACAAGAAAAATAATAATCAAATCTTTAGCTGGGGGACAACTAGCTGTTTCGTAGTCGCTACACTACTCATCAGCACCCACTGGGATTTGAACTCGGGTCATGACGTATCATGATCAACTGCTTTAACCACTAAGCCACCGAGCATTTAATTATTTTCTATCTATATTCATCTCATATTGAATCACATATGCATTTTGTTAATTGCCCACATTGTTTGTACAGCGTTTGCTGTCTCAGAACTAGCGGTATTTATTTTATTTATTAACATATGTACATATTTTTGTATTTAATATTCTCCGGACCCAGAGATGTAAATATTAATTTGTTAAATTTTTGTTGAACTTTTATAATTTTTTAAATTAAAAATTGTTTGGTTTGTACATATGTATGTACAACAGGTTTTTAGTTCAAGTTTTTCCTTTCTTAATTTTTTTCTTAAGAAGGATTTTTTACAATACAAATTTGCTGTGATCAATAATTATTGATTGAAGAAGACAAGAAAAATAATAATCAAATCTTTAGCTGGGGGACAACTAGCTGTTTCGTAGTCGCTACACTACTCATCAGCACCCACTGGGATTTGAACTCGGGTCATGACGTATCATGATCAACTGCTTTAACCACTAAGCCACCGAGCATTTAATTATTTTCTATCTATATTCATCTCATATTGAATCACATATGCATTTTGTTAATTGCCCACATTGTTTGTACAGCGTTTGCTGTCTCAGAACTAGCGGTATTTATTTTATTTATTAACATACATATTTTTGTATTTAATATTCTCCGGACCCAGAGATGTAAATATTAATTTGTTAAATTTTTGTTGAACTTTTATAATTTTTTAAATTAAAAATTGTTTGGTTTGTACATATGTATGTACAACAGGTTTTTAGTTCAAGTTTTTCCTTTCTTAATTTTTTTCTTAAGAAGGATTTTTTACAATACAAATTTGCTGTGATCAATAATTATTGATTGAAGAAGACAAGAAAAATAATAATCAAATCTTTAGCTGGGGGACAACTAGCTGTTTCGTAGTCGCTACACTACTCATCAGCACCCACTGGGATTTGAAAAATTTTTTTTGTTTTTATTCCACTTCACAATCCACATTTGAAAAACATTTGAAAATTACATTTGAAACCAAGTTGAGAATAAATTGTGAGGACCCTAAAACCCATGAATTTAGGCCCACAGAAGCAAAATAGAATATAAAAACATAAGGCGGTAGATTTTCATCTGCCGCCTTAATATCTTTTCAGGTCCCATCGGTCACAAAGGGGTTAAAGTCAATGAACAGAAGGAAGAGGGTGCATCCAGTAAACTTACCACTTAGAGAGAAATAAGGCTAAGTCCCAATTTTCACGAGACAATTTTAGTTGCGCAATTCTTATCAAATTTTCTTTTAAAATTGCTTTTATGTTCAGACACAGCAATTTTACTTGAGTAACATTCGTTTTCTATTGCTTACACTTTCTTAATCTTGCATGTAAGGCATTCTCAAACTTGTCCATTTAATTTTCACTTCTTCTAAATTAATACTGCTGTGTATTTTTTAAAGTTGTCCACAATATTAAAAAAAAATAAAAAATTTTTCATATGAATTAAAATATCACAATTTCGCACCAATATTACTTTCATCTCAGACAACATATCAATACATAAAAGAAACAAAAATGAAAGAAAATATAAAATTTCTGACATTACGAATGATAGCACAAAACGACTTTCCGAGTACAAGCAAGTCTGTACTCATTTTTACACTCTTCGCTCTTTCCTCACTTATTTGTCAACAAACTCAAGAATTGCGCAACTAAAGTTGCCTCGTGAAAATTGAGACTAATCAGTAGCAGCGAACAACAGAGAGCAAGAAGCTAAGAGAATGCTGTCAACAATTCACCACACACACCACACATAGCCATATAAAAAGCACAACTACAAAACAACATAAGTAGGCTATAAAAGGCAAAACAACAAGAGAACATGTTCAGTAGTGCAAGAGCAGCGACATCATAATTTACTGAGTTTAAAAATTTAAATGAAAATAAAATATAAGCAAAACAACAAAGGTGCAAATAAATAATTTTTAAAAGGGAGCTAATATAAAAAGGAGTAAAAATAAATAGAAACGGATGTAAGTGGTAACGCGGGTGTGGCTACTAGGCTTTTTTTGACGGGACAGACGTACGATAAACAGGAGACATATTATAGGCCGGCTTGATTTTCATCTACCCGGCAGAGTAGGGTCCAAGATGCTAGGAGTCCCTGATTTACAGCTAGGACTCGTAGGGGGTGCTGATTTACATCAGTACTAAATAGTGGTATCTGAATTTACATTCAGATACTAAAAGTAGGAGAGCAACTACCAGCGTATTTGCCACTTACACGCGAAAAAAAAGCAGGAAAAGACCCTGGACGCGACCGAGCGTGCCCCAGCTTCAAAACCGGGGTAACCGGAGGTTCTATACAAAATGAATTTCTCAATTTGAAAATAATTTCCTTTTTTTGTTGAGAATACTATGTTTTTCAATTTAAATTCAACTCAGTATGAAACTTTTGTCGTTTGAGAAAACGTTTGATTTCAAATCATTCACAATTTGAAATCACTCCTTAGTGTTTGTTGGGATAGCACATAAAAAAAATTTGAACACAATTATTGACAACAATAGTCAAAGACTCAGAGACTTTTCTAGACATTTATAACATTTTCATTTTATAATTTTTTATCCAAATATGTTTTGTGTGTCTTTTCTATTCTCTCAAGATTCTTATAAAATAATGTCAATGTCTTGTTGGCAATAACAGAAAAACAATAATACATTTTTAAGGCTTAAACTTAAATTTTTAAAGTTCAATACTTGACATTTATAGTTATAAGAGTATGTATACATACATAGGTACATACATATGTATATTGTACATACGAGTGCATACAGGCATGTAAACGTTCAAGTTGTGTTTGAACCAGAGAACAACTTTTAGTGATTGCAAAAAAAATCAGACTTGTTCAACAACATGAAAACCATTTCGTTCAAATCATGATACAAAAAAACAAGGTAGCCGCTTCGCTACAACAATACAACAATAAAAAAAACAACAGGTATTTTGTTTGTGTAAAAAGGCGAATTCACACTTACGCTGTCAAAAGTAGTTGATAAAGACATGTACAAAAATTTAAATGGCGCCGAAAAAGGTAAACAAAACTTGACTGCGAAGGTGCCGCCATATTAACCGAATTCGCCTGAATTCGCCGATGCATCCACCTAATAATGAATTCGCCTTGGTTCAAATATCATTTTGTATTCAGCCGCACAAATGAGCAACTGATTTTTAATCAGTAAACACAATGAGCGACAACTTCGTTATGTGAGTGAAATCATCGTTAAGGTTCGTGCTTGAGTATAAATCAATGCGCGTATACGAGTAGTTCGGCATTCAATTTTTGTGTTTGAATTTTTGTTTTGGAATAAAAAAGAGAATTAACGAAAATCAATGCAGTGATGTATTCAACATGCTTCTGTTGAAAAAAATCAAAGTAAAATGCACATACATAGAAACAAAAGGTTTTCATAGAAAGAAACAAATGTACATATGTATATATGTATTTATTTCCGAACATTTTGTAAAAAACACAATGGTATGCCTATAAAAACAACTACACTTGGTTCACTGCGCTTTTAAATGAACTTTTCCTTTTAAATTAAAAAACAAAATATGTATAAATGTAAATATGTTTCAAATTTGTTTATACAACACACAATCGAAGCAACATCTAACGCTTAGGCGACTTTATTTAGTACTAAAACGAACGCGGAATATTTACAAGGCGAGTTGATTTTACTCAGCATTGAGCTTTGTTGCTAGATTTTTGTTGATTACAAATTCAAATTGTTTACAAGGCGAGTTGTTGTCTGATTTTTGTTGATTACAGATATTAGTGTATGAGCACAACATGATTTTTGGTGATCTCTGGTTTGAACTCCAGCGAATTTCATTTAAACTCGCAAAAAAGTGATATTCTTTAAAGTTGTTAAGCTTTGCAATGTTTTGTCTAGACTTAATGTTACAGCTTTAAAACAGCCTTTAAAATGGAAAATGTTTTTTTTTCGAGTTTTGTTTAAGGTCAGAGGCAGAATTAGTTGACACAAGCGGCTCGTTTATTTGATGAGTTTTTAATGGACAACTTAACAAGTTTTCTTATGTGCTTTAATGTTTCTTTTGCGCGCTTAATTTGAAGTCTAAATAATGGGTGATTTTATAAGAACTATCGGAAATTTAAAAAAAAAAACACATAAAATATGAAAATATAAACATAAAAATGAAATATTTATTTGGATCGATAGTTGGGTCGATATAATTTAATGTTTGAAGATTATTTCATGCAAATGTTGGCCGCGGCTGCGCCTCAAATGGTCCATCCGCTAAGTCCAATTTTGGCATACTCTTTCCAACATTTCGGCCGGTATCTCACGAATAATGTTGGCAATGTTGGCTTCCAGTGCGTCAATCGAAGCGGGCTTGTCGCTATAGACATTAGCCTTAACATAGCCCCACAAAAAATAGTCTAGAGGCATTAAATCGTACGATCTGGGCGGCCAATTGACTGGTCCCAAGCGTGAAATAAACTGTTCACCAAACTCGCCTCTCAACTGGTCCATTGTTTCGCGTGCTGTGTGGCATGTGGCACCGTCTTGTTCAAACCACATGTCATGCAAGTCAAGCTCTTCCATTTTGGGCAAAGAAAAGTTTGTTATCATCGCACGGTAGCGCTCACTATTCACAGTAACGCTGTGATTCGCATCATCTTTGAAGAAATACGGCCCAATGATGCCGCCAGCCCATAATTCGCACCAAACGGTTGTTTTTTGTGGATGCATTGGTAGCTCTTGCAATGCTTCTGGCTGCTCTTCACTCCAAATACGGCAGTTTTGCTTGTTCACGTATCCATTCAACCAGAAATGAGCCTCGTCGCTGAACACAATTCTTCGATAAAAAAGTCGATTTTCATCTAACTTTTCAAGAGCCCATTCACCAAAAATTTGGCGTTGTGGTAGGTCGTTTGGCTTCAATTCTTGCACCAGCTGTATCTTATAAGGCTTCACACCCAAATCCTTCCGCAAAATTTTCCACGTAGTGGAGTAACAGAGGACCAATTGCTGCGAACGGCGCCGAATCGATAATTCACGGTCATCACCAACACTGGCCGATACGGCTGCGATATTTTCTTCAGTTCGCACTCTACGTAAGCGTGTTGGTGGTTTAATGTCCAACAATGTAAATTTGGTGCGAATTTTTTTTACAATAGCCCGAATAGAAGCCTCAGTAGGTCGATTAAACTGACCATAAAATGGAAGAAGCGCGCGATGAACTTTCTGAACAGAGCACGCATTTTGGTAATAAAATTCAATAATTTGCAAGCGTTGTTCATTTGTAAGACGATTCATGATTAAATTATAGACCAAACTGAAGATGTTTGACAGTGACACAAGATACAAAACGTGCGTGAGCTGTCAAAACTAGTGTTGCCAAAAAGATAATAGTAAAAAAATCACTCGTTAGTATAGATAATTCTAGTACACATATGAAAAACCTCGCGATTTAAAAACAAATAAGAACACAAAGATTTTATTTTAACTACCATGACATACTCGTTTACTGAACTTACATTCGCCATTAAATACTTTTATTTTTTTTTCAAACTTTCTTTATAATAAATAAAGTTTTCGAGTAGCTGAATGTGCTGTTCATAGAACTCAGACGAGGAACTCGTCTAGAATATTTCTATGAAAGTTACTTCATTTTTTTAGTGATTTCCATATAAAATTTTTTGGACGAATGCTCCAAACAGCACATAAATAAGTATAGAAAATTTGAGAATTATTGGTTAAATTTTTACTCAGTTTTCAATATACACTCAAAATAATTGTTTTGGGTTTATCAGCCTCACATATGTAGAACGCAGCCTGTTTACAGATCCAATCATTCATTTGAAATTTGGGCTTGATATACCACAAGTGTACGCAATTTTCATTGCCGCCGGCATTATCCGGTTGGCCAGCCGACCAATCGGCATAAGTTATACGTTCACCAGTACGATACCAATAGAAATCACCCTCCGCATCCAAATCACTACCCGATATCCACCACCAACGATCTAAAGGGTATTTGCCCACAAGGTAATCCGAGAGGGCAGCAAGTTCTTCTTGTGTATCAAATGAGGCCAAAAAGCCGCCCATAGAACGGCAAGTTACAAAAGCTTTGAACCAAGAAACCTTTTAGAAGAAAGGAAATTGCAAGAAAATCGTTTTTCAAGAGAAAAATAAAAAAAAATGTAACCAGCAGGGACCCACCTTGCTTTGGCCAAAATAATACAATTTGTTGCCCACTTTAACAAATGGCTGGACATCAATACCATCAGCAAACCCTTTTAACACAAAATCAGTGCAATGAAAACTTTATGTTGTCTTAAAATCGTATTGTCTTACCATCTAGTACATTAGTGGCAACTTGAGTGTTGCGTGCGCTGAGAACAGCCGCACAAAAACTTAAAAAGAAACCAACTTTTAAAATCACTTTTCCCATTTTTGCGTGTTAACGTCTGAACTGTATTGATTTTAAAACAATCTGCAGTGCAAAAATGATGAATTGATTTTATATAAAGATTTCAGACAAAGGCAAATATTGGTACTTAAAATTTTTTAAAGGTATGGTGCTTTCCATAGCAAAACAAACTCGCTTGATTTAAGGCGCAACACACGAGTACTAAAAGCATCATAAGCGAAATTTATATGCTCGCAAATAAATATTTCTTAAGAAAAAAAGCATTTTTTTGTTTAAAAAAATTTTTTGTTAAAGACCTGCTCGCAAATAAATATTTTTTTAGAAAAAAATTTTTTTTTGTTTAAAAAAATTTTTTTTGTTAAAAAAATTTTTTTTGTTAAAAAAATTTTTGTTGAAGACCCCATAATTTCACAAGTCGTACTCGTATACGAGTATGTTGTACTTGCAAAATAAACTCATCTTAAAATAAGCGATAACATTGTTTCACTTTTTTCTTATCAGCATCGAAGAGGGACTTCCCTGTCATTTATTGAAAAAAAAGAACATTTGTTTTCTTAACCAAATACTGAGTTGTTTTTACAAACAAAGCTACATTTGTGAAATGATATTCTGAAACAGAAAATGTGTATGCAATGACACATTGTTGAATGAAAAAAGTGCAGGCGAATACTGAAAAAGAAATTATTGGGAGTTATGACATATTTATTAAGAATTGTTTCTACGCACAGCAACCTGCCTTTACGGCCTAAACTGATGATGAATCAACTATATAAGGTGAATTATTTACGATTCATTAGCGCCCCGTGTGGCTTTCTAGGCTCACACAGGTCGCAACTCTTTGCTATAAGTTTGCAGCCATATAGACAAACCCCTTGCTTAAGGGTTCCAGCCTTCTAATCCCTCCTGTATGCAATTTCCCAGCTGTCAATGGAAGACAAGTCTTAATAAGTTAGTAGGCCGGAGACGATTAAAAACATCAGCCCTTAACTCACCCGTCTAACCATTACTCCTGGTTCCTTGCAGTACAAGTATCTGTTACAGGATAGGGGGTTGTTTGCCCCCCAAAACTGGCATGCATCAAAGCTATCAAACTTACAGGAAGAGAAAACTAATTCCTCTTCCTGTGACTTTAGGTTTGAACCACAGCCATAACCTTTCACCTTAAATGGGTACATCAACCATGATCAGCACGGAGAGATCTACAAGACATAATCTCTCGAGGGTTTCGCTGATCTCCGTTCTGCCAATTTTAACCCTTGGTACAGGTTTCGCAAGTCCAACACAGCATAAATCATGTGTCTTTCTGGAGTTTTGTTTGCTACAACAAACAAGGAACTGCTTACGCTTTTCCCCAGAAAACAGCGTGGCCTAGTTTTATCTACACCAAGGCATAATCTGTTCCCCAGCGAATGTTCTTGCATACAGTAGTGAAAAATGTGTACATCAGCACCTGCCTTTACGGCCTTATCTGGTGATGGACCAATTACTCGCAGTGAATTATTCACCAACGCCCCGTGTGACTTACTAGGCTCACACAGGTAACTATTTTTACCATTTGTTTTCAGCCATATAAGAAACTTCTTGTTGAGGATTTCGGGACTTCTAATCCCTTCTGTATGCAATATCCCAGCAATCAATGGAAGACAAGGCTTCATGAGTTGGTAGGCCGAAGCCCACTAGCAGCATCAGCTCTTAAACCAACTCACCCGTCAACCATCACTACTGGTTCCTTACAGTACAGGTATCTGTTGTATGGGCAACAGATCCTCGGGAGGTTGTTAGTCCCCGAAAAAAGCCACATAGTCGTACCAAACAATTATCGGGGATACTAATAACACCTTCCTGCGTTTAAGGTTTCAACCACAGCCAGAATGTTACAGCTAAGGTAGGCACCTCAACCATGATCAGCCCGGGTAGAACTGCAAACAGAACCACCCGCGGGCTATATTGATCCCCGTTCCGCCAATTTATACCTTTGGTAAGGGTTTCGAAAGCCTACACGATGTAAGTCATGCGGTTTCCTAGAGTTTTATTTGCTACAACAAACGAGGGACCCCTTCCCCTCTTTTCCACGAAAAACAGAGTGCCCAAGCTAGGAATACGCCAAGGCAAAACCTCTTCCCCGGGGGATGGTCCTGTACACAGTTGAGAAAACGATTATAGTGGGTACCTGCCATTGTGGCCTTACCCTACGGTGATCTAATCACCGGGTAGACGCTCCCGCACATGACAAACTGCCATGCATGAGTACCAATACAATCTCATGTTGTTTGAACATGATCTCCCCCTTTGTTAGGAGCGGAGTCTTTCTAAAACTCCTTCCGATCTTTGGGTCACGGCACCCGGTTGCAATGCAACTCCACATTGAACTCTCCCCCCGATTTGAGTTTAAACCACAACCACCACGATACTCCCCAAAGGGTCGCACCATAACCGGGCAGGAACAAGTTCCTGGGGCTCCCGGTTTCCGTGGTACCAGATTTAAGTCTACGGTCAGACTTCATAGCCCAAGGACTACTACCAGTAGAGCCCCAACCGGCTCGAGGACTGGTGACCCCCTGGTCCTGTACACAGTGAGATATTGAATGAGAAAGTCTGCGCGTACGGAGAGGTGTATTTATGGTGGCTGAAATTTTGTGTAGTCGTATTTAACTACTACTAATGAGTTTTGCGGAAAAAGAGGAAAGACATCGATAGTGACGTCGGAGGAAAACGGTTGGAAAACAAATGTGTAGCTCGGACCTGGCCAGATGTTTTGGGTGGCCTAAAAACAGATTGAAAACTATATCGAAGTAATGGAGAGCAATTGCTAAAGTAGATAAAATGGGTTAGTTTTAGCAGGTATACGCAATTTACAGAGTCCGACGTGTACAGGGTGTCCGTCGGGAAGGTATACTACTTTGTTAGTTTCAATTGTAATCGTGGCTGTTGTTAAGTAAGCCCAAAGCATGCACCTGTGGCTTTAAAAAGTTTTCAACCATATCTCGATTTCGTTCTTAATTCATAGTTACTGTAAGTCTGAATTTAGACGAGCAAACATTTGGAAGAAAAACATTTGGAATTCTCTTTTGATTTTTCTTTCGTATTTACACAGTCGAACATGTTGCCGGCAACATTTCATTATTATTTGTTTTTTACATTTTTCGTTATGTTATCTGTGAATTTTTTGACATATTGATTATTTTTTATAATTTAAATTATAAAAAATAATCAAATTGAAGTTTTTCATAAATAAATTTATTTTTAATGTCTGCTACAGTCACACCAAACATTTCCTTCTCCAAAATATTTTTTATTTCATTAAATGCCTATGCTTTTTTATTCGGTCCATATATTCTTTGGATCGCACACTGTACCGATAATCTATTTCCTGTACAAAGATTTATATTCCATATTTATTAAAATTTCCAGAAAATGTAAATTAAACTAAAATGTCAAAAAGTAAATTATATGTCCATAGAGTAAATGTCAACAAAGCATATTGCCAAGTACCGAACACAAAATCGATTCTCCCTTTCCCACCGGTAATTTGGTACCAAACTAAATGTTTCCCTTCCAAATGTTTTCGTGTCTAAATGCAGACTAACAGTAACCGTTTTTATTTTTAAAGCAGTTAGGTCCAATGATTCCTTCGGATCAAATTGCATACCAGACTGTCATTTTCAATGGATGGAAAGGTGAGTGGTGAATAATATGCGCCTTTGCCATTATCCAGATCCGACTGTTCTGTTTATTCACATATCTAGCCGAATGATTCATTATGATTCCTTTATGCAAATCGTGGTTGTCATGGGCGAACTGTAACATCCTATTGGCATATTTACGGTGGCGTAAATGATCGTGTGGGAGAAGCTTTTGTGTCAACTGAATCTGAAACGGCAACAAATGCAAATCCTTGCATTGCAAAATTGTGGCCAAAGATAATAATAATTTAACAATAGTATGTCGCCCTTAGAATATTGTGATATCAATCATATAAATATTTTTTTTTTCTACGTGTAGCGATATTAATTGGCTGGCATCGTCAAACGATTTGACACTATTTGATTTCTTCCTCTGAACCGCAATTATGTATCACTGTCGTTGAAACTATGAAGCATCGGATAGAGATATGCCAACGAAGCCATGGGAGACATTTGGCCAATATTGTGATTCACACAGATCCTGCTATCATAAATATCAAATATTGGGTGAAAAGGTGAGTGGAGAATATAAAAAACTTTTTATTCTATTTATAATTAACATCATAAATTTCGATGGGGTCACCCTTTATATTTACTTGTGCAAACATTACTTCTGTATGTTATATTCCTCGAACAGCACCCCTTCTTTATTCACCTGAAAAAAAGTCATTTACTCACGCTTCTAAAACATAAAAAGCTATACATGAACACGAATATGAATTAAGGTATTAAATTAATAATAACCAATTATAAACATAAAATCATAAATACAAACGTTTTTATGCAAATTGAGTTTTAAAAGGAATAAAAAATAGGTCATAATCATAAATCAGTTATAAAACAGTAACAAGTGCATACTTAAGGTGCGAGATGAAATGAGTTAAATAACACCTGTATCAGTTTACTGGACATGTAAAGCACACTTTTATTAAGCATGCTTTTATAGAGCCATAATAAAGCATAATTAATATGTTGTGATGCGAAAAACACAAAAAGAAATAAAATGCAGCAGGAAAACGTTGGCAACTGCTAATGATGGTGGAGCAAACATAGTAACCTCGTTTTCGTTGTCTTGCAAGAGATGTCTATCTGCTTTATTGAGAAACAGGATGGTGAAGTATTGTGAGCTTTAGTTCCGGTTTGATATTATACAGGTCGGTGGGAGAGGAGAAATGTTTAAAGCATCATCAGATACTGTGACCACCCAGTATCTGGTATGTGGGGCTTGCACCCACTAAAACCCCTCCCTTTGAGCCTTGTCGCCACCCCGGTAACGCTTTCGCATTACTTCAGGGTGGGGCTCCTCCTTTGTTCCTACCGGATTGCACGTGCCATGGTCACGTCTATATCCTGCTTCTTGTCATGTAGGATCTTCTCAATATAAGTCGCTATTTGACTCTCCATTACCTCTAACTTTCCATCATAACTTCTACGACGTTTTCAGGTGTTATTTCACCAACATTTTCCTCTAAGTCATGCCTTTCCTGCCTCCACCTGTCACATCTGAATAATGTGTGTTCTGCATCGCCCACGCAGTTATCTCCTTAAAGGCACATCGATGTATTTGGCTTCCCCATTCCATGGAGGTATTTCAGAAAATATCCGTGTCCAGAAAACATCTGTGTTATATAGTAATCTGTTTACCCACTTATCTATATCGATAATCAATCTCGTTGTCCATCTGCCACGTGATTCGTTGTTCCATATTTCTTGCCATTTCGGCATATTATCCGCCCGTGCTGATCTCGCCAGTTTGTCTTTGCTCTCCCCACAGCTTTTTACGCTCTTCGGCCAAGAGGTCAATCGGAATAGAACCGCTTATGACCAAGACAGCGGGCTCTCATACTGTGCGATATGCTGTACCGTTGCCAACAGGCTCTAAGACTGTGCGATATACTGAAGCCACTCTGAGAGTTGCCAACATCTTCCTCCTGTATACTACCTGCAATGACTTTGCCCAGACTTTGCACCCGTACAGCAAAATTGACTGGGTCGTTGCCATTATCAGCTTCCTTTTGCTATACCTTGGTCCACCGATATTTGCCATCAATCTGCTGAGCGAAGCTGTTGCCTGAGCAGCTTTTGTTGCAGGCATGTTCCAGCTGGGTTCAGCGTGCGTGGTGCAAAAAAAAAAAAATTAAAACGAAATGTTAAACATTTTGCGTTCTGTTGCTGGATTACCGGCTGTGCTGGCATGATTAAGGATGCTCCGGCTTTGGCTCGCCGATCGGGGGTGGTTCTTGCCGGCCAATCCAGCTCAATGCTACTACAAAAAAAAACATACCAGCCTTTTTATATCAGAGCCAAATCAAAACAATGTGTGAGGCCCGAAAGTGAATGCTGAAAAAGAAAAAAACACTACTACAATACTAACCTCACCCTCTCAATCCAGAATCTAGCCTCAGGCCTAGGTATTTGATCCATCTGCTTGTCCTAATCGTTTCAGACAATATCCGAAAGTACACTTCTAAAGGGATGTGCTTATATGTGATAATAAGTAGATCCATATTTTCCGTGGCTAGCTTGAGGCTGTGAGCATCCAAACATGCTTTAGTTCTAAGCGTGACCTGGTTCAGCTTACTCTGCACATCCTGCATGCTTCAATGACAGCTGCAATATCGTCGGCATACCCATCGCTTGGCATCTCGGTATGTAGAATATCATCGTAATTGATATTCCAAAGCTCAAGACCTAGAATCGAGCCCTGGGCTGCTACTGTCTCTCATAGCTTTGCCCAGCATTTAAGTATGTGAGTACGTGATATTACGTGACCAGCTTTTGAGTTATCTAAAACATTACTCTGGTGGAAGAAAGTAGCTAGTACTTTAATAAGAAGTTTGTCATGTATAACAAAAGTCTATTTCTATAAGCTTGTTATAGTAATTTCGGCAGAACTAGCTGTGCGAGTATGCATTGGTGTTTTTACATCTCTTTTTTCCGATTGCACGCACATTTGGACAATTAAATTGACTGAAAAAATCACGAAGTGCACGTTAATAATTTTGATTTGAGGGCCCATTTTCATAATAAGCCTGAACAAAAGCTTGAATAAATTTAACGCGTTGCTCGATTGTGTGTTGAAATACATCAAAATGCTTAGCGTTTAGGTGTGGCTAATATTCAAAATCGGCTCTTAAAACGTAACCACCCGTTAAAATTCACCGAGTAAAATTTAACGAATTCATTGTAAATTTTCGAATTTAAGTTATAAAGTAAAATTTTCGAATTTTGTGACACTTTTTATTTGGCTTTAAAAATGCTTTTACTTTCTCCGGGTAAAATTTAACGAATTCATTGTAAATTTTCGAATTTAAGTTATAATATAATTTTCGAATTTTGATACACTTTTTATTTTGCTTTAAAAATGCTTTTACTTTCTGGTGTAAACAGGGTTGTCACTCAGAAATTTTCAATTCGACCAAACTTGGATCTAAGACCTACGAAAATCCTTCCAAAAAGACCAATTTTGTAATATTGAAAACCAAGAAGACATATCTTCTTCATATAAAGTATAATTTTTATTCGATAAAGAATCTAAAGTATAGAATGAATAACAAAAATAATGAATATATAGATTCATTTCTGTTAAGCGCAACAAATTCCACTGTGTAATAATGATATCAAGGTTATAATAACCAAGGTTGACCAAATTTGGTCGGAAAAGACCAATAGTGGCAACACTGGGTATAAATACCCCTGTTGAAGATGAGTTCTTAATTCCTTTAAAAACAAGAAATCCATATTATAAAAAGCTTTTAATGCTTTTTGAGAAAAGTTTATTAATTAAGCTGTGAGATGTTTCTTATATTACGCCATTTAAGCCTTAATCAGCCAATTAAGACATTATATTGTATTTTTTTTTTTTTTTTTGTTTACCTAAAACAATTACTGGCAGTTGCGGATAAATTTACGTATATTACATGCATACATATACACGTGTACATATATATGTATATATCGCTCCTTTATTACAACATAGTCATAACGCAAAAACGCTTTTTTCGGGAAAAACACATTTCAAATTTTTAGTTTTCATACAAGTCTTAGAAAATTCTTTTTAGAAAATATCTCCTAAAGGAAACAATTTTAAAGGTAAATTAAATAAAATTTTGCTACAATATAAAAGGTAGTACTGTTAAAAATTTTGCATTGTTAACTCGAAAAGCTCATTTTTTGAGATATGACTATGTTGCAATAAATGAGCGATATGTATGTACAAACACACGTCATCGAAATCCTTTCAGCATCATGAGCAATTAAATTTGCCATTAAATTCTATTACAAGAAAGAAGTATAATAAACAGATTCTTTATACACACATACACATACACACACACACACACACACACATATATACACAGCTTGCTAAATTTATAATTAATGCTACAAATTACATATGTATGTCGAGATGAATATACTCCTACATATGTACATACAACGCATTTTATTTATTTTTTGCTTTAACTTCTTGAAAAACTTTTCTTGCATAAATTGTAACACATTGAAGGTACTGAAAGTAAATAACTGAAGAAATAAATGTCAAAAACTGTGTAGAACTGTTTGGTAAATGTGAAACAGGCAGAGAAAAATTTAAGCCAATAAAAAAATTCCACTTAATAAAGGATTAAACAAACACAGGAAAATTATATCTGTTAGGAAAATACAAATTTTCTTAAGCTACGTACACACGGTTGTCAGATCTTACAATATTGCCAGTAAAATTGTCTGAAAATGTATTACAATCCTGTGAACTGCCAATATTTAACTTACAACGTTGTCAGAAAAACCATTGTCAATCAGTTGAAAGCCGACAATGTTGTCAGGCATCTGACAATCGTGAGAACACTCTTTGTCGGCATTGCCAGATAATTGGATGGTAATGTAAACTCAGTTTTAATTGTCAGATGTATAAAACTAATGCACCTGACAAAGACATCACTGTCAGAAAAAAGTTTGATGGGCAACACTGCCAAACAGATCGTTATTGATATACATAACTGGCAATGCCTTACAACATGTCTGGCAATTTTTTCATCTAACAACCTGACAACCGTGTGAACTGACAATTTTTGTTGTCAGATGAATTATTTGTCGGACAATAGTCTGACAATGAAATTGTAAGATTTTCTTACGATCGTCTGAACACACAATTTACTTCTGCTGGACAATTTTTCATTGTCACTACATTGTCAACATGTTGCCAGATCTTAAAATATTGTAACACCTGACAATCGTCTGTACATAGCTTTAGAGTGTAAACAATTTGTAAATATTGCGTGTAGACGACGCCTTCCTACGTTTTATGACTAAAGAAAAGCATAAAAATATATATAAAAAATACAAAAAAATAAAATAAATGATATAAGCAAAATTTCATTAAGTTGTATATACATACATTACATTAAGAGTTTGTGTATGTCTGTGTGTGTGTGTTAGTGTTTAAGTATTTGAAAACTGCGTACTTGTGCTCATTATCTCTCTAGTGCTACTACCCCTTTACTGGTATTTTTCCCTTCCTAATATTATTTAAGGCTATGGCAAGCACGCACACTTTAAAAGCACCGCATCACTACACCCCAGATAATGGCAACCCGTTCAAAGCTTAATGTCCCAACAAACACTAAGGTTTGATTTCAAATTGAGAATGATTTGAAATCAAACGTTTTCTCAAACGACAAACGTTTGATACTGATTTGAATTCAAATTGAAAAACATAGTATTCTCAACAAAAAGGGGAAATTATTTTAAAATTGATAAATTTATTTATTCTCAAGTTGGTTTCAAATGTAATTCTCAAATGTTTTTCAAATGTGGATTGTGATGTGGAATTTAAATAAAACCTAATTTGTGCTTTACAAATTTCTTTTGGTTTATTTGCGATTTTTAATTTAAATTTTCTATTATTATTATTATTATTTATTTTATTATTTTTATTTTTCCTATCCTTGAAGTTCTCGAATGTACAAATTAGTTGGTTCCTTTTGGCTCTAAATCGTGCTCAAACCACGCAATCTCATTACTTCTTATTATTTTTTTTCTTATTTTTTCACTTTAACAAAATCTCACATTTAATTGAATATTGCTCACAAACATATCACATTTATTAAACTTTTCCCGAATTCTTAAAATTTATTTGTAAATGAATTTAAAATGTTGATGTTTTTTCTGTAATTACTGACACATTTGTTTTACCTAGCGTCTCCACATAGCAATATTTATTGCGGCAATTGTCAATTTGATTGCGTCCATAAAATTTGCGATGTGTAGACTGCAAATTGCTATAGGTAGCAATCTATTGCGCAATGATTGCTGTACTGATTGCTTGAGCAATTATTGCCAAACAATGAGCTGTCAGTTGTAATATAAATATAACGAACACAGTGTTGTGCATAGAACTTCCCACGTTGAATTTTGTTAGTATTTGTGATGAAGCAGTGATACGTTTACGCCACCTAGAGCAATTAGCAATTGCTATACTGTTATTCTGCCGACGTTTGTGCTTGAACTTAGCAATAAAAATTGCTTTGTGGAGACGCTAGGTTACGATTGGTAGTTACCCAATTCATACTAGGTAAATGCAAGAGCAATAAATACAACTCTGCAAAAAATAAATCTCTTTCAAATGTCAAGAGAAAAATATAAACACAAAAAGGAATTAAAAAAAAAATATACATTAAAAAAATTTACAATAAAAGACAAACATTTAATTATTTCGTGAAACTTTTAATTATTTCGGGAAAATTAAAGTCTCAGATCATAGAGCTTAGAAAAGAGAAAATGGCCAGCAAGATTGGGGAGGATTACAAACGATAGCTGGCGCTCAAGATGCAATATATAATTTAAAAATTTGTTGTGAAATTTTTTTTTCAAATTTCTATTCAAACAAATTTACAATAAATGAAATACTTAATTATATTGTGAAACTTTTAATTATTTCGTGAAACTTAAAGTTCAGATCATATAGCTTGAAATGGTGAAAATGGCCAGCCAGGCTGCGCAGAATGCTGGATGATATCTGGCGCTCAAAATAGAATACATAATTTAAAAAATTGTTTTAAATTTGTTTTTCCAATTTTATTTTAATTATGCCATTGACATCTGAAACAGATTAAAATTAAAAAAAAAGTTATCAGCTGCGCTGTCAATTTCACCTGTTATGAATTTGCCTTGGTAGTTACACTCAAAAGCAAATTGATAGAATATGGAGTATCAAATGTTTATTTTCAAATGATTCTTAGTTCAAATTTAAATGTTAAAATCAAACCATTGAAAAAGTTTAAAAAATTATATTTGATATCAAATGTTTGATTTCGTGTTTGTTGGGGTTATGCTTGAGCTCGAATGTATGGGCCAGAGATCTGCAACCGGTGCCTTTTTAACACGCTTATTTTAGTTACACTTGTATGTTTGTTTATTTGTATGTTTGCAATACTCGACTACCATACCACACATATATGTAAGTATATAAAACTATAGATACAGTGTTGCTGCTTTAGTGGAAAAATTGAAGTTGCCATATTGCCAACATTGAAAAAATTCAAAGAAGTCAAAATAAAATTCTGCGTAGAATTACAGATGCTGCATGGTACGTTAAAAACTCACGAATCCACGCAGATCTGAACGTACGTTTTGTGAAATCTGAATTAGTGAAGTACGCGACAAGATATATTAACAAACTTGAATTCCATCCAAATCCTCTTACAGTTAATACTCTTAACTTTGGTGGTCATACCCGTCTGAGAAGGAGGGATACTTTAGCTACCATTAGAGCTCTGAACAGATGACTGAATTCTGATATAATATTCGCATAAAAATAAATTTTTGTCCAGCACTGGCAGGACTTTAATCAGAATTTTTGTTTTTTTTTTAGTATTAAGACTTGAATACTTATTGTCATTACATTTTTTAGGTAGATTCAATAACTAAAATAATAAAGTTAACAAAAAAGATACATATATGTAAGTATAGGGTGTTTTTTTAAGCCCGATAGAACTTGAAATTGTAAAAAATAACACAAAAAATTAAATTGTAATCAAAATTTTTTTTTATTCGAAAGATCAATACGTGACATTAACATTTGAAAATGATTTCGGGCATATGGGCACCGCGGCTGTTCTTGACGAAGCGCATTCTGGACGTCCAATTTTGGGCCACTTTTTCGAGCACTGCTGGCCGTATGTCACGAACAACACGAACAATGCTGGCCTCCAAGGCGTCAATTGTTGCTGGTTTATCAGCATAAACCAGTGACTTCACGTAGCCCCACAGGAAATAATCGAGAGGTGTCAAATCGCACGACCTTGGAGGCCAATTGACAGGTCCATTTCTCGAAATCAACTTATCGCCAAATTTTGATTTCAGTAAGTCGATGGTTGCGTTCGCCGTATGGCACGTAGCGCCATCCTGTTGAAACCACATCTCCTCCGGATCAATGTCATCCATATTTTCAAACAAAAAATCATTGATCATGGTGCGGTAACGATCTCCATTGACCGTAACGCGAGCTCCGGCCTCATTTTTGAAGAAATAAGGTCCGATGATGCCACCAGCATGAAAACCGCACCAAACAGTGCATTTTTCTGGATGTAATGGAGTCTGTAGGGTCTCTTGTGGATTGGTCTCACTCCATATGCGGCAATTTTGCTTATTAACAAACCCGGTAAGCCAAAAATGCGCCTCATCGCTGAACACAATTTTGCGATAAAACAACGGTTACTGATTTTCAAAGTAAATTTGGATAATTTCGTAGCGTTGTTCAAGCGTGAGTCTATTCATGATGATTTGTCAGAGTATACTGAAACAAATAAAAAAATGTTTCATCAAAATTAAATTTTTTGTGTTACTTTTTACAATTTAAAGTTCTGTCTAGCTTAAAAAAACACCCTATATATAAAACTATAGATACAGTTGGCGGCGGCCATTAACATGACATCATATTCTCGACTTGATGTAAAAAAATTAAAAGACCAAATAAAAATAATCCACAAGAAGAATCAAAGTTTTTCATTTTTTTTTTTTAAATTACAGCCGAAAAACATCGGATGGTTATTTTTGCGCCACCCAGTAGATACAGTGTTGCTGCTTTAGTGAAAAATTTGGAGTTGCCGTATCGTTTTCGGGGAAGTGCGGGACTCACGAAACTGTTTTTGGGAATTCTCAAAAAAAGTTCGGAACCACTTGGCTAACCGATTTAGAGCCCGTTTTTCATATCCGGCGCGCGTTTTTGCAGTGGAGTATGCATCTGCATCTATAAACTAGTTATTCGCTTTAGAGTGAAAATTGAAATTGCTGTATTGCTTAGTTAAACCTAAAGATCAATCTATAAAATACAATAAAAATGGAATAGGCTAGTTACACAAAAAATATGTTAATATGTTTTTTTTTTTTTTTTGAAGTAGAAATAAATAAAAGCAAAAAAATGAAAAATTTGCTGTTAGAAAATTTCAGTTTAAATGTTTATGGTCCCTTTGATAACTGTTTGTCTTGTTGGATACACGAAAAAGAATTAGTTTTTATGGATCTTATGAATTTAAGAAAAAAAAATAAGTTTCTCTATAATAAAACTCAAGTTAGTAAATAATATGAATTTATATAGTGAGTTTAAACGGCTGCCATAAAGCGTGAAGGGGGAGATTAATTCTAGTTTAACTCACTTAAGAGCTTTTGAAAAAATACTTTTAATTTCTCCAGTGTTTCACCTTAAAATGCAAAAGCTTTATTTTATTGCAGTAATTTAGCGATAAAGCACGTTTTTAAAGTTATTTTGTACAATAGAGTATTATACTTGCATATGATTTATGAGGGGTTATAAAAATGTTTATAATTAAATATGTTTTGTTGCCTTTTTATTACAAAATTTTGTCAAGTTTATTTAATTATTAAAGCACGCTTTTAGTAACGCCTACTTTAAGTTAAGTTTATATCCTTTTAGCTGCTTAAATTTGCTTCCAAAAATGTCTACCGCATACGTTATGAAGATAGTTCTTGTTAAAGTAAATCATATCCTTTTTTACCTTTTTTCTGTCCTGTTTATCCGTTTTTTCATTACATATGAATTTTATTACAGAAAACACAATTGGTTTTAGATTATATTAGCTCAAGTGGAAAATCTAATTTGGGATGATTTGTTCAAGTGGAGCTGCAAAAAAAGAAGCATAAACCATTATGCTGCATACACTCGGTCCACATGAGATAAACGAAAAGTAAAATAATTTTATTTTAAAAAATTTCACTTATACAACTGAAAATTTAAAAAAATAAATTTGTTTATTTAAAGTACAATATTTTGGCCAATGATTTTAAAGCTCTTATTTCTACAATTACTAAACTACAAGAACGCGACATTTGAGCATTATTACTCAAAGCATATCATTTAGGCATACATCTGTACACTTTTTTCAATTTACTTGCAGAAATTACAAAAATGTTTACATTAAACAAGTATTAAAGTCTGATAGCGAACGCGATATAGTAAATTATGATTCATTATTGCATACGAAGTTGAAAAAGCTACGATTGAAAATTTAAAAAATAAATTTGTTTAAGTAAAGTACAACATTTTGGCCAATGATTTTAAAGCTCTAATTTATACAATTACTAAGCTACAAGAACGTGACATTTGAGCTTTATTACCCAAAGCATATCATTTAGGCATAAATCTGTATACTTTTTTCAATTTACTTGCAGGAACTACAAAAATGTTTACATTAAACAAGTATTACAATGTGATAGCGAACGCGACATAGTAAATTATGATTTATTATTGTATATGAAAGTGAAAAAACTACAATTGAAAATTTAAAAAAATAAATTTGTTTGAGTAAAGTACAACACTTTGGCCAATGATTTTAAAGCTCCTATTTCTACAATTTCTTAGATGCAGGAACGCGACATTTGAGCTTTATTACTCAAAGCATATCATTTGGACATAAATCTGTATACTTTTTTCAATTTACTTGCAGAAATTACAAAAATGTTTACATTAAACAGGTATTACACTGTGATAGCGAACGCGACATAGTAAATTATGATTTATTATTGCATATGAATGTGAAAAAACTAAGATTGAAAATTTAAAAAATAAATTTGTTTAAGTAAAGCTCAACATTTTGGCCAATCATTTGAAACCCTTACTAAGCTACAAGAACGCGACATTTGAGCTTTAATGCAGTAAAATACACCAACTTAGGATAAATGTATTTACTTTTTTACTTTACTTTTAGATATTATTACAATCTTACGTTGTTACTCGTATATGACGGCAGCGAACGCGACATTATAAATCGTGATATATGACATGAATGTGAAACAAGCCTACTAGTTGGCCTTAAATTTAACTTTAAAGCCTTTTGATAGGTGGCACGTGAATATCCTTATTAAATCACAATTGCAGCAAAAGTTAACTTTTAAATTAAGTGTAGCGTTCTATGCTTTAAAAAACATATTTCCTTTTTTTTTTTTTTTTTTTTTTTTTTGGAAAATTTATTGTATTTTCTTTAATAGTATTGTTAGTTATTCCTTTTTTTTCGTTCTAAAATTTTATCCCTGAATATAATAAATTTTACTTCAGTAATTTTATTAAATTTTAATAAATAATAAAATCCAAATTTTTATAAACGATTTTAAATTCACACATAAATAAAGAGAGAAATTTTTAAATATTGTTTTTTTCCTTAAACAATATTAAATAATTAATGCAAACCACAATTTTAAACAATTTGTTTAAAACAATAACACTTTCATAAATTGACAATAAATATTAAAAACACTTTTTTTTCATTTATGTTGTATTTATTTCAACACAACGGAGCATGAATAATAAATTTTTCTTGTTAAAAAAAAATGTTTAAAAATTTAACAAAATTTTTTACACCTTAATAAATATAAATAATGGCGAGATATGACTGTTTTACAAATGAGCTGCTGAAATATGACACACTTACAGTCACCGGGGGCACTAAAATTTTTCACACATAAAAATTTAATAATTGTTCTTAATCTTAAGCTTGAATTTCATATAAAATTAAATTATTTACATATTATATTTTTTAGGGGAAACCATAAGCCATCTTTGCCCTGCTCTCGTACAACAACTTTGTGTTTATTGGCAATAAAAAATTTAAAATTCCATGAATATTAAATGTTACAAAAAAAGTACTAATAAAAAATCTGACATTTCATATATTTTAAGCTTCAGCATTTTACAAAACCAGGTGCGGATTCAAGAGTGGTGAGGAAGGTTTAAGACAGGGGAACAAGGTCCTTTGACAAAACTTGTTATTTCTCCGTTAAGTAATTTTTCTTTTGAGTTTTATTTATTTAAAAACAGTTTCACCGTCCTTCTACCCCCCAAAGTTAAGCTGATTCCACGCTTATATGCGATATAAAATCAAAACTAATTAACAGTTTAATAAAAACGAATAAAAAAGAAAAATATATTTAAACTTGTGATATTTATATCGAGTTAACAAACAAACAAAAAAATATAATTTAATGATTTTCTAGATTACAAATAAATAAAAAAATACGACTTTAGTAAATAAAAAATTATTTATTACACAAATGGAAAAAAACTCGCAGAGAAGTTATTATAGCACAAAGAAAAACAAAATTTCATATTGAACAACGGCATTTGCTGAATCAGTTAATAAATTGTTTGAATACATATTAGTAGTAGAAACATTTCTGGATTCTAACGAGTTTTTGTAAAAGCTAATGTTAAGCGAAAAAACTTTTAACTTAACTTGAAAAATAAAATGCATTTGAATTTAGTGGGTCAATTATGCCCAATGCAAGTATTTAAATACGAGTATCGGGTGGTTAAATTTCAAGGGCCGATGTTGAATGTGAACCACACCTAAACGCCAAGTTTTTTTCCGAATTTTATTTGACATTTCTCTATTTCCGACTTACGCAATTTGAACCATGGAGAGATACACAATCCAAAAATGTGTTAAAGTTATCCAGACTTATTATGAAAATGATGATCAATTTTCGAAGAAAATCATCTTCAGTGATGAGGCACATTTTCACCTCAGTGGATTCGTCAATAAACAGAATTGCCGCATTTGGGCGAATGAGAATCCAAGAGTGACTGCCGAAAAACCAATGCACCCACAAAGAGTGACTGTTTGGTGCGGTTTATGTGCTGGCGGCATCATCGGGCCGTATTTTTTCCAAAATGAGGCCGGTCAGGTAGTTACTGTGAATGGTGTTCGCTATCGTGAGATGATAGCGAACTTTTTATGGCCCGAATTGGAAGATATGGGTGTAGACGATATGTGGTTTCAGCAGGACATTGCCACTTGCCACACAGCTAACGAAACAATTGCTCTTTTGCGCAACAAATTCAATGGCCGTGTTATCTCACGTAATGGCGATGTCAATTGGCCGCCCAGATCATGTGATTTGACACCGTTGAACTTTTTTCTTTGGGGTTATTTGAAAGAAAAGGTGTACGTCGATAAGCCAGCAACAATTCAACAGCTAAAGGATGAGATAATTCGGCACATTAACGGCATAGAACCTCCATTATGCCTCAGGGTCATCGAAAATTTGGACCATCGGATGGAGGTGTGCCGCCGTGGTCACGGTGCCCATTTGGCCGATATTTTCCATACATAATTGAGTAATACCAATATATCATAATAAAATAAAATTACAATAATTTCCTAAATAATTTGTGTTTTATTCAAAATCAACATCGGGCCTTGAAATTTAACCATCCTTTAGTTGGAACACAAAATATGTTTGAAAGATATGAAAGTTAAAATGCCATATACAAAATTCGTCCTTAAATCGTCAAATCGTCAAAGTGTTATATTCAGCACCCAAAATCGTTAAAATGACGATATATCATAGAATTTGGCAGCCGTGCTGTATATCATGAGCTTGGTAAGTACACTTTTTTATAATATAAGTTTTAAATTCATTATTCATATTTCACATATCGATAATTAATCAATAACTAAAAAGGACACTGTTGTCCCTATGGCCAGTAAGGGTGTGATTCAATATAATGGGTGACAACAATGACGATGAAGATGATTTGATCAAGAAGATGAAAGACTTCTTATTCAGGACTATGACAAAGGTGCATCTGATGTCGAAATTAAAGACACGACTTCTATATGTGTGGAATCACAAAGCCTTTTACCTGAATCTTTGGCTCCGGTCACCGAACAACTTTGCATTACTCAACCTGAATTCAAGTCGAGTCAGAGATCCCAAATGTTGAATATGAGTTCGGAAAGGTTTAAATTAGATAAGATGTTCAAACTAATTTGCTTACTCCTTTTGAAATATTTTCTTTAGTACACAGAAGAATTTATAGTAAAAATAAAATCAACAAAATTTTTGTCTGAAAAAATAATTTGTATGCATATACATAAATATCAAAAAAGTAACCTTGGATATCGTATTTTGTTGTTGTTTAAAAAAAATTATGTTTTCGATCAATAGTTATTTTTACTAAACTTTTGTGTGAATCTACGAATTCCTTTACAGGTCCGCATTCAAACAATTTATTAATTGATTCCCTAAATTTCGTTATTGAACACGAAAAAAACTTTTTGCTGTGTAACAAAATTCAATAATTTATGAATATGATAGTTATTCCATTTGCTTTCCAAATCGGCATTACTAACTTGTATTTAAAACGCGCTTTAATCTTATTTTAAAGCAGCATAAATTGTATTTAAAGAAATGAACTCAATAGATTGTTGGCCAACAAAATTTGTTTGCTACTGGATCAAGTCAACAACAATAGCTCTTAAGATTTATTTGTTTCAACAGCAAAAGTTGGCCACCATAAAAAAACAATGTCAATTGAGCACTCTTTTCCTTTTTTTATTTCTTAATTTTAAGATGCCATAAAAAACAAAGATTGAAAGAAAACATCTCAAGTTTTTGGCATCACATTGTTGCTAGAATATTTTTTGTTAAAGTATTGAAAAAAAAGCTTTTTAAATTTAGGCTTTGATCTGATTATCATAAAATTTTCTTTTTTTCTGGTGACGTTTTGTTTGGGGGAACCGTAAAGCTCTGTGTTGGTTCCTTACTGTTGCATTATTTTTATAAGCGATTTTCCTCATTAGTTCAGTCTCCCACAGAGTACATTATATGCTGACGATTCACTTTTATACAAACAGAAAAAAATATATGGTTGCCTTGACAATATTCTAAGGGCAACATTCTATTGTTGAATTACATGGTTGGTACTGATAATTTTATATTGTTATATTTGAAACGGCATTGACATGCTTCCTGATAGTTTTCAAAATTTTTTTTTTATAAACACAATATATTATGGTTTAACATTGTTATAACTGTTAAGTTATAAGGAAGTTTCCAAACCGCCCTCGTATTACTTTATCTTAAAAAAAAATATTTTTAACAACCTTTAATTTTTTGGCCCCGGTAGACCTTTTTCTGGATTTGTCCATGTGTCGTCATAAGGTGTCTTGAACTATTTTTCTATCGAATTGTTAACTATTGTATTATATTATAGTTTCATTAGTTTGTAAATGCCATTTCTAATCATATATGATAAAAAATGTGTATTCCTGTTTTATGGAAAAAATCTCAATAATACCTAACTAACTAACAAACGCTTTTTGAACCAAATTACAAATTAAAAATAATTATATTGATACAAGCAAAAAAAATATATAAAAAAGTATTAAAAAGGATAACAAATATATAACCAACCTTACCATTAAACTAGAAGATATATACATTTTAAAATAAGGATAAACAAGTTTTATGTTTAAGCAGCATAACAAATAATATTTTGAACAAAAACTCGTTGAAACATAATCTATATTTAAAAGGTGCCCAAGCAAACCGTAAAGGCTTAATACCCAACCACTTTAAACTGCAGTAAAATAAGAGAAAACACATAAAATTTAAAAATTTATTTTCAACCCAAAAGCAATTTGTTTAAATCAGTTTTTAAGTGCTTTTGCTATCCCTACATCTATTTGGCTGATGCTAACAATATCTAAAAGAAAACTTTACCTAAAAGTATGCTTTAAATGTTTTTATATTGCTAGGCCTAAAAGTAGGCTATTATAATGATATTTTATTTTTTGTACAGTTATAATTTTTAACCTGAAGCAACAACAAAATTTATTAGCAAAACATTTTACTTTAAATTATAAATATTGCAGCAATATACTTGTATTGTATATATTTTCAGATTTTTTGTTTTCTACAGGATCCAAAACGTTTCCTTTTAGATTTATAATAAACTTTTTAAATCAGAAGAATATATTAACTTCATATTGCCACTTAGCCAAGTGAAGGACAGTACAAACCCGAAGCACCATTAAAAATGCATCATCATTAACTGAATTTTTATGGCAGTGCGTAACACACACACACACACACACACACCCACACACTTGCAAATTTTGTGTTTTAAAAGGATAAACAGGTAAAAGGACAGTTAAAAATTATTTATTAAAGAAACTTTTAAGGTAAACAAATTAAGAAAGAAAAAGGGCAATATTTGACCAACAGGAACCTCCTTGTTATAAATTCATAACAAGAAAATTTACATCCCCTCTTCACTGCAATTTAATCTGGAAAATTTATGAATAATTATTCGTTACAATTTAATCGAAAAGTGGTTAAAGCTTGAGATCGTTTTCTTATAAAAAAGAATTTTTACATATTTTTAAGCCAATATTTCGTCTTCCTTCGGAAGATTTCTCCCGAAAAATTAAAAAAAAGATGGGTAGGGAGAATTATTAAAATACAAAAATATGTATGTTATTAAAAATGAAATACCGCTTGTTCAGGGACAGCAAACGCTATACAAACATTGCGGACAATTAACCAAATGCATCTGTGATTCAATATGAGATGAATATAGATAGAGGTTAATTCATGACCCGAGTTCAAATCCGAATGGGTGCTGATAAGTAGTCTAGTGGCTACGAAACAGCTAGTTGTCCCCCAGCTAAAGATTTGATTAAGATTTCTCGTCTTATTCAATAAAAAATTATTGATCACAGCAGATTTGTATTGTAAAAAATCCTTCTTAAGAAAAAACTCAAGACAGGAAAATTTTGAACTAAAACCCTACAACTACAAATCATAGTAACCAATGGTTGTTCATTTGTTTGAAAGGTGTAAAGAAATGTTAGAGACGTTTATAAATAGAAAAGCTTGTTTTTTGTGTTGACGGATATTATTAGAGCATTTTTCTTTTTAAATTCTCAACAATTTATTTGGATTGTTGGGATATAAAGTTGAATATTTGAGAATATCTTTCAAAAATTGACAAAGTCTACTGATGATTAGGGTAGCTCCTATGAAATGTCGATATATACAAGGTGGCGCAAAAGTAATTCTCCTATCAGAAAATGCTATAAATTTTGCGATTGGCCCTTGATATCAGTTATGTTTTGACATTTGTGTAGTAAACACATGCGAAATTCATGTTAATAAACAATGTTACGCTACACTGCTCCAGAACGCGGAATATTGGTGACTAATTATTTGACCTATAACCAGTCGGTGACTTTGGCACAACGTGAATCGAGTGATGAGGCCCATTTCCGTCTTACAATCAATACGCCCCCCGGGGACCAGGTTTTGCCTTGACGTATTCCTAACTTAGGCGCTCTGTTTTTCGGGGAAAAGAGGGGAAGGGGTTTCTCGTTTGGTGCGGCAAACAAAACTCTAGGAAGCCACATGACTTATGTTGTGTTGGCTTCCGAAACCCTTACCAAGGGTATAAATTGGCAGAACGGGGATCAGCATGGCTCCCGGGAAGTTCTGCTTGCGGTTCGACCCGGGCTGATCATGGTTGAGGTGCCTACCTTGGCTGTAACGTTCTGGCTGTGGTTTAAACCTAAATCGCAGGAAGGGAGTGTTAGTATCCTTGATAATTGTTTGGTGATGGCTTTTTTCGAGGACTAACAATCTCCCGAGGAGCTGTTGCCTATACAACAGATACGTGTACTGTAAGGAACCAGTGGTGTTGATTGACGGGTGAGTTGGTTTAAGGGCTGATGCTCTTAGTGGGCTTCGGCCTACCAACTCATTCAGCCTTGTCCTCCATTGATTGCTGGGAAATTGCATACATGAGGGATTAGAAAGCCCGAGCTCCTTAACAAGAAGTTGTTCATATGACCGCAATCATATGACAAGAATTGCTACCTGTGTGAGCCTAGCAAGCCACACGGGGGCGGTGGTGAATCGTGAAAAATTCACTCCGTGGAATTGGTCCACCATCAGGTTAGGCCGTCAAGGCAGGTACTGATGGAAATCATTTTCACGGTTACAATCAATAAGCAAAATTTACGCTTTTGGGGCACTAAAAATCCGCGTGTAACCCACGAAGAGCTATTACACCCGCTCAAATTCACTGTATGGTGTGCTGTTTCCGCTGGAGTTTTTCTTCGAAGACGTCGCGGGCCAAACGGTTACTGTGAATGGTAAGCGCTACAGAGCAATGATCAACAAGTTGTTTTTGCCGCAACTCGATGAATTGGGATTGGAAAACATGTGGTTCCAACATGATGGTGCTACGGCATACACTGCATGTACCACAACCGTTATGCTGAAGGATGCTTTTCCCGGACGCCTAATCTCCCGTTTTGTGCGATTTGCACTGGCCAGCAAGATCGCCCGATTTGACCGCTTTTTGTGGGGCTTTTTGAAGTCGCGGATTTATGTCAACAAGTCTCAGACTCTTGTAGCTCTTAAAGACAATATCTGTCAAGAATGTGAGGACCTATCCCCGGAAGTTTTGGCCAATGTGATGGAAAATGCTATAAAAAGTGCTCAACTGTGGCAGCGGCCATTTACATGACATATTCTCGACTTGATTTGTTTACATCAAGTCGACATGACATATTCTCGACTTGATGTAAACAAATTTAAAGACCAAACTAAATTTTTTTTAAGCATTTTTTTATTTATTGAATCTTCAAAATGAACTAACAATAAGTATTCAAATCTTAATACTAAATTTAAAATTAAAAAATGTGATTCTTAAGTCCGGCCAATGCTAGGCAAAAAGTTCTATTATGCGTGAGCTATTTCGGTAAAATCACCTATTGAGCAATCTGATGGTGGCAGCGGTATCCCTTCTTTTAGGCCAAGTGTGGCCGCCAAAATTAAGTATATTGCGCGCAAGAGGGATTGGATGAAGTTCCAGTTTACTGACATACCTTGCCGCGTACTTGGAAAATTCCTCTTTTACCAGCGGAACACTCAGATCGTTATGAATTCGTGAATTTTTTACGTACCATGGAGCTGCAGTAATCGTTCGAAAAATTTGGTTTGTCGCCTTTGAATTTTTTCAATATTTGACGGTGAGGCGGTGCCCCATAAGTGAATTCCGTAGCACCAAATTAAAATAATCCACAAGAAGAATCAAAGTTTTTTATGTTTTTTTTTTTTTTTTTAATTACAGCCAAAAAACATCGGAAGGTTATTTATGCGCCACCCTGTAGATAGCTGGGAAACATAGAAGGCAAGCTGTTTAAAATTTTCTATTGGTGGCAATGTTGGAAGCTAACATGGCGAATAAAAACTCAATTGATATTTTTTTTAAATACAGAAAATGGAAATTTCCGATATCGGCCCATATATACCCGGGATGTAACCTAAACAGATTTTTTCATTAAAATGTAGCGTAAGCGAACTTAAACATCTTTTTTTGCTTAAAAGCAGTTCTAGTCATATAAGGAGGTTACCAAATAGAGAAAATTAAAATTTCCAATATCGGTCCGTATATACCCGAGATATAGACTATAACGATTTTTCCATGTAAATTTCCGTTACCTTTTTGGCATGGTGATTACAAGGAAAAATATTTTTTCCCCGTTATGGGTACATATATACATATCGCTCCTTTATTGCAACAATGTCATATCTCAAAAAAGGGCCTTTAGAGTTAACTATGCAGAATTGTTAACAGTAGTATCTTTTTTATTGTGCCAAAAAATTTATTCAAATTACTTTTAAACTGTTTTCTTTAGGAAATATTTTCTAAACAAATTTTCGAAGGCTTGTATGGAAACTAAAAATTTGAAATGGGTTTTTCTCGAAACAAGCCTTTCTGAGTTATGACTATGTTGCAATAAAGGAGCAATATATCCAAGCACATATAGTTCAAATTTGTAAGATATATTACGTAATTACGTGACTATCCTGAAGGGCTTTTTATACATTGGATCCACGTAGTATAATCTTATTTGTTTTATTTTTGGTTTTATATTTGAAAAAATTGTTTATAAGAACTATTTATAAAGTATTAGACTCATAATTATTCGCAATAATTTTTTGTAGCAATATTTCGGACAATTTTGCTTCAAAAGTTTTTTCTTATAAATATTTGTTCAATTTTTTTTAGAATATTAGTCGAATAATTATTCTTAAGAATTTATAATTTTTATACGATAAAATTTTCTATAGAAATTTTTTCGAATAATTATTCGTTAGATATTTTTTAACGTTTTCAGTCAATTATTTTGGAATAATTATTTGCTACAATATTCTTTAAGTAATTCTTCCAATAATTACTGATATCGGTGTTCAAATAATTATTCGAAACTATTAGAATTTTTTATTGGAATTATTGTGCTTAAAAACTTTTTCGAAAATTTTCCTTAATATTTCGAATAAATATTCGTTACAATATTTTAAACAATTTTTTTTCGAATAATTATTGCTTATTTATCTGTAAAAAAAAATTTAATTATTTTTGTTAATTTTTTTTTCTTTCTGCGAATAATTTTTTGTTATTCGCTATGCAAAATTATTTGTTTAAATATTTATAGCAGTTTTTTTTCGCAAAAATTTGTATAAGTTCTTTTGAGTAAATTATTTATGTATGTTAAATATTCTTGTGTTTCATTCGCCTGAATTTGCTATAGAAAATGGAAAAAGAGTTTTTTGTTGTTGTCTATGTGTGCAACACATATACGAGTATATACATACATACATATGTATACAAACGCTCATTTACATTTGGGTTGTACTCGTACGTGTTTCGTTAAACAGAAAAAGGATATTGCATAAAATTGGCTGCTTCCCGTTGTCAGTAAATGTATCCTAAGAGCAGAGCTAATGTGCCAGTTAAACTTCATGGAAAAGTTATAACATCACTTTGTTTTAATATTTAATTTACTTGTATGTTTGTTTAAAAATACACATAGACAAACACACACACACACATACATACATATATGTATGCTAAATATTTAATAAACGGAAATAAGGTAAGAACAACAATTGCAAACTAAGCAAAAATATAAAAATTCTTCGTAAATTAGGAATACAAATGGAAAGATCTTGTACGGAAAGGTAAAGCAAATATCAAACATGGCACTGGCAGACTAGAAATTTTTCCAGATTTTGGGTAATTAAGCGAGGCAAGCAATTAAACGATTTCACAGAGTTATATTGATGAGGTAACCAGATGAGTAGGCAAAATTGTAATATATATTTTTACGGATTCTTATCACACCATGTCCAATACGCCACACCATGATCACTGATTCTCTTAGCTGCGTTGCACGTGAAAAACGCATTTAATAGTCTCAGATGGGCGGACGTACTTCAGGCTCTAGAGAGAAGTTTCCGGATACCGGCCTACTTGTTAAGAGTCGTAGGGAACTATCTTAAGGATAGGAAAATTATATATAACAATACGGAAAATCGAAAAAGAAGGAAATTAACATCAGGCGCAGGGTTTCATCTTGGGACCAAACCTATGAAACCTTAGCTATGATGATATATTTCAAATGGAAATGCTGCAGGATAACTTCCTGTTGGGATATGCGAACGATATTGCAGCAGTCTTTCCCGAATTGTTAAAGAGGCAAAAAGAAAGCTGAGACAAGTGATGCTAAGAACAAAACGGTGGCTAGATACACATGGCCTGCAACTGTCTAAGCAGAATATTGAGCTCTTAATACTTAGCATACATCATATTCCAATGGAAATTGATATACAGTTGTGAAAAAGATGTACATCAGCACCTGACTTGCGGCCTTATCGGATGATGGACCAGTTCCACGGAGTGAAATATTCACTATTCACCAGCGTCCCCAAGTGGCTGACTACGCTCACACAGGTAGAAATTTATGCCATATGTTTGTAGCCATATGAAGAACTTCTTGTTGAGGAGTTCGAGCTTTCTAATCCCTCCTGTATGCAATTTCCCAGCAATCAATGGAAGACAAGGCTTAATGGATTAGTAGGCCGAAGCCCACTAGCAGCATCAACCCTTAAACCAACTCACCCGTCAACCATCACCACTTGTTCCGCATAGTACAGTTATCTGTTGTAAAGGCAATAGGGAGTTTGTTAGTCCCCGAAAAAAGCCACACACCAAACAATTATCAAGGATACTAACACTCCCTTTCTGCGTTTTAGGTTTCAACCACAGCCAGAACGTTTCAGCCAAGGTAGGCACCTCAACCATGATTAGCCCGGGTCGAACCGCAAGCAGAACTACCCGGGGCCATGCTGATCCCCGTTCTGCCAATTTATACCCTTGGTAAGGGTTTCGGAAGACAACACAACATAAGTCATGTGGCTTTCTAGAGTTTTATTTGCTGCTATAAACGAGGGACCCTTTCCCCTCTTTAACCGAAAACCAGAGTGCCCTGGTTAGGAATACTACAAGGCACAATCTGTTCCCCGGGGGTATGAACAGCAGACCGAGGAGTATGGTTCCCGAAGATAGAGCAATTAAAAGCACTCTCCTCCCCACCCGCTCCATTCCATCCTATAGCCTTGGTAAGGGTTTCGGAAGCCAACACAACATAAGTCATGCGACTTCCTAGAGTTTTGTTTGCCACACCAAACGAGGGACCCCTTCCCTTCTTTTCCCCGAAAAACAGAGCGCCCAAGGCAAAACCTGTTCCCCGGGGGAAACCATGATATATAGTTTGATGGCTTGACTCAAAGCTAACGTTCTCAGAACAGGTTCAGAATGCTGTTAACAAGTCTACTGGTATAACAGGACGATTAAGCCGATTGATGGCGAACATAGGAGGCCCACTACTACTACTAGGAAGACATGGTAGTATCAACAATTTGGCAGACTAGCCATGCAGACCTTGGAAGTATGCAGCATATACGGGAGGAAATGTTACGCAGTTGGCAAACTAGATGAGGTAGTTGGACGGAGCGTCTCATTCCCAATATCGAATGGTTGAACAGACAGCATGGGAGTGTGAACTATTACTTGACTCAAATGCTGTCAGGTCACGGCTATTACCGGAACTACTTATACAAAATGGGCAAACGTAACACACCCTTTTGTTTATACGAAGAAGAAGAAGAAGTCCTGGACGACTCCGAACACACTTTCTTTAAGTGTATTCGATGGGCGGAAATTTGTAGAGAACTGTATAGTGGACATCGTGATAGGGAGTGAGGTCAACTTTTTAGCGGTATCGCGATTCTGCGAAAAAGTTCTGCGGATGAAAAAGCCAGATCTGGGCGCCGCAGAACAAGATCATAATCAGGATCCCAGACGAAGGATAGTGTAACGAGAAGGGTTGATTAAGCTTATGGGAATACACCCCGAAGCAATACTAAGGCGCTCCCGGAGTGAAAAATTTTATCCCAGGAAGAAGAGGGGGTTTTTTAGTCGGGAAGTTCATTGTGGTGATCAGTCCGACACAAAGCGGAGAGTCAGTGCGTAACGCAAAAAACAAAGAAAAGAAAGATATACCCCATATGCGAGGCGTTGGTCTGCTTGCACTAAATGTACACGCACATCCAAACAAAGAAAATAAGAATGGAAGCTAGCCTAAAAATTAAATAAACTTAGCAATAATGTTAATGATAGATCTTTCGGCCTTTAAACTGTAAAATAAAAATGTCGCGAATTTCTTTTTTTTCAAAATTTCTAATACTCCGCTACACCACTGGATCATCATCAGGGATTTAAATATTGTTTTTTTCTTTCCAAAAAAAAAAAACTATATAATAACGAAATAGATATTCTTTTAAATTGCATATTAATACTGTACAGTAAGAGTTTGTAGAATTCCTTTGGAAAGAAAACAACAATATCTAAATCTCTGATGATGACCCAGTGGTGTAGCGAAATATTGAAAATTTTGAAATAAAATTTAAATTTTGACCTCAAGCTTGAAAAATTCCTAACATTTTTATTTTAAACTTAGCAATGCTTTTTCAAATTTTTCCATTTAATTTTTACTTCTTTCAATGTAATGCTGCGGTCTATTTCGTGAGGTTTTCCACAATATTATTAAACGCTTCACCTTTCTTTAGACGGTCTTTTAAAATTTTTTTTTTCAAATGAATTAAAATATCACTACTTAGCACTAATATTGCTTTTACCATGGACAACAAATCAATATATAGAAGAAATGAAAGAAAATGTAAAATTTCTGACATTACGAATGCCAGCGCAAAAGGACTTTTCGAGTACCAGCAAGTCTGGACTCACTTTTACACTCGTCACTCTTTCCTCACTTATCTGTCCACAAACTCAAGACTTGCGGAACTAAAGTTGTCTCGTGAAAATTTGGACTACGAGTAATACAATTTAAAAGTCGGGAGCAAGTTTTTGTTCATTCATGATCCTGCCTGCACACTAGGCAAAGAATATTCAAATGTATTCAGTCACCTTAAATGTCATATGACACTCGTGTTAATGTTGCTCATGTGAATGGAAGAAGAATTGCATTACGATAATGCATGATCTTGTGAATTAAGGAAGTCAGACTTTATTTCTCAAACTGAATCTAAAGACTTAATTTAACGAATATCTTTATACTGAATGACAACATGAACACTGTTACATTTTTAGTTTAAAACTTAAAAAAATAACTAAAATTATCTATGATAATTGAAACAATTTAAGTTTAAAGTTTTTGTGTGATTTGCGATTCCTTTTAATTTTTTTTTTCGAAATTGATTTAATGTTATAATTTACAATTGCAAAACAGTAGTGGCATTGCTTGTCACTCTTAATGACATGGCATTTGTCGCTTTGCTATTCACATTTTGTTTTTATTTTTTTGTTTCTCCTTTTCTTGAAAAAAGATTCGTGTTTTTCAGATTTTCCAATAGTTGTTTAGTTTTTTTTTTTTTGAAGACCATAATTTAGCGTTTTTTTTGTGCTAAGAGATAAATTGCTGTTTGAGAGTAGTGTCAGTTTGAGTGTCAAAAGTTGCAATTGTAATGGATTCTTTTATTTTTTATTATTTTTTTCTTTGGCATGTTGACTGCCAAGATTTGTAGGTTAAATGTAAATTTAACTAATGACTGACAATTAAATGACTGGTTGGTGTCTGATGTGGGCTAGAGTTGTTGGGGTTAAGGTCGTCAAATCGACTGAACTCAAGTCGTTGGCAAAAGTGAATGTTTGAGTTCTTTTAGAATGAAATACCAAAATAACAAAACTATTTTGTGCTAAACTATACAGAAATCATTAACAAACATTACTGGCCCTTAAAATTGTATCCCAAACGGCAAGTCAGCACTTAAAAATCTTATGAGGATTCTACAGTGGCTTCTGCTTAGCTCTGGCATATTTATTGCACCCGCATATTTCTCTGCTCTCTATACAAGCCCCCAAGGACGGTGATGCCAGAAACTTTTGTGCAGAAATCTTCAAAAGAATATCTCAAAAGGACCTCTTAATTTAAGAAAAATATTTTGATAATAAATTTCTTTCGATTTCGATGCCAAATTTAAATAGAAGGTTTCTTAACTATTGCTAAATGATCATTATTCGAATACAACAAAAAAAAACAACAAAAATTTAAGGCAAACATTCAATTGAATCAAGTGTCTATCCAAAATTAGTAGTACGAGTAGTAGACGTTTATATAACTATCCTACTATATAACTATTCTCCGTGTGCTTACTAGGCTCACACAGGTAGTAATTTTTGCCATAAGTTTGTGGCCATATGAGCAACTTCTTGTTAAGGAGCTTGGGCCTTCTAATCCCTCCTGTATGCAATTTCCCAGCAATCAATGGAAGACAAAGCTTAATGAGTTGGTAGGCTGAAGCCCACTAGCAGCATCAGCCTTTAAAACAACTGGTTCCTTACAGCATAGGTATCTGTTGCAAAGGCAACAGGTCCTCGCGAGGTTGTTAGTCCTCGAAAAAAGCCACACACCAAACAATTATCAAGGATACTAACACCCCCTTCCTTTACTTTAGGTTTCAACCACAGCCAGAACTTTTCAGCCAAAGTAGGCACCTCAACCATAATCAGTCTGGGTTGAACTGCAAGCAGAACCACCCGGGGGCCATGCTGATCCCCGCTCTGCCAATTTATACCCTTGGTAAGGGTTTGGGAACATAACACAACATAAGTCATGTGGCTTCCTAGAGTTTTATTTGCTGCTACAAAAGAGGGACCCTTTCCCCTCTTTAACCGAAAAACAGAGTGCCCTGGTTAGGAATACTACAAGGCAAAACCTATTCCCCGGGGGAGATGCCACTCGCACAATAACATTTTGTTTTACAAACATTTTTTATGCTAACAAACATTGTTTGTTTGAGTTTCTTTTCGATCGGGTTTGGTCATGGTTGGGACCATGACAGAGTTTCCTTCTGGTGACTGCCGGTAACAAATTTCCTTGCATAGAATAATATATTATTACTTACACACAAGGTTAGTGATTGTTTCTTTAATAAGATTATATTCAATTGGTTCGTAGGACCATGAAAATGTTTCTTTCAAATGATTAGTGCTAAAGTTTTGCCACATGTAGAATAATATTTTGTTTCTTTGTATCATATTTTCTTGCTAAAAAATATTGTTTCTGCGTGTAAGATATCATTTAGTTGGATCACACAACCATGAGAGGGTTTCTTTCCAGCGACTGACGGTATCAGTTTTCCTAATATAGAATAATATATTGTTACTTTCAAACAAGGAGAATGTTTGTTTCCTTTTTAAGATTACAACCAATTGGTTCGTAGGACCATGAAAATGATTCTTTCAAGCGATTGCTGTTGGACTTGGGCTGCACATATAATAATATTTCATTCCTTTGTTTCATATTTTGTTACTAACAAATATTTTTTGTGCATGTAAGATATCGTTTATGTAGTTGGGTCACACAACCATGAGAGGGTTTCTTTCCAGCGACTGACGGTATCAGTTTTCCTGATATAGAATAATATATTGTTAGTTTCAAACAAGGAGAATGCTTGTTTCCTTTTTAAGATTACAACCAATTGGTTCGTAGGACCATGAAAATGATTCTTTCAATCGATTTCTGTTAGACTTTAGCTGCATATATAATAATATTTCATTCCTTTGTTTCATATTTTGATGCTAGCAAACATCTGGTTAGTTAGCAGGACCATGAGAGGGTTTCTTTCTACCATAGAATAATATTTTGTTACTTACCAACAAGGTTAGTGCTTGTTTGTTTTATAAGCATACAACCAATTTGTTCGCAGGACCAGGAAAATGTTTTTTTCAAGCGATTGCTATTGCACTTTAGCCACCCATATAATAATACTTTATTATATATTATTAATATGAAACAAACAAAAAATAAAGTATTATTATAAAGTGTAATAGCAATTGCGTAAAAGAAACATTTTCATGGTCCTGCGTACAAATTGGTTGTAATCTTCATATTTTGTTGCTACACAAATACTTTTTGTGCATGTTTTATTTATAAGCCAACATCTAGTTAGTTCGCAGGACCATGAGAGGGGTTCTTAGTGGCGACTGCCGGTAACGTTTTTCCCAGCGTAGAATAATATATTGTTACTTACAAACAGAGCTTGTTTATTTTATAAGATTAAGGCCAAGTTTTTGAGTTCGTATTTAAGTGTTCTTTAGCTTTAAGTTACATTTAAATACTAAAATCAGTTTTTCGCTACAAATTCGGACTAAACTTAAATGCCTAAACCTCTTCATTTAAGTTTTTCTCATAGTCCGTATGGTTTTTGTGTGCTTGCATTTGTATTAGTGCAAAAAAGGTAAACAAAACACAAATACGAGCTATTGCCTGCAGAAGATAATCGAAATTTAGTTGCTAATTTTCACTGAACAACAGCACAGTATAATAATTTATTAAAAATAACTTAGCGTAAAATAAAATTGTTAAGTTATTTTATGCCGTTAATAAATTTAATATTTTTCTTTAAGAACTTTTCTATTCTTCCACTTACAAACAGCTGTTCTATGGAATACTTTCCATATTATTTGGATTTAAAGTAGAGCTGCCACACTTTCATTGCATTTAAATAAGAACAATAATTTAATAGTGATAAACTGGACTAGCATTTAAATACAAATTAAATTTAAATGAAAATTAACTCATTTTGTATTTAAATACACAGTCAAAAACTGGGCCTAAAACCAATTGGTTCGTAGGACCATGAAAACATGTCTTCTAGGTGACTACTGATTATGCAGTGACATGCTAATTATGCGTGATAGACCATATATTTTGTTTCTTACATCATTGTTATTATGATTTGGGCTTGAAATATCTTGTTTTAGTTTAAAGAAATAACTACATGACTGACCAAGCAAGAAGTTATTGATGTTCAAATTGGAACAAAATTGCTGTAATTCATTTACTACTCACTATAGTTTTATGTGGCTAAATTCCAAAGGGAGTAATATACACAAATTGCAAATTTCTTGAGAATTGTAAAATGCTAGTAAGCAATTGTTATTATTGTTTGTTAATATCACTAAATGTCTTGTCAGTAGTTCCCTGTTTGCCCCAAAGCTCATCAAGCTTCTCAATAACCACACTGTTGTAAATTACCTGCACTTAATTATACATTCTTGTAATTGACTTAAAATCTAATTAAATAACATCACAACTTAATTAATTTGTAAAAGTCTTGTTGCTTTAAATCAATTAATTTGATTTCCTAAAGTTTTACAATTAATTAAGTAGTTGTAAACTAATTAAGTTACCCAGAAGAAATACTTTACACGATAGTTTAACAAATAATGTATAAAATTCTTCTTCAATGTCCTTAATAACTATTTAAAAAAAAAGTATTTTTTCATCCGGACAAAACCAAAGGTCATTAAATTTAAATTATTTTCGTCTTTCAAATAAATATGTGTAAATAACAATAGTCCAAAACTTAATAGAACTAAATTTGAATTTAATTAGATGTTTAATGTTTTATATTTCCCAATCAACATGTTAACAAATATTTCAGCACAATGGCATAAGTAATAAATTGATAAAATTTTTCGGCAAAACAGAGCAAAAAACTTTAGAGATTAAGTTTATTAGTTACATATTTATGAAGCATGAATTCAATTATAAATTCCAGCAAAATTATTCCAAGTGAATATTGAAAAGCCAGAGACACTTGAAATTCGAATTTTGGCAAGAAGTAAAAGTTTAAAGTAAAACAAATCAATTAAGAAAATAATGAAATTGTTGAAATTTCTTATCGTTTCTAAGACACTCAAGAAGAAAGAAAAAAAGGAAAAGAAAATTAACACTTGTAGCAAATACAGGATGGCGCAAAATTAAGCACTCTACCGAAAGTCAATCATAGGTGTGTTCCAAGAGATCTTGGAAAGTAAAGAGCAAATTGCTTTTTAAATTTGCAAATTTTACCCAAAACTGCTGGAATGCAAAAAACCACGACTGTACATCTTGCAATACTTGCCTTTTAGATTAAGTATTTTTTTAGTGATTTTAGACGCTTAAAACGTTTAACATCATATAAACAAAAGATTTGCATTATTAGGTGTGTTTCTTTACTCTACTTTGGGATCCCGCGGGATCCCAATTTGCACGAAAAGCGTTTCCGTACCTTAAAATTGGTTAAATGAGAGCACTTTTGAGAGAATAGTATGCTTCCACTTCCTGCACGAAACAGCCCGTACTTTTTCTTAGGGCTAGTTTGGGCAAGTAGCTAAACAATCAGCTGTTTGAAAAACAAACAATAACAAAGAAAGAAACTTAATTTGAATCAGTTCATATACAAATGATTTCTATATTATTATATTAATATTAAATAAAAAAGTATGTCGAAAAGACCTTAAATAAATCAAAAGTGTAAAAAATCATTAAATTTTTTCGCAAAACTGAATGACAATTCCAAATTATATAGTATAACTAAATCACTTCGCTTTTTAGGGCATTGGCATGCAAAAGTCTCTAAAAATGAACGTTGTACATATGTATGTATATTTTAGTCTATATGAATTTAACTAAATTAAACATGCTTTGCAAAAGGCTAGCAGAACATTTTTTATATTTATTACTAAGAAAACATATCACATTTTACTTTTATAAATCAAGAAAAAAAAGGTGCCAACATTATTTTGCTTTTCAGCCGACTATATACATATATACCTGCAATTTGCGATAATTGACACGTACACATGTATATCAAAATGTATATATACATACATATGTATGTCGATGTATATGCACAACCACAAGCAGGTTTTTCTTATTTTCTGATGATGAAACAATTTTGTGTGAAAATTTGCTATATTTTAAGAAACCAAAAAAAACATGTTTGTGCATGTCTTTATAACAAATTTAATAAATAACATATGTATATTCTTTGGTAAGAATATAAAAAATATATTTAATTGATATTTTAAATATAAATAAAAAACACAAAAGTAAATTGCTTGAGCAATTAAAATTCAAATTAAATGGCAATTTTTACAAAAATAAGCAATTTCTTATGGCTTGTGATGGAAGGAGAGATATGAAATGTATTTAAGGCAATTTCGGTATATATTAATATTAAAAATGTGGTGAGCTTTTGTGACATAAAATTCCTACTCGTACAATCATTAGCACAAGTTTGAACTCATGCCTGTAATAAAATATAGTTTAAGCAGTTTCTTGAGGAAAAATTTTTAATAAAACGCAATACACAAAATTCTTTGAATTTGTCTAATACATTGCTACGAATTCTTAGCTTGATTAAATTGGCTTAACTTATATGTTTGTATATGTATAACTCTGGCAACCCCTATTATATACGGTGCACCCTTTTGAGGCATTAGATATTCCTCTATAAAAATGTGTGTTGGTACTCTACAGCAAAAATTAACGTCATCGTATTGCTTCCGGGGGTGTAATAGGACTTTTTTACAAAACCTGAAGTCGATTTTGGTTTTGCCCAAAATATCCAGAACCGGTTCGAAACCGGTTTTCCATATTCGGTGTACGTTTTACACGTAGAACATATATGTGAACTTTTAGTGGTCATTTTGGGCCCACTTATGCAGGTAATTATATGGTTCTTTATAGACTTTTAACAGGTTGTGACCGGCAAGCTTACTTAGATGATTAAAAAGGCACCGGTTACAGATCTCTGGTATATACAAAATTGCATTAATTTATTTATTTTTTTATTAAAACTTAGTGTACTTTTTAATTTGGAGTTATTTTGTTTGTTTTTCGTCTAAATAAAACTTGTAAAGTATACAACTAGTCGTATTTATTTTTTAAATTTCAATTGGTAAAGTTCACCTACTAAACGGAGTTTCTACTAAGAAGCTCCGTTCTTGCTTCAACAAAAGTAGTATTTTAGCTACTTTTTTATTTCAAATTGTAGCTTTCATTTAGAAATTTTATTTTTGCCTCAAAAAATTTTGTTTTATATAATTCCATAATTAGTTATATACATGGTCCGATCAAAAAATAACCATTATTTTCAAATTTCGTGAGTTACATATGTTAGATTTTCGCACTTTTTTCTGTTATGTTGGTACTAATGTCTGCTATATATATTGGCAGTATCAGCCATTTCAGATTGTCAGTTTGTTTTTGATAGATAAAAAGGTTAGTCGTGTTTTGGTGCGCTCGCCGATTTTTTTTTTACTAAATTTACTAAATTTTTAGCAGAAACAACGTTGCATGGAAATCGCTCAGGAGCTGTTGAACATCGTCAACGATGACCCAGATTTTCTTAAAAAGGTCATAACTAGTAACGAAGGTCATAACTAGTAACGAAGGTCATAACTAGTGACGAATCGTGGATGTATGGCTATGACATTGAAACCAAAGTTCAATCATCCCAATGAAAGCGTCCAGAAGAGCCAAGACCGAAAAAAGCACGTCAATGTTTTCTTCGACTGCGATGGCGTGGTGCATCATAAATTCTTGCCACAAGGTCGTACGGTCAATAAGTAATACTACCTTGAAGTTATGCGACGTTTGCTAGAAGCAATACGTCAGAAACGCATAGAATTGTGGGAAAAGCAATCATGAGTTTTGCACCATGATAACGCCCCAGATGCTTGTGCGTAAGTTTTTAGCCGACAGGACTTGGCTACCGCTGACTTGTTCCTCTTCGCAAAACTGAAGACACCGATGAAAGTAAAGCGTTTTGCTACGATTGAGGAGATAAAAAGACAATCGGAACGGAAGCTGTTGGCGGTACCAAAAAGCGCGTTTCAGAAGTGTTTCAAGGATTGGAAAAAATGCTGGTAAAAGTGTATTATATCTGAGGGGAACAGTCGTAAAGCAGCTCTGGGTTGGGGAACAACTCTCGCGTCATCATAATTATTTAAGTTTCCTTCGAGAGTTTTGCGTCTCACTCTCATTAGTTAACCAATCTCAGTCTACCTCAACTAACTGTATTAGCTTACAGTTTTTCTGAGGTATTTCGTTGTTAACCACGCGGCAACTTCCTATGCGAAGGCATAGGTCGTTACAGTTAGTCACAGCGCCACATAAAAATACTGTTAATACCATCTTGGGCATAAGGTCTACGTTACGCCGCCCATGCTGTGCATTCTATACTTGCCAAATTTATTTGCAACTGTATAGTCACAAATACAATTACTTTCAAGGGGACAAGATAGTTATTGATGAAAAATAAATACTTTTTGAACAAATTTTAAATAACAGTTATTTTTTGATCAGCTCTCGTATATGTTACTAAATATTTATTGTGATGTGACTGCAAACTCTAATATACAAATATTATTTTCATTGTTAAAAGGAAGTACGAGCACGATTGCTGAATGTGGAAGAAATATTTGAGAAATCAAATCTGTGTGTCTGTATCTTTGTGCGCAGTTCTCAATGTCTCCTAACCGCTTTGATATACCGTCCATTGGTATATCAATAATGTGCAGCATCTCAGGCATTAATCTCTTTTTGTACTTTTTCTCCTTCGCTAATACTTTAACATTCTCAAAGTTTGTTTTGTGACCCGTTACAGCACAATGGGCCGTAAGTGCTGTTTTTTTTTTGCAATAAAGGTTTTTCGCTTGTTTTTTATTATTTTTTATTGTATCTTTCTTCCTAGTTCAATATGAAAGCGTGCTTTTTAGATTTTTTTTTTTTTTTTGCTTAGCTATATTTATCCTTTTTACTGAATTTATGGTTTTGTTTTAGTCTAGTCATTGTCTCCTAATGTTTTTGCTTAGTTTGCCAAAATTTCCCTTAGGCTTGGACCTTTGTCTGTGGTGACATCTATTATATCAAAAAAAACTAAAGCCTTCTCATTCTTCACTCTGTCCCCACATATAAAAGAAATCTATGGAAAAAAGCAAGCCAACCAGCATATAAAATTAAGAAACTGTCTAAAAAGTTAGTTCGCTTTAAGATGGATATACATAAACTAAAATATATACTGACAAGAATACAAATGTGTCACAAACACAGTGACAGTGTTGTAACTGAAACTTATGTTATTGTAACAATTTTGCCTTTTTGCGTAGATAATGGTTATGTTGATGTTTCTGTCACTGGCTGTGGATGGGGATGTGGATGTTGTGAATGTCACTGGATATGTCAATTAGTTGAAAGCTACTACGACACAAACACTGACATATAAAACCACGTTTTTAATGTTGTGCATCTAAACAATTTACATGCAATCATTCAAGGACATCTATGCACGAGTACTCGTGTATATGTATAAAATTCAACTTATTTATGATTTTTGTTTGAATACACTAGAACGAGAACATTTCAATCAGAAACTGTTTTTAAGCAAATGCACTAATGCTTACGGCCATGTACGAGTGAGTATACGTATGAAGTAATTAGGATAAACGAAAGGGAAAATGTATGTTAAGAATGAGGTCAGCAGCCAAAAGGTGTGTATCATCACCAATCTTTATTCTAGCACTTTTAATTTTGATTTTTCACTTGTAGTTTTCAATCCCCATTTTCGACGCTGTGATCTTTGTAAGCTTTGGCAACTACTTAAAAGTAGTATCTTTACTGCTCTTCTCAGTCACTAAATGACCGCTTAATCTTCCCAGTGATACGCCAGCTTATTTATGTTGATCCCTTATAGGCTTTAATTTGAATGCCAATACACCAGTTTAGTTGTAATAGTACTACAAAATTAATAGATAAGCACAACAATTGGTCAATCAGCGAAAATCATACCGCATAGTGACAGATGCTTAATTGTCAAAGGAACTCGCTTTAAAGTTGTGTCAGCATCTGCCATAGCGGACTAATCCAATGGTGGACCAGGAAGTAAACTATCTCATGGCTCACCAGCGATTCCATGTGGCCTATAAGGCTCACACAGGGGCCATATGCTTGCAGCCATGTGAACAAAGCTTTTTCATCGGACTTCAGGCCTTCTAATTCCTCCTGCGTGAAATTTCTTCCCTCCGGTGTACGTTTAACTAGAGAAATCTACTTTCTGGAGCATAGAGGGTTAGAAACTACTCGCTTGTTGTAGCAAATAAAACTCTATGTTGAGTTGGATTTCCAAAACCCTTATCATTAATAATACGGGGATCGGTAAAGTCCCCAGGATGTTATGTTTGCAGATCATCACGGCGCGTATCATTGTTGACCTGCCTACCTTGGCTGAAATATTCTGGCTATGGGCTAAGTCTAAAATCACAGTGAGGGGTGTTAGTCCTCCCAGATATATATGTTAGATGCCAATTTTCGAGAGCTAATATCGCCCGAGGTGCTGTTGTCTTGTAACATACATCCGTAATGTAAGGAAATAGTAAAAATAGTTAGTCGAGTGAGTTGGTTAAAAGCTGATGCTTTTAAATGGGCTTCGGCCTACCAACTCCTAAGCCTTGTCTTTGATTCACTGTCTGGGAAATAGCTCAGAAGAGGGAATAGAAGGCTAGAAGTCTTAAGGCCATTGTTACAACCTAACGATAAAGTTACTGATAGTTAACCTTAACATTAGTTAACGTGAATAATAAAGTCACTTTTAAAAATTTTCAATTTCTACAAAGCAAAGTTTGCAAAACACATGCGGTGAATAGTGAATAATTCACCTCGTAAAATTGTCTATCATCAAATAAGGCCAGGTGCACACATTCTATATAAATTTCCACATATAATTAGATTGCCAGGAGTTCATAGAGAACATTCCACCAAGTTTGCTTCCTTGTATTACAGCTTTCTGTTGCAACGGTCTAAATTTTCGATAACGCTGAGGCATAATTGAGGTTCTATGCCATTAATGCGCCGCATTATCTTTTTCTTTAGCTCTTCAATTGTTGCTGACTTATTTTTACGTACACGTTTTCTTTCAAATAGTCCTTAAGAAAGTAGTTCAAGGGTGTCAAATCACAAGACCTTGGAGGGCAATTGACATTGCCACCACGTGGGATAACACACGGCCATTGAATTTGTCGCGCAAAAGAGCAATTGTTTCGTTAGTTGTGTGTCAAGTGGCACCGTCCTGTTGAAGCCACATATCGTCCACATACATATCTTCCAATTCGGGCTATAAAAAATTCGTTGTCATCGAACGATAACGAGCGCCATTCACAGTAACCGGCTTCGTTTTGGAAAAAATACTGCCCCATGATGTTGCCAGCTCATAAACCGCACCAAATAGTCACTTTTTGTGGGTGAATTGGTTTTTCGACAATCACTCTTGTATTATCATTCGCCCAAATGCCTTAAATTGATTACCTTGTAGGCGTTAGACTAAATTTTGCTAATCTGAACAGGTATATACACTGGTCACTGATTAGTTTTAAATAATTTAATTCCACAAGATTTGAAATGCTGTTTGTTTTAGTCTTTCGTATTGTTACTATTCAGGTTAGACTTCCAAAAAACACTACTCCCTCTTTCCTTCTCATCATAACCTATTTTCCTAGTTACAGTACAATGCGCTGCATATGTAGGGGTCCTCCCCTGAGTCCTGGTACAAGATAAAAAAAAATTCTGCTTATTAATGAACCTACTGAGGTGAAAATGTGCTTCATCACTGAAGATGGCTTTCTTCGAGAATTGATGGCTTTGCATCTTTCCATATTCAAATCGAGCTAGTCTGACATTGAGAAATGTCAAATGAAATACAGATAAATACTTGACGTTTAGGTGCAGTTCAACATGGAGCCTTAAAATTTAACCACCCGATTGTTTTTTTAAGTGTATTTGCTTTAAAAAACAACATTCCTAAGTGATAGAAACTTAAGTTTTTAAAGGACCTTCATATTGTAGAAATACGTAAGATTGAAGTTAGCGCTGCTCGGCAATTTCTCCTTAATTTTGTTCCTGTCTAACCAAATTGTTCATGTAACCCAAAATAAATAAGTAAAAATTAAAAAAAAAAGTTTTGCCAACAATTAAGTTCAGTTGTAAAAACTATTTGCTAAAAGTATTTAAACTGAATTTAAGGTTTTTTATGCTCTAGCTGTATAAAATGTATAAAAAAATTGCAAACTAAAAACATTACCAAAACAAAGTTGTTATAATTAAAACACCACTCACTCACTACCAGTATCCTTTAGGAAACTTAAACAACAATATAAAAAAAAACAGAGACAAATATTGTGTTCTTTTACAAACTGTTTAGAAAAGTGTTTTTTTTATATTTTATGTTTAGATTTTCAAGCGAAAAATTTCACAGAATTTTACAGCCTTTCCAAACATATGATAAAAGAAACGGGCAAACACTTGCTTAAACTAGCAGGATATAAAAAGGATATAAAAACAGGATGAATGGAGTTGCTCATTAAAAACTTGTTTTGCAAATCGAATTAAAGTTGTATCGCATACATAAAGGGTGTTCTTTTTTATAGGAGATTAGAATTTTGAAATTGATTAAAACTAAAATGAATTTTTTTAATGGATGTGAAATTTGCATAATTTGGAAGCATCGTTGCAGTGTCTGGAGCATGGGAAGTATGCATTTCTTGTCTTCCTTGATATACAAGGAGTATTTAGTAATGTGTTGTCAAGGGTCATAATAATTATTCTAGAAAGACTGAACGTTCATCAGTCAAATGTGAGCTGCATAGGGAATCTACCGACCAACAGGGTCTTAACTTGGAGCGAGCCACAATTTGCAGAGTGGCTAGAAGGGGCACCTCACAGATAGGGGTTCTGTCTCCTCTTCTATGGAATTTAACCCTAAATTTGTTGTTGATGTAATTATATTCCATGCTGTTTGGAACAGTGACATAAGCCGATGATATTGCGGTTACTGTGTCGGGTAAGTACCCGGATATACTATCACAGCAACTAGGCTCTGAACTAAACCTTATAGAAGTATGCTGTGCAAACAGTGGTCTAAGTGTGAATCCGCAGAAAATGGAGCTTGTACACTTCACTCGCAGATACAAGACACCATCGTTTGCTCTACCAACCGTAAGGGAGAGGGGTTGAACTAGTGCTGTCAGACAGTGCGAAATATCTAGTCATCTACCTGGATTCCAAGCTGTCCTGGCAGTAAAATGTCCAGGCAAGGGCAAAAAAGGCGGCTAACGCCTTATTCTTGGGCAAAAAGGCCACTGTTAAGACCTGGGGAATAAATCCTAGGAATTCCTGCTGGCTATTCAACATAGTTGTTAAGCCCTTTCTAACGTATGCGGCGCTCGTGTGGTAAGCCGTTGGAGAAAACCACCTACTGCAAAATCGCAGAAAAGATAATTCGTACTGTTTTGACAGTGGCTGGTGTTTCCGTCACCACGGCATCGAAAGCACTTTTCATTACGCAGAACTGGCCACTGGCTGATCAAATGGTGAAGAAACTAGTCATAAGCTGGGCTAACAGGCTGCTATCAAGCGGGACGTGGAGGGCGGCGATATATGGTCACGCCTCAGTAATAGGAAGAATGGTGAACATTCTGGAGAATATTGCTTACTGCTCGCCGGCTATACTGCCCGCCAGGAGATTTGATGTAATTTTATCAGGCACGGTCTCGTAGAGGACTGGCACAGATCGTCAATGGGACGTGCTTGAAATTTTTACAAATGGATCCAAGTTGGACTCGGAAGTTGGTGGGGATATCTTTATCCCCTTGTATGAGAGGAGCATGAGTTTCAGACTGCAAAATGAGTGTAGCGTAGCGCAGCCCGAAATTGCGACCATTATGAGGGAAGCTAACTGGTTAAGGTACTACAGAATATACGGGGAGGATAACCGAATTTGTATAGAAGGTAAGGATGTACTGTATGCACTAGCTGGGGTCTATACGACGTCCAGGTTGGTTCGTGAATGCCGTCTATCTCTAAACGAGATAGGCATTCGAATCTGGACCTTTTCTGGATACGTGGGCACAGTGGAGTGTCCGGCAATGTTGTAGCGGACAAACTGCCAGGGGCCGGTGTCAAGCTACAACAAAGGGATATTGATGGACTCGTTAGAATCCTGCTTAGGAGCTGTAAACAACCGATACAGAGTCAACTTTTTGAGACCGCCCAAGAGAGATGGTCTACTGAGACCACCTGTCAAATATCCAGGCTGACATGGCCCAGATATGACAACAGGAGGACTATTGATCTTATCGGCCTTTCCCGACGGACGTTGCAATCTGCTGTGGTGGTCCTGAAACGTCATTACCTAATAGGGTCGCAGCGAGGAGGTCAAATCTTCCATTTAATGACTTCTCTAGAAGTTGCAGTTTAGTGTTGAGCACTTCCTTTGTCCATGTCTAGCTCGTTTCTACGTAATTTCTTTGCATCTAGACAGACCGATGCTGCACAATTTGGCTGAGGTATCGGAATGTGATGTACATGGATGGAACTCCTTTATCCGATCCTCGGGTTGGTTCTAAACCAGTGATATGTAGATCTGCTGAGATACATATCACACCCAGGCAACACAACGGGACCAAATTTGACCCAATTGGGCTGGCCTTTTAATGTCTGGCAGCCTGTAAAACATAACCTAACCTATCGTTGAAGTGCCTATCTTCGCTTATTGAAATGTCAAACCAAACTGAACATAAATCACTTAACAGCTGACAAAATGGCTGCCAGTTGACAATTTATTGACAACTTAAAGTCTTATACCTCTATAAAAATATTCTTTACTTACCTCTTTTTCTTTTGGAGACAAATGTAACCTTTTATAGATAACACGAGTTTAAGGAAACGCACTTGCATCACATCCTTTCAAAACACTTTGTTAATCCTTCTAAAATATAACACTCTCCTCAGTGTATTGTTTCTAAAAGAAGTTACAATTTACTCTGCTTCGTATTAAAGTTATCTGGAAAAACTCGCAACATTTGTTGGCTGAGTAAATGCAAGTATATGCAGATATATGTACAATTTTGTCAAAGTTTGTCTTAAAACAAACAGAAAACGGAAACTCAAAGAAGGAAAAAAGATTTATGTAAACGAAAACACAATCATTTAATTAAGCATTTTATTAACATAAACTTTTTAACAGTCAGAAAAAGAAAGTTGTTCACAGTGTTATGAAAAAGTTTTAAGCAAATCCAACAGAGATCAAATTTTATCCAGTATTACAAATGAATGTGTTAAGATAAGTTTAGAAGATGCCAGCAAATGTGAAATTCTAGTGAGTTAGTCAAGGTAGAAGCCGAATCAATATCTAATGGAGTTCAGAAGAAAATGCGTGGTCTTAAAAGTTTTCATCAACACGCTGATGCAGAATTAGTGATATGGACAAGTTAACCTATAGGGACTCTTATAAATGAAATATTGTTTTTTTAAAATTGACTTAAGTGAACGCTTTTTTTTCATAGAAAACACTAACCCAAGTTAGCCTCGATGTTAGACAGGATGCGCGATGCATCAAAGAATTTTTGCAACCAGTGTTTCAAGCAAAATTTCAATCATTTAAATCGTACCTGCCTAATAAAAGAGAATTCCACGGTTGAAAATGTCGCTTGCTTTCCAGGCGTCGAAGAGTCTCCTTTCTCGTGAATCCTCCAGAATTTTGATCTTAATAAGCAAACGGAAACCACTAAAGAATTCTAAAAGTTGAAGGTGTAAAACCTTTGAATGCTTTGAAAGCAATATATATCTTGGTTGAGGCGTTTTGGCTGTGGTTTGGCCCTAAAAGGGGTAGAGAAGCGGGTGGCGAGGAGAGTGCTTTTAATTGACATAACCGCGGGGACCATAGTCCTAGGTCTGCTGTTCACGCCTCCCGGGGAACAGGTTTTGCCTTGCCGCAATCCTAACCAGGGCACTCTGTTTTTCGGTTAAAGAGGGGAAAGGGTCTCTCTAGGAAGCCCCATGACTTATGTTGTGTTGGCTTCCGAAACCCTTACCAAGAGTTTAAGTTAGCAGACCGGGGATCAGCATGGCCCCCGGGTGGTTCTGCTTGCAGTTCAACCCAGGCTGATCATGGTTGAGGTGCCTACCTTGGCTGAAACGCTCTGGCTGTGGTTGAAACCTACAACGCAGGAAGGGGGTGTTAATATCCTTGATAATTGTTTAGCGTGGCTTTTTTCGGCGTCTAACAATATTCCGAGGGTCTGTTGTCTTTACAACAGATATCTGTACTGTGAGGAACCAGTGGTGCTGGTTGACAGGTGAGTTGATTTAAGGACTGATGCTGCTAGTGAACTTCGGGCTACCAACTCATTAAGCCTTGTCTTCCATTGATTGCTGGGAAATTTCAGACAGGAGGGGTTAGAAGGCCCGAAATCCTCAACAATAAATTATTCATATGCCCAGCAAGCCACACGGGGGCGCTGGTGAATCGTGAATAATTCACTCCGTGAAACTGGTCCATCTTCAGATAAGACCGTAAACGCAGGTACTGATGTAAATCTTTTCGCAACTGTCTGCTGTTCACGTGCAACACGAAATACATGTAAAGTAGGTAATTAGGTGGTGGAATACATCAAGACGAGCCTTAATATTAAGATCTGATTTTCTATATGGATTACAGTCGACCAGCTCTTGGATTTCCTCCGTCTGTCTAGGATACTGTATACAGGAGAGATTAGAAAGCCCATACTCTTATGCAAGCAGTTTGCCACTATGGCCACTAATATATTTTCAAGAAGTTGCCACCATGTAAGAAGTATAGGTCGATGGTTCATCGCTTGATTAAGCCGTAAAGCAGGTGCTGACATCAATCATTTTCACACCTATGACCACTATATAAGCTGCAAGCTCATGTTGCCAAGTCAACCTTCCATACGTTACTACGTCTTCTTTTTACATCAGGTAAATTATGTAAAATATTCAAATATCATGATTGCTTATTCATTTGCATCTAAATACTTAAAGCTTTTATAACCAGAATAACCTCTCGTTTTCTTTGTTGCCTTTTGCCCATAAAACATTTTAATTAAACAGCCACAAAACATATCAAAAAACTTCATCTTGTCCTTAAAACCAATTGTTTTATTTCTGCTCATTTTAAGTTGTTCTTTTCTTTAGTAAACTCTATGATTTTTCCACAAATGCTTCAGCATTGACAATTATAAAATGCAATCAGAAAAAGTTTTATTTATTATCTTAACCCAGTGGTATTTATTGGCTGTAATGGCAGTCGTTGTTCAACAACATGACAAAGTTGCAGCCATTGAAAGTTTGTTCTTTTCCTTTTCTTTTTTGGCTTTCGTTGTAAATGTTCTGCTTGGGATTTTACGAGCCAGCGTTAAACAAAAAAGTCAATATTTTCCAATTTCGTTTCTTTATCAACTTTAAATCCACTAGTAACGAATGCCATAAACTTTATTAATTGGCTAAAAGTTTATTTATTGAGATGTCCTCTTACCCGTTTGAACTTTTCATTTTATTATCCTGTCCACAAAAAAACAAGATAACTTATGAGTGAGAAAAGAAATTGCCAACATTATTTGTGTTTAATTTTGGTAATTGTGAAGGATAATTGACAGCTTGGCTAGTCGAGGGTAATTCCATAATTGTTCCTGCCTATTAACTTGCTTGTCTAGTTTAGAATCTAAAGTAATCTCTGATGAAGAAAAATGCGTTTAGCTTAATGTGAAGTATTCCAATTATGCAAACCTATTGAGGTTATCGCAGCTGTGCTGTAGAGATTCTTAGCAAAGTTTCTGGTTATCAGACCAGAGAAATGTCCTTGTGTTAGAATTTGAACTTTTGCGTTTTTTTTTCAGAATGAGGAACCAACAATACTATTTCGATCGAACACTTTGGTTGGGCTCCGCAAGGGTTTGAGTGGGACCATACACTGAAAAACACAAAAGCATCGTTATCTAAAAAACGGTACTTAAGAAAAAAAAAATAGTTAAAGCGTTTTTCATGTTCAGGAGGTCCCAATTAACTTATCTAGGCATCTGGCGTTCTTGGTATTTTTCCAAATTTAAAATTTGTAAAGCAGTGTAATTAACCTTAATTTATCCTCTTATTTTGCTTTATAAATATATATCTCAACTGTTCTCCACACTGTGATGCGAAATGGATGTAATTGCATTTGATTGAATATCTGTTTTTTTTATCTTGGACCAGTACTCAGGGGATGACCCCTACATATGCAGTGCATTGTACTGGAACTAGGAAAATAGGTTATGATGAGAAAGGAAAGAGGGAGTAGTGTTCGTGGTGGTTTAACTTAAACAATCACAACAGGAAAGACTAAAACAAACTCTATGTTTAAATGTTGGAATTAAATTAGTTAAATCTAATCAGTGCCCAGTGTATATACCTTCGACACTGCTCAGATTAGCAAAATTTAGCCCAACATCTTCCACATATAAGGTTATGAAGTACATTCAGAAGAAATTAATATTATTAAATTAATATTAACTGGCGACGATGAATAGTATGTAACCGCGCATGAAAAGAAAATGGCGTCTAAATATGACGAATTAAATGCATTTGAAGTGGCAAATGGAAGTTGGCGTGTGTATTTAGAACAAATGCAGTTTTTCTTTCTGACAAACAGCATGATGGAAGACAAAATTAAAAAGGCAATATTTTTATCGTCATGTGGGGCAGAGACATATGCGTTGCTTAAACCTGTGGCAACTCCCAGGAATATTTTGGATAAAGAGTTCACATACATGATGGCAATTCAGTTATTGTCGAAACATTTTTGCTCACCACCCAACCAGATTATACAACGATTTCAGTTTTATCGTAGAGACTAAAGAGAAGGCAAAACAATACCAGAATTTTTAGCAGCACTTCGGAAATTGAGTCAACACTGTGAGTTCAAAGACTTAGACGATATGCTGCGCGACAGGTTAGTGTGCGGCATGCGGGACGAAAATTTACAAAGGCGCCTGTTGTCAAACGATAAATTAAGCTTAAAAATTTCTCAAGTGAGGCCTTAGCCAGTGAAGAAGCACAAAAGAATATAGCAGTATTGAAAGTGCCAGGTCACATTGAGAGATCCTGTACAACTAAGTTGGCTAAAATTACTCCAATTTTGTTTGCCTCGTCAGACATAAAGATGCAGTTCAAGACCTTTTCATCCTCTGACACTATTTGAATGATCTTCTCACAGAATTCCCAGCGAATCGGGAAGTCTCTAGTATTCAGTTTGTTTGTTAATTAAATCTTATATGGAAATAAATTCAAATCCTGGTGAAAAATTGTCTGCAGTGACTGTCTGCTGACACCCATTTGAGCAAATAAGGTCCTTGTCGAAATTCTAGTATTGGATTGTATGGCAGCAGCTACAGCAGCGATAATTTTCTGTTTCCCAATTAAGGGATCTCTATGATAAGGCCTTCTTGCGATTGTACCACGCTCGGCAAAACTTTTCACGAGCCTCTTTATAATTCATTTGCTAGGAGCAGTGCCAACAAACGTGTGTCTTTGGACGGAAGCAAAGGACTCTAAGGCATGAAAGCGTTTTTGGTTTCATTGTCCCAATTCTATATTTTAGTTTATCAATCTATAAAATACAATAAAAATGGAATAGGTTAATCAGTCAGAAAATAAGTTAATACGCTTTTTTTCTAGCAGCTTTCATCAGCCACCCTGTATCTTATTAAAACAGCTTGCCAATTTTATACTACGACTGGCTTCTATAAATAATGTTTCATCTTCTTTTAACTCTTTTTTTTATAGTTTTCCTTGTGGTTTCTTTGAATTTGCAATTTGATTAGCGCAAACTTTATAGAAATTTAAGTTTCTTCTCGTTTATCTTCCTTTTGAATTTTCCAATTTGATGCTTATTTTACCAGCTAATTGCATTTTAAAATTCTTTTTATGTCATTTTCTTTAGTTCAAATTTCTTTTTTTTATTTTACATCATAAATGATTGCGTCTTTGATGGTCACATACTGGCAATCAAGAACTTTTTTTTCTGCAAAAACTAAAAACTAAATTGAAGCAATAAAAATAATAATGGTGTATTAAGTCGAATTGTTTATATCCTTAAAATTTTAGTATGTTATAAAATATTTAAGTGAGATTAATTAATTTCAAAAGAAACAAAACTCTAAAGTGAGGAAAAATGCAGAAATGATGTAATCAATAAAGTTTGTTTATTTTTGAGTTTTAACTTTTAAGATTTCTCAAATAATTCAGTGAAAAATTCGGTTCACAGCCCCAAACAATACTCTAAAACAGGGGTGCCCCTAAGCTCTATAAGAAAGAGTAAACACTGATACGTTTAAGGAGAAACTAATTTTATTTAATAAGCAAAGCATGCGAAATTGTTGTTGCTTTGCACACACACATGTGTATATTAAAGCGCACAGCCTATACATAAGTGCTTCTACAAAAACAAATGAGCACCAGCGCATAAGGCTTAAGTACTTCGGCTTTAAAAGATAGTCTAATGTTTTCAAACTACTTCCTTTGCTCTTTTTTAAACAAATGTCCCTGAAATAATTGTATAACCTTTTTAGAGAAGTCCCGTAACTATTAAAAAAATAATTTTCCTTTAATATGGGGGTTTCCAATAAGAACTTGACAATTTTTTTTTTTAATAGAACGCAAACCCATTGAGTTATTTCCAAAGTTTTATCACTGGCGTAAGTTTTGCAGGAATAGAGCACCAATGGGTTATCTGTGTTTAATTTCTTTAAAGCTGATGACCCCAAAATAAACGCCTAACAAACATAAATATATATCGACATCGTTTGAATTTTAATTACTTCTTTATTAAGAATTCTCTAAGTCATGACTCATAGTTTCTTAACTAAACGTTTTGTAAATAAAACTTGATATGAGTATTTTCTGGTCACATTTTATTTGGCAATTAGAAAGTTTTATTTATAGAAGAATTTCTCTTTGATATCTAGCTAAGAAAAGTAAGAAGCTGTAAAAAAAATATTCAACAATTTGTAAACTTATAACAAAACTTTGCTAATTGGGAACATTTTATGATGACACAAATATATTTGAACTGTTTTTTTTTTACAAATTTCTTGAGAATCAAATTAATTTTAAGATACACATATTCGTAGTTACATAATTTTTTTGAGTACTAACATAAACCAAGACAGACTTAAGCTCAAAAAATATATAATATTTAAAAGAAAAAGAGGGTCGATATTAAGAGACAATAAACATATAAAATGTTAGAGAGAAATATTATATATTAAGAGTATTTTGTAATAATTTTTTGAGTACTAACATAAACCAAGACCTTAAGCTTAAAAAATATATAATATTAAGAAGGAAAAGAGGGTCAATATTAAGAGACAATAAGCATATAAAATGTTAGAGAGAAACATTATATATTAAGAGTATTTTGTAATAGATGATGCAAGTTCAAGAATCGTTTTATTTTTTTATCTTGGATCAGAAAGGAATAGATTATGAGGAGCAGCAAAGCGGTATATAAGCATGTATCAAATAAACTAATCTTAATGTAATGTTTTATTTGAAAAAACTATAAAATAATTTCAGAAAATAATAATCAAGGCAAGTTAATAAAATTTTTCTAATGAAAAAAAAAAATCCCTTTGAGGGAAACTACAATTCGATTTAAGAAAATAATTATATCTTAAGGCTATAGCCACAATTGCCATATGTGACGATTTATCGCCATTTTGACGATTTTGAGTGCTGAAAATAGCACTTTGACGATTTGACGATTTAAGGTCTGTTTTTGAAGATTTTTATAGATCACATTTTAACAGTCATATCTTTCAAGCAACTACATGCATACTTCCTTTTTTAAAGTTAATTTATGTAGGAAATGAATGTAATAGGTCTATTCCAATATATATGTATGTATGTTTGTAATACTGAAACATTATGTGATATTTATTTTAGTGTACACATATATTGTATATTAGAGATGAATTTAAAATATCATATGTGAATAGCGCTTAAAAAATTTGTATGCTAAAAGTTGTACAAATTTGTATGTAAAAGCGTGTGTTCATGTTTTAAGGAGACTAAATTTGAAGATGAATTCGAAACTTCAACGAAAGTGTTTTTTTTCTAACATAATGAAAGAGTTTTCTTATTTCATCGTAGAATTCGAAAGACGAGAAATTTAATACCTATGTCACAAAAATTAATGAATGGTAAACTTACGAAATTAAATTCATGTTTGTAGGAATATATATTTATTGTTATAGCATTAAATGCCGTAGTTTCTTATTAAAGGCAACCATGAGTTGTATTTATATACTTTACGCCGTTAAATTAAATCTTTTCTTCAAAGATAATTAATTTTACTAGCTGACGATTTGCAATAATCGTATTGACGATTTTTTTCGTTGAGTTTGACGATTTTAAACTAGATTTATCTGGTATCTATGGCTATAACCAACTTGAAAAAATCAAAATCTTTTAGCCTTTCTTCAACTAATTCTACAACTGGCTTGAGTTGAAAAACAACCAATTCAGTTGCAAATTGAATTGAAACGTGTATGAAGTGCTTAAGAGAAATTTTTAGAATATATACTTATATATATATATATATATATATATATATATATATATATATATATATATATATATATATATATATATATATATATATATATATATATATATATATATATATATATATATATATATATTTTTTTTTTTTTTTTTTTTTTTTTTTTTGATAATAACTTAACAAACCTTTTTATGTTTATTTAGAAAACTTTATAAGTAAGCTCTATTCCAATATTTAAAGTTGTCTTGTGCTGTGGGCAGTGTTATCAGATCGATCGTATTCAAGATGTATCTTTTTTTGTAGGTTTTTTGAAATGCTGAAAAGATTTTTTGAAATTTCTTTTCTATGAAAACAAGTTTTTTGGAAATTTGTGCTGCTAACTTTTTTACGTTCTTTGAATCAAATTAAGAAAAGAACACATGCAAAAAAGTTTTTTTTGGTAAAAAAAACGTTTTCTTTTCAGAAAATACAACATGTCGCTCCTTTATTGCAACATAGTCATATCTCAAAAAATGAGTTTTTCGTGTTAACAATCCGGATTTGTTAAAAATTTATTCAAATCACTTTCAAACTTTTTCCTTTAGGAGATATTTTCTAAAAAAAATTTTCTAAGACTTGTATGGAAAATAAAAATTTGAAATGTGTTTTTCTCGAAACAAGCTTTTTTTTTAGATATTACTATGTTGCAACAAAGGAGCGATATGATTGGCTGTGGGGCAGTTTTTATACATATATGATAAAAATGTGATAGCCTTTAAGAGCAATTTTCGGATATGTTTTTTTTTTTTTTTTTTGGTAACACAACAAAATTTTCTTCTGCTTTTATAAGGACATTTCTGCTCGTATTTGAGCAAATTTTTTGCTGTAAGGCGGTTTTTATACGTGAGAGAAAAATGTTTCACTTTAAAGGAAATTCAGTCCAACTTTGCAGAAATTCTGGTGCTGTGGGGCAATATTTACAAGTGATAGAAATATTTCTTATCACACGATTTTGGTTGAGTTTTGCTATTTTTTGCTATTCTATAAAACTATAAATCATATTTAAAATATAAGTTTATATATAATTATTCATAGAGACAAAATAATTTTTAAACATATCAAAATTTCCCCAAATTTTAAGCCCTTTAAAAATGAAATCAAATATCCAGTATTTTGCCAATCAAATCCTTTAAAACTTAATATTATTTTTAAGCAAAAAGCATCAGCTGCATGATAATTTTTCTAAGTGACATTATACATAAAAACCTCTTTCCTTTTTACTACTTCCTTTTTTATTATTCTCTAAGGTGACAAAATAGATTTCTGTCTTAAAAACTACAAAAATCTTTTGTCGTTTTTTTTTTTTGTTTGTTTTGCAATCCCAGACTGTGTAATAAAAACTTGTTAAAGAAAAAAAAAACTATAAAGTGTTTTGTTGAAACGAACACCTGGTGCAATTTGAGTTTAGTTTGAAATTTGCTGGTGTTTATTTGCTGTGAAGTAAAGGCTCTAGTATCCTGCTCCAGCAGTATTTTGATTGTGGAATCTTGATATTTTAAAATATAAATGTTGAAAAACAAATCGAGTAGATAAGGAAAATCCACAAGTTCTTTTTTTTTTTGTTTTTTTTTTTTTTGTTGAAATAAATATTACTTTGTAAATACATAACGATATATGAAGAGTAACATATTAATGCAGATGTGCAACTATAAAAATGGTTTTAAGTAGTTGAAAAAATTTTGCTATAAATTGTTTTTTATATATGCAAATAAAATACGTATTTCATCACTAAGAATATAAAAAAAAAGAATTCTAAACTTGAATTATGCAAACATTGAGAGTACGAACGTTCATGAAAAAGGAACATAAAAAATGGATGGCAAGTAAAGTGTATTCAAACCCTTTAAGACAAAGTTGTGCATGAAAATTTATAGAGACTACAAAATTTTTTAACGCTTGACTGTTTGGCCTTAAGACACCCACAGACGATATGTTTTTGCGTCTGTTTTTGTAATATGTATTTCCTCATGTATATTTTCATGTCTGCCAAAATTCGAATTTTTACAGACGGTTTATAAAATTTGCTCACAAACGTACATGTATACGTATTTACGTCTGACATTGTCTATGCTTTTTATTATTATAAAAAATAATTATTTAGAACATATTAAAATATGTATTCGTTAAAATTTCCTGAAGCCGTCTACTCCAATGTTAACCACCGCTGAATTGTTCGTAAGTCATATAGTTCTAATGTCAGATGTTTAAACATAACAAAATAGAACACATTCTATTTGAAATTTTGTCAGATGACTTTGCGCATGTTTTTTTACAGACGCCATGTTTTTGAGGCAACGGACGATATGTAGTCATTCTACATTGTGAAAAATGACATCTACATTGTTAAAAACATATCGTGTGTTATCTACTTTAATAATAAATTATTTTTGCAGACTTTTTTTAAATATTTTTTTATTATCTGAATATTGTTGTTTTATGACATTATTAAAAAAGCACGAATTTAGGTAAAATTTTAGGTTTTTCTATTATTTCCTTTTTAGGGAAATTTTTTGAAGGTTAACTTTTTGCGAATTTAGGTAAACTTTGAGCTTTTTAAAAACTTCCTTTTTAGGGAAATTTTTCGCAGGTTTAATTATTGCTTTTTCGGGCAAAATTGTAAAATTTTTTAAGTATTAGCGGCAAATTTTCAACAAAATCAAACAAATAGAAAATTTTCCTCCGAAGGATATACACATATAGTTCAGTTTTTATTTCCCTAGCTAAACTTTTATAAAGTTTTAACAATTCATGCAAAATTTGCATCATAATATATTATATAAAAAATTTCCCTCCACGGTAAATTATTTGTATTTTCGATTTTTGCTTCCCTAGCTAAACTTTTACACCTCCTTAACTACTCCCGCAAAATTTATATCAAAATAAATTAAATAAAAAATTTCCCTTTGAGGGAAATTTTTGCAGTTTCAATTGTTACTGCCTCTAGAAATTTTTTTAATTTTGTTTAAATGACTCTATTGAAAATATATTAAAACTAAGCTCTTTTTTCTTTGAGGGAAATTTTTTGCAACTTTAATTTTTGCTGCTTTAGGTAAATTTGCTTAACTTTTTTGTATTAGGGAAATATGTTCATCAAAATCAAACAATATATGTATATGTAAAATTAACAAATTTCCTTTTTAGGGATCTTTTTTTTTTTAATTTTTGCTGTTTCATGGCAACTTTTGTATAGTTTTTGTATTAAAGCATATTTTCATCCAAATCCGTTCGGGGAAAATTTTTTGTAATTTAAGTTTTCGCTGCCTGTAGCGATTTGTTTAATTGCTTTTATATGATTTTTTTGAAAACGGTCACCTTTAAAAATTTCCTTCAGGGAAAATTTTTTCGAACCTCAATTTTTGTTGAATAACCTAAATTAATTTAATTTTTAAGTAGAGAAAATTTTTCATGAGAATTGAAAAAATTTTTCAATTGAAAAAAATTTTCGTCTGAGGGAAATTTTTTTCAAGAGTTTTTGTAACCTCAATTTTTGTTGAATCAGGTAAAGTTGTTTAATGTTTAAGTATTAGAAATCCAACAATCGAAAAAATCAAACAATTGAACAAAATTTCACTCTGAGGGAAATTTTGTCTAGTTTTTTTGTTACCTCAATTTTTGTTGAATCAGGTAAATTTGTTTAATTTTTAAGTATTAGACACCAAACAATTGACAAATTTCGGTCTGAAGGAAGTTTTTTCTAGTTTTTTTGTAACCTCAATTTTTGTTGAATCAGATAAATTCGTTTAATTTTTAAGTATTAAAAACCAAACAATTGAAAAAAATTCCTTCTGAGGGAAATTTTTTCTGGTTTAAATTTTTTCTGCCGCTAATTTTTTTTTTTCAATTCCCTTAATATGACATATAAATCAAAACAAAGTTCTTTCAAGAAATTTCCTTCGAGGAAAATTTTTCGTAACTTAAGTTTTGGTGATTTAGATAATTTTGTTTAATTTTTAAGTATTAGAGAAAAAGTTTCATCAAAAGAGAAACTTTTTTTGTTGTTGCTAATATTTGCTGCTTTAAGCCAATTTGGCGAACTACTCTTATGTGACATTATTGTTGTTAAAAACGAAATCATTTATATAAGATTCAAACGTTTTTAAAAATTTTGGTTTTAGGGAATATTTTCATCCTAAAATTTTGCTAATTTGTATATTTCATCAAATTCAAACAAAAATCCCTTCTAGGAAAATTTTTTGTAGTTTAAGGTTTTGCTTCCCAACAAATATGGTTTTTAATTCTGTAGCTTTTTCCGTAAAATTTATAAAAAAAAAAATTAATTAAATAAAACAATTTTAATTTATTGATTTTTTTTTTTTTTTTGTTGAACTTTTTTATAATTTTTTTTAAATTAGATTTCGGTTTGTAAATTTGTACATCAATTCAAGTTTTTTCTTTCTTAATTTTTTTCTTAAGAAGGATTTTTTACAATACAAATTTGCTGTGATTAATAATTTTTGATTGAAAAAGACAGGAACAATAATAATCAAATCTTTATGTGGAGGAAACAATTTTACTTCGAGAAAAATTTTTGTAGTTTCCCTTGTAGAGAATTTTTTTTACTTTTGTTGTTTCCTGTACAAATTTGTGTAATTCCTTAGTTTAAAAAAATCCCTTTAAGGGAAATTTTTTGTAATAAAATTTTTTTTTTTTTTTTTGCCGCAAACAAATTTTTTTAATTTCCTTAATGAGATATTATTAAAAATAATTACATTTAAACTAAAACTAAACTTTTTGAAAAACTTCCCTTTAAGGGAAATTTTTTGCTATTTCAGTTTTTGCCATTTCAGGTTTACTTTATAATTCTGTAGGCATTAGAAAAAATGATCTTAATTTTGATGATTTTTTTTTCTAATAATTACAGAATTATACAAATGAAAACAACTTCCCTTGGAGGGAATTTTTTTCACTCTAAGGGAAATTTTTGCTATTTCAGTTTTTGCCATTTCAGGTTTACTTTATAATTCTGTAGGCATTAGAAAAAAATGATCTTAATTTTGATGATTTTTTTCTAATACTTACAAAATTATACAAATGAAAACAACTTCCCTTGGAGGCAATTTTTCCCCCTTTAAGGGAAATTTTTTGGCTATTTCAGTTTTTGCCATTTCAGGTTTACTTTATAATTCTGTAGGCATTAGAAAAAATTATCGTAATTTTGATGATTTTATTTCTAATACTTACAGCATTATACAACTGAAAAAGAATTTTCCTTGGAGGGAAATTTTAGTGTTAAAATATTTTTGAAGCTTAAAAAATCGAAATTTTCTTGTATATTATTAATATATTATTTAGATATCTCTTTTATATAATATTTATTTATGTGTATATTAATTTTTATAAAAATTTTATTTATTAATATTTGATTTATATATAGTTTTAGGTTTCTAAATCATATTTTGCCATCATCTGCATCATTTTAATCCTTCTCTTAGCGATATTATTATTATTATATTGTCTTTTGTTCCGTTTTCCTCTTTGGCGGTTGTTAAAAAGATTTATTGTGGTTTAATATAGTCTTTATTATTATGAGCCATAAAAGCCATAAATCACTTTTGTGCCTTTTTTTCTCATTGTTTTTATAGTGGACTGAATCGAGATTTGAATGTTTTATGATGATTTCATATGAATATTTAATGAAAATTTGTAATAATCGAGAAAAAGGAAGAAATATGCAAAAAATAAATAAAAATGGAGTTATAAAAAACATGAATTTGTGCTACTGGAAGAGTCACAAGATTGTATAGAAGAACGTTGCAAGATAAGCCTTTAATGCTGAAAACAGAGATGTAACGAGCAGCGAATTGCGGAAAACTTTAAAACTTTTGTCATACATATGTTGTAAGCAGCAGAATAACGACGAAATAGTAGCTGTTAAAGTTATTAAAGATATGTTGATATACGAATACAATGTTAAACAACTATGATTTTCGCTGCTATAAAAAAAAACTATACGGAAAGCATATTTTCGTTCATAGCTAATGGCTCTCACTTTCCTTACTTTTTCTTGCAGTGCCAACGAAGATTTACGACTAGCATTTGACCCACCCTAAGCTGTTTAACAAAATGTTATAAGTTCTTTTATAAAATGCTTGTCTTCTTTCTTAGATTTTGGTGATTTGTTGGGATTTCAGTTTTCTTTTGCATTATAAATGTTATACTTTCTATCTATTTTGTTTAGATAAGCTGACACTTTGAACTTTTTCCGCAAAGAAAAAAGTTATAAGAAGTAAGATGGAAACACTTGTTTATCACAAAACTTAAACTTAAGAATTTTAAGCTAAAAGTTAAGAAAAAAAAATTTAGAAAATTGTAGTATATTTTTCACAACTACAGAACTTATCTTAAGGGTACTCTGAAGGTGGAAAATATCTAGCAAAATGTTCCCCCCGATATATTGATTTACAAAACGATGTTACTGTCTGCACTTTATTCTAAAAGGGGATCGAATCATAATGCACGATAAAAAATTTTTCTTTCGTGGTTTGCGGTAAGGAGGCAAAAATGCATGCATTCTGAGACATGTCGAACTTCACATGTAACGTCCAGCGACTAAAAACCTTCACTTTCTCACTTTAAGGAAGCTAATATCCTAATCTAATCACCCTGAAAATACCTGTGCATTACTACATATGTGGCTGTCCACATGCGACTGTGCTATATTTATAGGCCCTCATTCTATAGGCCGTTATCTCTGAGGCATGTCCAACTCCACGTATAGCGTCTACCGATTAAAAACCTTCACTTTCCTGCTTTAAGGGAGTTAATACACCCTGGAAACACCAGTGCATTACTTCATCTGTGGCATTCCACGTTCCACTGGGTTATATTATGCCCGCATTTTAAAGGCCTTTACCTCTGAGCCATGTCGGACTCCGCATATAGCGTCTATCGACTGAAAAACATCACTTTCCTACTTTAAGCGAGTTAATAAACCCTGGAGATGCCTGTCCATCTGTGGCGCTCGACGTGCCACTGAGCTATATTTATATGACCCCATTCTAAAGATCGTTATTTCTGAGGCATGTCGAACCCCACATATTACATCTACTGACTAAAAATCTTCACTTTCCTACTTTAAGGAAGTTATTAAACCCTGAAAAACCTATACTTTACTTCATCTGTGGCACTTCAGGTGTCACTGAGCTACATGTGTAAGCCCAAATTCAGGCCTGTTTATATTCCAACGTATTGATTCAGCTAAGTCTAAATCCCGCTTCTTTAATCGTGGAATTTTTTCGCAGCAGTTCGCTACCGCGTTCCATTTGGTTTCATCCAAAATAATGTTATCTATGATATTCACTACGATCAATATATCCGTTTTTTTTTTCATTTTTGCTCAGAATCCTGTCAATCCACAACCCAGAGGGAGCACTCAATAAAGGTATGCTCAGCATCATCTATCACGATATATTTCTCATACGAGTATAAACAAAAAAGAGCACTTTATTGCCCTATTCCATGAAGAAAGTTGCGAAAATATCCGTGACCTATCCATTCATACCTAGGAGAGGTAGTAAGTAATTCACCTTCCCCCAAGTGCTGCTTTGGCATTTTTCAATATTCTGGATAGTTCTTGCCGTTTACATACCGCTTGTGTAAGTGCTCTATTTTTCCTGCCAGATTTGTAGACTCTCGCAGTTGCAAACTTCCTTTCCCACGATAACAGTTCTATTTGGCTTTCTCAAAGCTAATTTTTCTTTTGTTTTTTAATATATTGCAATCAATTTGGATAATATACCCACTGATCAATACTGAGCTTGCAGCTACAGTGCGGTATGCTGGTGATACTCGCAATGCAGCTATCCTCTGGACCACTAGCGAAGCGTGTCTTTGTCTTTTTTCCTCACTCTGTTATTCCAGATATAGCACCCATAAAGAAGAATGAAGTTAGTTGCTTCCATAAGCAGCCTCTGTTTGAAGGCTCAGCTTTAACGTTATCCTAGCTGCCTTAGCTGTTGCGTGTTCTATCTGATGTGAGTCTCAGGTCCAGCTTTACCCCTATATACCTCACTACTCAGTGAGTAGATAAATGCTAATGATAGGAAAATGGACCTCTAAAGGTATGTGGCGCTTGGTCAATAACACAAGATTGATTTTATGGTTGTATTATATATTTACGTCAGCAACTGCCTTACGGACTATCTGATGATTTACCACTCTATGATGTGAGTTTTGAGCGTGCAAGGCTCAAACAGGTCACTACTTCTGTCATAAGATTTTAGCCCTACACAGAAACCCCTTGCTTAAGAGTTTGAGCCTTCTAATCCCTCCCGGTCCATTGGAAGCATCAGCCCTCAAGCAACTCACCCATTCAACCGTCACTCCTGGTTCCTTACATGCAACAGCACCTGATTAGGCCCCGAAAATCGGCATGCATCATAGTTATCAGAGATTCTAATTCGCTTCCTGTGATTTTAGGTTTATATCACTGCCAGAACAAGGTAGGCACTTCAACCCTGATCAGCACCAAGATATTCTGCGAACAGAAACTCCCGGGGGCTCTGCTGGTATCCGTTTAGCTAATTCTAACACCTGGTACGGGTTTCGAAAGTCCAACTGAGCATAAGTCTACAGTTTCCTACAGTTTTATTTGCTACAACAAACGAGGTACTCCTTCCCTTCTATGCGCCAGAAAGCGGAGTGCCTTGTTTGGTGTATACCATAGCAAAACCTGCTCCCCGGAGAGAGTTTGAAGGGACAGAAGCGGATGGTGACTTTACAAAGAAAATCCTCTTCAAAAACTGGGCGCATTTTCAATTGAATGGATTGGCCTCATGAGAATACACAAGTTAATTGTGATTGTTAAAATTTGACTAAGGCGTGCACAAAGATGCAGTTTATTGGTTGTCATCGGGTCGTACTTCTTCGAAAATTAGATCAGCCAAACAGTCACCTTGAATTAAGTTCGCAATCACCAGATGATAGCGGCCTTCTTGCGCCTAGAAATTTAGGATTTGGGCCTGTACGATATGAACTTCCAACAGGATGATATCACAGCCAATAAAAAATTGGCTCTTTTACGTTGTGAAAAATTCAATGGCCTTGCTCTCTCCCATCGTGGCGTTGTTAATTGGCCGCCGCGCAATGTGATATGGCACCTTGGGTTTTCTTTCCTTAGAGCTATTTAAAAACAAATGTATATAGGATTATAGAATGATATAAATCAGCCCATTAATGACATTGAACTTCGATTATGTCTCACAGTCATTGAAAATATGGACCATCGGATAGAGTTAGGCCACCGAAGTCATGGAGAGCACTTGGCCGATAATTGTCTTAGATCCTTCTTTGCAATAAAATATATTAAAACAACTTTCTGAAAGCTTTTTTATTTATTTACAATTCAATCGTGGGTTTCATTTTGGTTGGACCACCCTCTTTTATATGTATATAATTATTCTTATTAGTTCTATTGCTGAAACTATTATCTTCTAACTGCAATGTTGCTTCTACTCTATTACTTTTGTTTTTGGCCTCTTGTCCCGCAGCTATAAACTAATTGCTCTACTTCTTTCTAGTAGTTAAATGTTTTTGTTGGCAGCATTGTGTTGCTTCAGCAAAACAATACAACTAAGTAATTGTTAATTTTCCATTTAATATTTAAGTTTAAGCTTAATTGTTGCAGTTCCTGCAACCACTTTGCTCGTCTTGTAAACACAAAACATATTGCAGCGCAAGTAACAACAATGAAAACTACAACTTAAATAAGTATTTGTGTTGTAAAACAATACAAAAAATTATGAATTTACGTTGAAAACTTTTCTGCAAAATGTAATCGTTTTCGTTAAAGTAGTGAACGCTGAGAATATAAATGTAACGCAAAGAAATTTTATCTTTTAAATTATTTGAAAGCTATCTATTAAAGTCGGGATTATGCGTAGTCATAATCCCGACTTTAATAGATATTCTCTCTAATTATTAAAATGTTAGGCCAGACTTGGGCGGATAGTACAATAGCATAAATTATATAAACACTCCGATTTCGAACTATCAATCGGTTCCATGAACCAATGAACTAACATAAAACGCCTAAATTGGAAAACTACTCGTATTGCCTCTCTCCGTAGAATAATGATAATTATCAGACAATTTATAATAGTGATGCCCAAAGAGAAATCCATAGTTACGCTCTGAGTGTAACTATGGGAGAAAAAATACGCGAATCAAAAAAAATCGTTTTACTTACAATTTAATTAAAATTGAAGTAAAAATAATGAATAAATATAAGAATTTATGTTTTTAGTATTTTTAATAAATTTTATATCAAAAAAAGTAAAAACTACGTAAAATGCAGAGAAAAACGAGGAATACATTCATACACCAGCTCGCATGTTCATTCGTCGCTGTCTCATTGACGGCTAAACTAATGAGCGTAATATTGTGTTTGCTTTTGTTTACCACTTTGTTACTATGGGCATCACTAATTTATAATAAAGCCATGCTTTAGTCTCTATCCTCTTATTGTAGCTAGCTATCTTTAAAGCGTTAAGTTTTAGTGTCGTTAGAATTACACGCTCACGCTCAACTGTCTAGCGGCTCAGCGATCGATGGACTCAAATAACACATCTAGTCTTCGTAAATTAGTAGCTAGTAAATTTTTCGCCTTAACTTGGGTACAAGATTTCCGGGCACTTCACTGTTCCCTCGTACCCGGAAATACTCCAGGTTTTGGAGATATTCGGCATTCACGAACTAACCCGGATGTCGTATAGACCCCAGCTAGTGCATACAACACTTCCTTACAATCAGTATAAATTCTGATATCGTCCCCACATGAGGTTCTCCTAGGAGGTTCTGCTGGCAGACCAACCCAAAAAGTGCACTAACTCGGCAAGGTGTCCAAAAAACCGACAAAATGAATGAAATTACCTAGAACTTCTTTCTCATAAGCAATATAGCAATAAACGTCAACTTAGGAGCTCCCAGCGAGTTCTAAGAAAACACCACAAATAAATTAAATAATTTCTTTTATTTAATCGTTTAAACGGCGATCCTGTCAGGTCTGGAGTGCTCAAATAATTAAGCGCCCAGACAACAAGAAGACACTATCCGAACAAGGATGGTCCTACCTAAGGGCGCAGGAAGTAAAAGTACTTGGATTACTTGCGGATCCTGATGGACAGCCAAGTTTCTGTCTGAAGAGTGTCTGGCCGGTAGACACTGGAGCCTCAAACCAATAAATATAAATATAACAAGAAAAAATTTTTTTTAACTTTAAAGGAAGTGCGCTAAACGCTGCGCATTTGCAAACTCTTCGTAAAAATCCTTTAACTGCATCCTTTATATTGTGATATAGTAAAATATTACTTGTTAAACATTTTTAACAACAAAGATTACACTAAAACGTGAAAATAGGCTGCCAGGAGTAGCATAAATTTGCTGGGTGGTCTTGATGGTTTTGCCTTCGTTTAAGCATTTTAATAGATATTGTACTCGTATTTGGCTGTTTAAACTATCATTTATCTATTGCGTAGTGCTGCTTCATGCGTACGACTATACCAAAGAAGTTTTTTTTTCGCTTTCGAAACTCATCAGATATAATTTATATAGTTCTTTTCCAAAGCTAGAGATAATTGTGTGGGCGGGCAGGTAAATGAAAGAAGCGTGGTTGAGTGTTGGCTGTTCTTTCACCACATTTTGTGAAATGCTAAAATTTATTGTTTACCAAATTGAAATAGTTTTATTTAATGCATTTGTTTTATTTGTTATGCTCTTAAAAACTACGAGTGGAAAGTGTTGCTGCCATGAAGCTGTTAAACAGGATGTGAGTGCGTAAAGAAATGTTTGTACACGGAGGAGGGTTGTTTTAATGCTCTAGATATTTGTTAAGCATATTTATGAAGAATTTAATTGAAGAAAATTAAGTTTAGAAATTATTTTAGAAACAAAATGGAAATTTTTTGTAGGAAAATGGCAAGCAAATTTATTTTTTCCAAAGGGGAAAGATTGTCTACCAATTAATGTGCCATTTTTATAACGATTTCGTACTTGTTGGTTAATTTTAAAGGCTTTGCTAACAGTTTGGGTGATTTCTGTTACCAACTGTTAAGCACAGTGCCCAACCCCCGTGGGCAGTGTGCTAAAAAGCCGGTGTAAACTATTCGGCTGTATTCATAGTTGAACTTAAAAAATACTTTAAGACAACTTAAGTTAACTTTTTAATACATTATCAGAATTACATTTAAAGGCAGCTTATTTAATTATGTTACCAATCTATTTGACAAAACAATCATTACCTCTTATTTGCATTTACAATGCAATTAAAGTGAATATAATATAAGTTATATATGGAAGAGCAAACACCAATACATTTAAGGAAAAACTACTTTTATTTAATATTTTTTGTTGTAAAAAGCGCAAGATATTTAAAAAAACAAAATCTATGCTGATAATCGCTGTTGTCGAAAGAGTTCATGCTTTACTCTTGTGTGGGTACCATGAAGAGGGACATAAAAAATGTGAAAGACAAAGTTGTTTGTGTATTTTTCATTGCTAGTACTGAGTGCAGTATGTGTGTATTAAAGAGCATAGCCCTATAGCTAAGCGCTTTTACAAAAACAATTGAGCATCAAGTGCATAGGGCTTGGGCACTCCTGGTCTAGATGTTTGGTGCATACAATTCGAACTGAAAACCAGCAAAACCATACTATTTCTTCATTTTTAATTATTCTACTTGTTCAAAGTAATTTGGACAATTTTAATTAATTTTTTTTTATACTTATAACAGAGACATAAATTTTCAATTAAATTGAACAACTGCAATATATATATATATTTCTGCAACTATAGTCTGCAAAGGAATTTTTTTAATTTTGCACAAATTTTCATTGTTTGAGCGATAGCTGCACATACTACATTACCTTTGAGATGAAATCAAAATCTTTATAGACGAATTAAATATGCTGGCTAATTCAAGGATTTACTTTAACTTTGAAGCTTTTTTTTCTTATATGCGACCATTTTATATTGAAACTTTATACAGAGGCTTTTGTATGCACTAGACTAAAGCAGTTAAAGGCAATTTTTTCTCACAAATACACAGTAGTAATTGTGCTACCAATGTATTTCGCTTAATTGCATTCGCAATGCAATTAATGTAAATGTAGTGAAAATTATGGCATGTATTTTTTTACTAAAAAATAGCAAAAAAATAAGGCTTTCGATTTTCTAATGATTCGGTTTGCCCAAAGTATGTATAATAGGAACCTTAATTATCAATTTCAATTGAACAACTTTTTGAAAATATCGGTTTTAGAGGAAGTTTTAATTTTTGTGCAAATCTGTATTTTCTCTACGTTGTAGTTGAGATGAAATCACAAATTTGTATACAACAATGAAGTACTCGTATGCTGGCAAGTTCTAAGATTTACTTTCTTTTTGAAGATTTTTGTTCCTTATATATGACAATTTTACAGAGGCAACTGTTGCCGAGATTTGATGAAGTAAATTCCAATACTTTTAGTAAAGCTTTATTAGTTTAAGACTTAAATCGTCGCTTGCGCATTTAATCGTGCAAATTTGCTAAAAATTTTTATTTCTTGTAAAGAGTATGACTGTTTTATCAGTGCAACGTATATAAGTAATAAGCAAATAGCAAATTAAATTAATGTAGAAAAACCATTTATTTTAAAATTACTTAAAAGGGAAACTTTCTGAAGTGTGATGCTCTTATGCGTGAAATACATATTTAATTGATGTTCCAAGCTATTGCAGTATGGCCTAAGCTCCTCTTTAAAAAATTAAATATCTTTTGTGGTATATTGAATTGCAATTAATTTAATATAATATAAATAAATAATAATGTATAGCACATTTATTATATACCGCAGCGCAGTTAAGTGGGAGAGAAAGAACTAATTTTAGAATTACTTAGGCGGGAAGTTTGAGTTACGTCTGAGGCATTTAACCGTGATGTATGGTATATTTTTAATTGCGATTATAGTACGGCATAACCTCTTCTTTAAAAAAAATATTTTTTGAGAAATATTTTGACGCAGTTAATTTAATAACTGGAACAAAACATATGACATATGTATATAAACTTGAGCAGCGCAATTACACATAAGAGATAAAAAAAATGTATACAAGTTAAAAATGAACCAAAGAAAATGTATAATTTTAAAATTACTTTAACTTTCTTAAAGGTGAGGCACTTATCCGGGAAGTATTGTAAATATTTAATTGATGTCTAATATACTTTTTCAATCTAACGTCAAACTTCTAAACTCTTCTCTCAAAATATGACTTATGTGACATATTTTGTTGCAATTAATTTATTATCTTAAATTAAACTTTAACTAAAGTATGCTGTAACAAAAATTTCCCTTATATGTACTCGTATGTATATTGGCCTCAAAATATTTTACATTTTGTTTGCGGCCTTTAAAGGTTGCATGAACCCGGCAGCTGTTGCTGTTTAAGTTATTAATTATTTCCGATAGTATTAGCATCAACGATGAAAGCACATGATGGTTACTATGTGGTTTGCAGCTTAGTTTGCGTGTAATTAAATTGAGATTTGACAGCCGGCAAGCAGGCATTTGTTTGGTGACAAAATGCTTAAAAATTTGTGTGCGCATATAACTGAATATATGTGTTCACACAAGATGAAATTTAACAATTATATATTTAAATTAAACACATTAAATATTCCTTAGACAAACTATTCATTGGAGAATTGTTAAATATTCTTAGTTTTAGACAGGCAGACAGGCTGGCAGGTAGGCAAGCATATGGAAAAACACTTACTTGTAACAGGTGTTTTTTTAAGGGATATATAATTTTTTGACTTCTGGGAGGGCTTGAAGGGAATTGATGACTTGTTTGTCATTTATTGCGTAAATTGAGCATGGACAGGACAGCCACTGTAATTTACAGTTACAGCATTTTTTAACGCTCAAGTCAGTTTGTGATATTTTGCACTGTGTTGTTGTGGAGTGCTGTTCTCTACACGCAACATAAACTACGTTGAGTTTACAATAGGCCTTAGTATGACCAAACTCCTGGCAGTTTAGATACTGAACGGGCTTTAAACGCTTGTGCGGCTCCTCAACCGTAACCCTACGATGCAGAAAGGTTAGAAATTGGGTGAGATTCATTTTTTTTTTTTTTTTTTTTGAGAATAACATCCACTAGTTCCAGTTCAAGCCTAAACATGGGTTGAGGGATGTTTTCACGGTTTCGCATATTTACTACATTTTTTATTTGGAAGCCTTTATCTATCAATCCAATCTTAACGTCATCCGTGTCTATACAAGAGTCGATACCTTTTATAACAACCTGAATACCTTTAGTACTTTTAAGTTGATAACTGTGCAAAGATTTTTTCTCTTTTTCCAGAACGTAAGAAAGTTTTTGGTATTCATTTTCGTGATTTACATGGATTTTTGTTTCACTAATGCTGCCGTCTTTCACTGATGTTACGTTAAAGATGTCCTTACCAATTGCCGCAATACTCGTAAGTGCTTTTACCAGCTCATTAAAAGTAGGCTCTCTCAAATATATTGGTAGCGGTTTAAATGGTTTTTTTATGTAGTTGGCTCACCAGTTTGAAGGATAGCTTTTTCCACTTATTCCGGCAATTTTGCTTATTAACAAACCCGTTAAGCCAAAAATGCGCCTCATCGCTGAACACAATTTTTCGTCTATAAGTTGCGCGAATCGACGACTGATTTTCAAAGTAAATTTGGATAATTTCGTAGCGTTGTTCAAGCGTGAGTCTATTCATGATGATTTGTCAGAGTATACTGAAACAAATAAAAAAAATGTTTCATCAAAATTTTATTTTTTGTGTTACTTTTTACAATTTAAAGTTCTATCTAGCTTAAAAAAACACCCTATAGTTTCAATTAAACAGAAACAAAACAGCTGATTCAGAACGGAAAATAACGTACAAACTAATTCTGCCTTTAGTTGTAATCAACCAGTCAAACCGAAAAATTGTTTAATTTGGAAAACTATGGACTAAAGCTCAGAAGTGGGATTCTTGCCAAATAGATATAAAAACGTTAATAAGTTGTCAATGGAAAAAATTGGTATTTTTTTAACAATACAAATAAAAACAAGAAAAAAAAAACTTATTATATACATTTAAATAAAAATAAATAAAATTTGAATTTTTACTCATATTGGTACTTGGAACTGATATTGGTAGTTCTAAAGAACTCTTACATCAAAAAGAAAAAATGGATTCTATTAATTCGACCAAATATATCCTAATGCAACTTAAAGAGTGGCTCAATAGCTTAGGTGGCACACAAAGTACGCTTGCTTCAAGAATTAATGCTATACCGGTAGAGGAAAGAGGTGCATGTCCGGCCTATGAAGATGAACAGATGGTCAATAGAATCAAGTTTACTGCAGTGTGTGGTACAGAACACAAGGCTCCGTTTTGAACAGTGTGTACAACTCGACAGAAGACATATTCTTTAGAAAATTATATCGGCATTTCCCATCTGTTGTCAGTGCTCTTAATAAAAATTTGTATCAATTATTACGTTTTGATTTAAGTTTGAAAAGTTAAGTTTGACTGCTAGCAGTCACCCTGTGGTATGTTTTCGTATAAAAAACATTGCACTTACGGGGTCACCTGTTGTATGTTTTCGTATAAAAAACATTGCACTTAGGGGATTCCTTCGAAGGAAACAACAAAACATTCGCTGTATTAAGTTGACTATTATAACAAAGTTCATTGCATTGAAGTTCCACTGTCTATATAAACATACATACAGCTTATTTGTATCACATTTATATCTCGTTTTCCAAAACAAATTTAATTGATTTAAAAAAAAAATTCCAGAGAAATAAAACACCGCATCGTGATTTTGGGTAAAGATAATTAGTTGACAGTTGATAATGATTGCAATCATTGTCTTTACTTTTTATCGGCTAAAAGTGTTAATTGTTTATAAGGCCGGCCGGCCAACTGACATAAAGAACAGCGAAAAAAAAAATTATATACTTCTTATTATTTTGTAAATTCAGTGCTTTGATGCCATTCCGTTTAATATTTTTCTGGTTTATTTGATCACTCCTCTTTAATTAACAGCTTTTAATAATGTTTCTTTTCTGGATTGTGATCTAGATTAAAAAAGTGTCTGGAGTAAAAAATGAAAAATATTTGTATATAAACTTGTTTTGAAGCTGACAAGGCAAAGTGGGTGTTTAGCGTTTTTGTTTGTTATTTCTTGGCCGTTCATGTCGCGAGAAAAGGGATAAAACATTGTTTTTATTCTGGTACAATATATTTTTTAGACTTTTGCTATACTTTTAAATTGCAGAAATTTCAACGAAAACAACTTAAACTGAAAATTAAAATAAAAAACAAAAACACTTGTTGCTGTTTGCAATGTCAAACAGCAAAAAAAAAAAATCGCCGAAAGTATTTTATTCAAGCGTATTTTATTGGTCAAGCGTATTTTATTGGTCAAAAGTCGCACAAAATGTAATGAGACTAACCCAAATAACGCGGCATCAACGCTGTGCAATTGAAAAATCCAATTTTAACAGAGCGTAAGAGAGAAAACTTTAATGTCTCTCAGTAAAGTATGCTTCAACACAAATGTTACTCAGTTTTTGCGGCCATTAGTCATCACATTTTAGGTGCTTTCAGACTAATTTAACGACTATATCACTTTTTATTATTTCTATTCAGAAATTTTTATTAAACATGGTTTGTGATCAATACTGTTCATGGCACAACTTTAACGGTTTTAATTAAGTTACTTAGAGTGCTTTCACATTAGTCAACTTTATTTCCTTATTTCCTTTTAAACTTACTTTTGTGTTCACATACAATAATTTAGCTGCGCAGCTTTCATTTTGTTTTACTTAAATTATCTTAATATTTTGGCCCAAAAAATAAACAAAAGAAAATATTAAAAACAAGAATTTGCGAACAAAACGAATTGCTGAGTTCAAGCCAGACTGTACTCAAATACCAGCAATTCTTCCCCCTACCTCTCACATCTAACGAGTGATTTTTTTGCTATTATCTTTTTGGCAACACTAGTTTTGACAGCTCACGCACGTTTTGTATCTTGTGTCACTGTCAAACATCTTCAGTTTGGTCTATAATTTAATCATGAATCGTCTTACAAACGAACAACGCGTGCAAATTATTGAATTTTATTACCAAAATGCGTGCTCTGTTAAGAAAGTTCATCGCGCGCTTCTTCCATTTTATGGTCAGTTTAATCGACCTACTCAGGCTTCTATTCGGCTATTGTAAAAAAATTTCGCACCAAATTTACATTGTTGGACATTGAACCACCAACACGCTTACGTAGAGTGCGAACTGAAGAAAATATCGCAGCCGTATCGGCCAGTGTTGGTGATGACCGTGAATTATCGATTCGGCGCCGTTCGCAGCAATTGGGCCTCTGTTACTCCACTACGTGGAAAATTTTGCGGAAGGATTTGGGTGTGAAGCCGTATAAGATACAGCTGGTGCACGAATTGAAGGCAAACGACCTACCACAACGCCAAATTTTTGGTGAATGGGCTCTTGAAAAGTTAGATGAAGATCCACTTTTTTATCGAAGAATTGTATTCAGCGACGAGGCTCATTTCTGGTTGAATGGATACGTGAACAAGCAAAACTGCCGTATTTGGAGTGAAGAGCAGCCAGAAGCATTGCAAGAGCTACCAATGCATTTACAAAAAACAACCGTTTGGTGCGGATTATGGGCTGGCGGCATCATTGAGCCGTATTTCTTCAAAGATGATGCGAATCACAACGTTACTGTGAATGGTGAGCGCTACCGTGCGATAATAACAAACTTTTTTTTGCCCAAAACGGAAGAGCTTGACTTGCATGACATGTGGTTTCAACAAGACGATGCCACATGCCACACAGCACGCGAAACAATGGACCAATTGGGAGGCGAGTTCGGTGAACAGTTTATTTCACGCTTGGGACCAGTCAATTGGCCGTCCAGATCGTGCGATTTAACGCCTTTAGACTATTTTTTGTGGGGCTATGTTAAGGCTAATGTCTATAGCGACAAGCCCGCTTCGATTGACGCACTGGAAGCCAACATTGCCAACATTATTCGTGAGATACCGGCCGAAATGTTGGAAAGAGCATGCCAAAATTGGACTAAGCGGATGGACCATTTGAGGCGCAACCGCGGCCAACATTTGCATGAAATAATCTTCAAACATTAAATTATATCGACCCAACTATCGATCCAAATAAATATTTTATGCATTTTTCTGAATTTTATGTGCTTTTTTTTTAATTTCCGATAGTTCTTATAAAATCACCCATTACAACCACAAGACTGGGGCTAGAGAATTGCACAACTAATTTGCCGAAAGCGTAAAATCAAAGTCTTAATTTAGGCTGCCCTGTTTAATACGTGACCAGCGTTGCCAGAAAGAAGAGTGAGTGGGGATTTTATAAGCCAAACAAAATTTGAACATCTTTTTCTCAAAGTCAGTTTTGGTATCCTAATAAATATGTGAAGTATTTTCAAATATTTAATAAAGTTTGACTTCTTTGACTTTGCTAGCGTCACTGGTTATCCCTAGGGGAAGTTCTAAACCCTTTAAAAAAACACCCTATATATAAAAAATATTAGCATATCAAATGAGAAATTTTGCAAACATTTGCAGGAGAACATTTTAATTATAACTTCATGTGCGATTGTTCAAATATGAAATAAATTATTGAAAGTGGAAGGAAGGAGAATTATGTAAATAATTGTTTAAAGTTGGTTTAAAATCAGCAATAAACTTTGTGTAAAAGATGTGATAGGTAAGTAAGTACATAAAAGGGCGGCATTAAATAGATTTTTTTGCTACAAAATTACGCTTTAGCTTATGAGGTTTGGAAAGCAAATGCCTGAACCGAAAAAACATGATTTCTAAAGGAGTTTTTTTGCACAAGGAATTACTTGTTAGAGGAGGATTTTTCCTTCGTGGCTTAAAAGCATTTTGCAGCTGTTTAGCGGATTGCTCTTAAATAAAAGTGTTGTAATTTGTTTTTTAAAGTGTATTTTATTGTGCAGTTTTTCTCCCCATTATAATAAGCGCTATTAAAGTGCTTTGAGAAATAGGGAATACATTAAGTATAACGGAAGTTTCACTTAATGCCACACGCACACACACAAGCAACCACTACTGTTATTGAGAGTATCACTAATACTGCTGGAATAACACACACACACACACACACTCATATACACATTCATTCAAACAAACAAGCATTTAAAATATACATGTAGTTCCTGTTTTTCATGTAAATGAGTTTAGCTGGCAGGAATTTGTCTTGTCTATAATAAAATAATAGATTTACCCCCCTCCCCCCCCCCCCCCCCCCCCCTTGTTAGCAACAATATAACATAAATTACGGCAAAAGTTTGTAATATGGTTGTAATGTGTAAACTGTTTTTTTTAATGTAATTAAATATTTAACAAAACTCGGTGTTTGTAAGCGGTAACATGTGCAGGTACAAACAGAAATAGCTAAAAGAACTATTTATTTTTGTTGCTTGTAAATAAAAACAAGCCACTCCGTGCTACAGAGCGCTCAACTAAATTAAAAGCCAAACAAGAACATAATTTTTTTATAATTTTGTAATTGCTGCAGAACACATTTATTTATTATAAACTGCATAAAGTTAAGTTGTCCTGTCAATAGAAAATGTTGTAGAATGGACAAAATGGCACAAATCACAGTGAAACTTTCGTATAATGGACATTGTTATAAAGACGAATTTAATGAAAGAGTCTCTTAAAGTCTCTTAAAGAAAAGTCTCTAAAAAAAAGAGTATCTTAAGGAATATGTATTTTATTGCGCAGTGGAATTTCGAAATAACAAACTTACTTATAAAAAAAAGAACACTTAGGGCCAGTATTACAAGTTAACGATAAAGTTCTTGATAGTTAACTTTTTAACTTTTACTTTTAACCTTTTAACTTTTTAACACTGAACGATAACGTGAACGATAGTCAACATTAACTTTATCCAATTTTACAACTGAAGTTACATTTTCAGCAGCTTCCAATGCTTAAAATTAACTTTGAAATTTACCATGAAGATAAACCTGCTGTTTAGTTATCAGCAACTTTTCAGGTTAATGTTAACCAAACAAAACAAAATTTAACTGTAAGATAAAATCCTATTGTTAATTATTCGTCAAATGTAATAATGGCCTTTAATACAATGTTCATATTATTTGGTCTTGCTTATTTGTTCTAATTTGTTCTGTTTTTGTGCAAAAATTGAGATATCCGCATTGCTTTTGGGATTGTTCCGCAGAAGTGAGGGGATTTTGGTGATTCATAAATTCCATTTTGGGAATGCCTAAAAACTTCATCAGAAACAGTTCGCTAACCCATTCCCAACCGGATTTTCATATTCGGAACCAGTGTTTTTGCCGCTGAACGAGTATCAAAACTTTTAGTTGCCACTCTGAACCTGGTTGTATGGCTAGTTATACGGTCTTTGTATATTTTTATCTATTCTTGACCGGTTTTTTTAACATTTTGCAAAGTTTGTATGGTTTTTGTGCAACACAGTGGCACTTTTGAACATTTCCTGCCGGCTTTTGGTAGCTAAATAGCTTGTATCTGCGCAAGGGTGATTTTGGTGATTCACAAATTCCATTTTGAGAATGCCTAAAAACCTCAGAAGCCGTTCGCAACCGGTTTTTCATATTCGGAACCAGTGTTTTTGCTGCTGAACGAGTATCGAAACTTTTAATTGTCATTCTCAACCCGGTTGTATGGATAGTTATATGGCTTTTGTATATTTTTACTTATTCTTAACCGGTTTTTTTGAACATTTCGCAAAGTTTGTACGGATTATGTGCAACGCAGTAGCACTTTTCAACGTTCACTGCAGGCTTTTGGTAGCTAAATAGCTTGTATTTACTCAAAGGTGGTTTTAGTGATTCATAAATTCCATTTTAGGAATCAACCTCAGAACCGGTTCGCTAACCCGTTCGCTTATCAGTTTTTCCTATTCAGAACCAATGTTTTTGCTGCTGAACGTGTAACGAAACTTTTAATTGTCACTCTGAACCCGGTTGTTTGAATAGTTATACGATTTTTTTTATATTTTTACGGGTTCTTGGCCGGTTTTTTTTTTTACATTTTGCAAAGAGTGTATGGATTTTGTGCAATAGCACTTTTTGTGCAGTAGCACAAAAGCAGAGCCTGCCGGCTCTGGGTGGCTGAATAGCTTGTATCTACACAACAGGAGAGGTTAGTAATCCGCTTATGTTATCTTCACTTATATGTTTATGACCAGGGGACAAATCACCGTGTACGATATCGAGCAAAATTAATCGAAATTTTTCATTTTGGTGCCTTGGCACACGGCATCGTAATAATATAAAAGTTTAAAAACATTTGTTTTTATACTCCATTCCGATACTCATCGTATGACATAATTTACTTATTCGACATGTATCGTAAAATTATTCGTGAACGAAATATACTAGCTATTGCGTTACACAAAAAACGTACAAACTTGCCAAAATTTTCAAAAAACCGATAAAATCCCTCTTGATTACTTGTATAATCGAAAACGACAACCCGGTTCCAAACCAGTTAGTTGACCGATTTCGAGATTTTTGGGAATTCCCAAAATTGAGTTCATGAATCACCAAAATCCCTTGACATGGGAAAATGCCACTTAACGGCAGGAAGCTTTAAAGAGTTCTACTACGTTGCAGAGGGATTTGAGTCTTCTTATATTATAAGTGACAGGATATACATCTGCGGCCAGTTTGTTGCAGAGACGGACCGCACGGCTGAAAAATAAACTCTCTATGTAATATCTTGTGCGATTTGCTGGCCAATCCATCATGGACAGATGAAAAAGCGTATTAGGTGAAACAACTCGATTTTCGGTAACAAGATCCCAGACTTTGTTAAAGCAAAACCAATTGGTGTAGTGATATATGCGATGATGCTTTAATGAGTTAATAGTATTGGATACCCTACGGTCACTGAAGAGCTTCTTCACCGTCTCCTCTACAGGACCAAGTAACTGAAAAATAGTCTTTGAGGCGACGGCCCTAACATGTGAATTTAATTTTCGTTCGGATTTAGGTAAAATAAATAGTAAGGAGATTAGATTACTTGAAGTATGTCCTGTTTCAGATAATTGAGACACTTGCTTGCTTATTTTTAGACATGAAAAATGTGATCAGTTCAGGAAACATAACCTTGATTTTTCACTTTCAAAACATCAAGAGATGCAGCTTCCTCAATAACTATACCAGCCATGAATGTAGATGAAGTATCATCTGCGATTTTGTAGCTATGGTTCTATGTGCATTGAAATCGATCGTGTTTACACTAACCCATTCAGATGTTTTTCAAAGGTCATTGCGGATAAAATCATTCATATTTTTATCTAACTCTATTTAAAGTAGTCTATTAAAATAGGAAAAAATTCGGTGTTTAAATTGTGTAACTTTTTAAAACAAACTACTTTCAAGAAAAAACTAATCCCTTTTCTTGCAACTAAGTCGTTTCAATTTTAAATCTTTTCATCCACAATCACGAAAGTCCAGTCATTCCACATTCATTAAATTTTCTTATTATTTTTGTTTTTTTTTTTTAAGTTTGGCAAATCTGCTTATGACACGCTAAACTTAAACTGCTGCTGCTGCTGTTGGTTTAAGTGACTTTGACTGGTGCTACGAACTCTTTTGATTACTGAGTAACGTTCTTATAACAATTTGGTTTTTATTACTTTGCTATTATTTTCATACTTGCTTTTGTTTCACTTTAAATTCCAGCCACAATATGTAAACGTTGTTGGAGTAAAACGATTGCTGCTAAAATTTAAAACCACATGTTTCTAAACTGCAAAAATTTTTTTGCCATAACCCAAGACAATGGCACAAGAAACTCAACTGGGAAACCTCATGTAATAAATGACAAATAAATGACAACGATAATGTCGACAAACTGACAAAGACGTCTGGCTGGATAATTTGAAATCAAGCAGAACAAGCAAAAAAATATATATATATGAAAAAGTTCTAGTTAAATCAAAATGGGGAAAAATAAGCAGCCAGGTAGAAACAGCTTGAAATTTTTCAGTAAACTGATTTTTGTTACTGACTAAGCAAATCTTTCAGGTATATAAACTGAAAATAATCAATAGCGTTACTTTAACAATGAATAGAATTGTCTAGAAACGTATTAAATAGTGTTTTCTTAAGAATTATTATATAGGAATATATATAATTATGTTTTTAAAATCACATGATTTCAAATCACTTGTGTTTTTAAAATCACTTGCACTAATTTTTCCATTTACACGCAGAAAAAGATTTAAAAAATGGTGATTTTAATATGGTTGAATTTTCAACCTGCATTTGATATTTGCAATCAAGTGATTTTCGATATTTATATATTTGATACTTATGCAAATATTTTATACTTATATATGCTCATGGTGTTTGAAACCTTTTTCTAAATTTATGTGATTTTGCAGTACATACTCTTTAGTTAAAAAACCACATGTTTGGTCTAAGAAGCACATGTGGTTTGATATAATGTGATTTTCTATAGAGACTTTTAAATTAAAAAATCAGCAGTGATTTGAAATCGTTTGATGTTTAGGACATGCTTACATACTCAGTGTTTGAAAAATTTCTTTTTAGTTTTTAGCCATTTCTGAAATGATGTGATTTGAAATTATATGATTTTCAGTATGTTCGATAATCCCATGTGATTTTGGATAATGTGATCCTTTATAGACACTCCTTAATTAAAAAATCACATGTGTTTTAAAATCGTTTGAGTTTTAGTACATATTCGATAATTAAAATATTTCTTTTTAATTTTTAGCCTACTCGTATTCTGCAATTATGTGATATGAAATTATGTGAATTTCAGAACATACTTGTTGATATCGTGTGATTTTTAGTACATATTTGATAACTAAAAGGAATTTCTCTTTAATTTTTAGTCTATTCTGCTGTAAAGTGATTTAAAACTAAGTATGTGATTTTTAGTACATACTTGATAGTTAAAAGACACACATCTTTACTCTAAGAAACACATGTGATTTGAATTTATGTGATTTAATATAGATACTCTTCAATAACCAAATTACACATGAGGCTTTAATATCACATGTAATTTAAAATAATATGATTTTTTTTACTTGCTCAACAAATGAAATATAATTGCTTTTTAGTTTTTAGATTATACTAATTTTAAGTGATTTTTCGTACAATTTCGACAATTGAAAATAACGTTTTTGATCTAAGAATCACCTATGATTTAAAACTTTATGATTTTAAATAAATACTCTTTAATCACACAATAACACCTGGGGGTTAAGAATCACATGTGATTTGAAATCGTATGTAGTACATTCTCAATAAAAAAAAATATGTTTTAGTTTTTAGACTACGAGTAATCTGACTTTAAGTGAGAAAAAACCGCATAATTGACCTAAGAAGCACATTTCATATTTAATTGATTTTTATTAATACTCTTTAATTAAAAAAAAATCTTGTGTGGTTTCAGAATCACATGTGATTTAAAACCACGTGATTTCAAATCATGTGAATTGAAGTCTTGCGGCTTTCAATAAATATTTGATAACTTAAAAAATCCCACTTGCGGGATAATAATATATCACATGTACGATTTCAGAATCACATGTGATTTTCAGCAGCTAATTTACAGTTAAAAAATCACATATGTATTTTTAAGCCACATACAATTTGAAATCACATAATATTGAGCAAATTCGCGATAATTAAAATATTTATTTGGTTAATTTTTTAAGTCTTTCTTTTTTTGACTTGGAGAATAAAGAAAAAAATCTCAAGTATGATTTTGAAACCACATATAATTTTTTTATTTAGAAGCAGTACTCAGGGAATAACCCCTACATATCTAGTGCATTGTACTACAACTTGGAAAATAGGTTATAGGGAGAAGGAAGAGGGATTGGCGTTAGTGGATATTTGATTTGGATTTTCCAAGGTTGTAATTGGCAACAAACACGTCTGCTGGCAATTTGTTCCACAGGTGAAGCGTGCGGCTGAAAAAGGATTTCTCTGTAATGTGTTGTACGATTCCCTGGATGAACTTCGGAAGATGCATGCGTATTATGTAAAATTATGTGGGTTTCGGGAGCAAGATCCCCAATCTCGTCAGAGCAAAATCCATAGTAGTAAATATAGAACAGAGTAAGGCACCCTACACTGCGGCGATGCTCCGGTGAATCAATAGAGTTGGTTACCCTACCGTCAAGGATAGGCTTAATCGCTGTCTTTTACACACGATCACGTAACCCCAAAATAGACATTGAGGTATCGGCCAAAGTATGTGAGTTGTATTCCATTCTCAATCGGATATAGGAGGTATAAATAGTAAAGAAATCGGATGGAGTGAAGTACAGCTTACACCGTTTTAAAAGACTAAGATACTTGAATGCTTCTTTAGAGACATAAAAAATCTCTTCAGTCCAGCGAACATCACACTGTATTTTCATTCTAAGAATATCAAGAGAATCTGATTTTTCTATATTTATACTATCTATGAGTACAGATAAAGCAGCACTTACGGTCGTGTGTTTATGTGTTAGTAAACAGCACTGGGTCTTGCGAGCATTCAATGCGACCCTGTGTTTACGATCTCATTCGGATATTAATAGAAGATCACTGCATAATTTGCCTCTTTTGACCGATCTCGGATAGGCTGGACCTATAACTGAATGAGCACAAACGGCAAATGCTACAATCATCCGCGAAAGACAGGATAGACTATACTATCACTAGATTTTCAGAACTTTACTACATGTTTTGGTTTCGCCTGTTCAAAATCTTAATTTTAACAGAAATTGTTAAAAATATTTGTGTACAATTTAACTATTCAAATTATTTTTACATTTCATTTTGCAAATGTTCATCTTTTCCGTAAATTTTATGCCCATAAACTGGGCCCCCTGGAGAATACAAAATCTATATGACATTTGCAGATCATTTTGCAAAAAAAAATATTTTTTTGTAGAAATAAAATTGAATAAATGTGTTAGAAATCATAGTATTGTACGTGAATGACAATAAAACCTGATAGGAATGCAAACGAATATAATACCCTGTAGTGCTGATAAGTAATTGCGGGAAGTTGCACAAAATGGCAAACCACCTCCCAAGAAAAAGTTGATATAAATTTGTCTTTAAAAAAATTTAAAAATTTTGATTATTAAAGCACTTGATTATTTATTTGTCTTGACTCAGAACTATAGGGTTTCTATATAACAATTGCTCAAATTCTTGCAAGTATTTGGCCAAGGATTTTGAGAATTTCGTATTCATATCATAAATTCTGTTAAATCTATTGATTTTTGTCAAGTTTCAACTGGTATAAATGCATTTTAAATCTTGTATAATTAATTGTGCAAACCTTTCGATTTGCATAACTACACAGAGAATAGATTTCAATAACATCAACTGAAATGCTACTATGACCTCTGGTGACTTGCATACGAATAATTGCAAGCAGCTTCAGTATTGCCAAATCAATTCATAGGAATTTCATTAAGCCAAGTTGTGGGCCATTATGTTAGATAAATTTTATAACAATAAAGTGTTTACCAAGAACAGAAAACAGGGGAGAGCTTTAAACATTAACAAATCACAAACGATTATATTGTATATAGATTAGGTACGAGGGCGGATTGATGTTGAAGCTACCTAAATAGGAAAACACATTTTTTTCAAAAATCATTTATTTCTCAACATAGTTTCCTTATAGCTTAATACACTTGGTAAGACGATATTCCAACTTTTTTATACCATCTCACTAATAAGGTTTTGGGAACCCCTCAAAATACACGTTAGTGACGGTAATCACCCCTTCGTTTGGGATGAATGTTCTTCGTGCGAGCCATTTGGTAACAGGAAAAAGTCACTAGGAGCGAAATCTGGACTATAAGGTGGATGACCAACCAATTTGAAATGTATTTCACGTGATTTTAACATCATATCTAATGCTGTGTGAACCGGTGTATTGTCTTGAAGAGGGAGCACTTCTTCTGGTAGCTTTTCTTGACTGCATCAATCAATTGATCAAATAATGCACGATACTATTTTCCTGTGATTGTGGATCCTTTTTCAAGATAATCATTGAGCAATATTTTATGTGCATCCCAAATTACAGTGGCCGTAATCTTGCCTACCGAGTTCACTGTCTTCGACTTCTTCGCCTTGCTCGGAGCACTTCCACCAGCTTCCACCCATTTCTTCGATTAACTTTTGGTTTCAAGTGTAAAGTGGCGGACCCACGTTTCATCAACAGTTATTAATTGAGGCCAAAAATCAATTGATGGACTACGCTTTATCAAATCCAAACAGCGCTGTGAAGTGGTCTATCGAACTCGTTTTTGTTTGGCACTAAGTCTGAATTTAGACGAGCGAATATTTGGAAGAAAAACATTTGGAATTCTCTTTTGATTTTTCTTTCATATTCACACAGTCGAACATGTTGCCGGCAACATTCCATTATTATTTGTTTTTTGCCTTTTTCGTTATGTTGTCTGTTTCAGAAAATATTTCGATATGTAATAATAACGACAATATTATTTTCACTAAGATTAATTTCCACAATTTTATTTCCCATTTATATTCCATATTTATTAAAATTTCGTTCTCTTTAACAGAATTAACAAAATTTTTAAAACCACACAAAACTCCAGAAAATGTAAATTAAATTAAAATGTCAAAAAGTAAATTATATGTCAATAAAGTAAATGTTAACAAAGTGTGTTGCCGAGTACCGAATTCAAAATCGATTCTCCCTTCCCCACCGGTAATTTGCTACCAAACTAAATGTTTCCCTTCCAAATGTTTTCGTGTCTAAATGCAGACTAAGCAAACATGGCACCCATCTTGCCAATAGCTTTTTCATATGCAATTGTTCATCCAAAATGTTAAACACACGTTCATATGATATGTTTACTATTTAAACAATCTCACGTGACTTGACTCGGCGATCAACCATAACGATATCAAGGATTTTCTTGATATTTTCTTCAGTCATGACCTCTTTTGGCCTTCCAGTTGATGTTATTGTTGCAGTGCTTGTTCGGCGGCGTTTAAATTTAGCAATCCAATATTTTACCAGGTAAGCTGAAGGTGCAGGCTCACCGTAATGTTTATCGAGCTCTTCTTTTGTCTCTTTCGCCGGTTTCTCTTTCAAATAATAGTGTTTAATCATCCATAAACCATTTTTCAAGAAACACAAAAGTTGCTTACTTCAAACGATTACAACAAATAAACTAATCGATGAATTTTAACAGCTGACGTTTGACAGTTTGCAATTTCAAAAAAATAAAATACGAATTTTGTGTTTGTGCTGTCATCTAGCGCTAGATGCCTTCAATATCAATCCGCCCTCGTACATATATAAAGATTATGAAAGCTTAAGAGATATATGTCTTGATTACTATTTGGGACTGTGGACCACGTATTAAACAAGATTTTGAACAAAAACCATTGTATGCAATTTATAATTTTTCAGTAAAAATGTGAAATTGCTTTACATCAACGCCTGCCCTGATGGTCTTCTCTGATGATGGAGCAACTACACGTGGTGTATTATTCACGATATACCAGCACCCCCATATGGCTTACTAGGCTCACACAGGTCGCAGTTTTTTGCTATAAGTTTGTAGCCATATAGACAAACCGCTGGTTAAAGAGTTCCTTCTGATCCTTCCGGTATGCAATTTTCCAGCAATCAATGGAAGACAAGGCTCGCACAGTTTGCAACTTATGCAGAAAGTTTGTAGCCATATGAACAAAGCCTATGCTGAATCTAAATTCTCTTTTAAGCAATGTCGCAGAAGTCAATGGAAAATAAGGCTTAATAAGTTGGTAGGCTGAAGTCCATAAAGAGCATCATGCCCGGCTCGACCGCCTATACATCACTAATGGTTCATGATATTACAAGTATCTGTGCGCAAGACTACAGCACCTCAGGGGGCTACAAGTCACCGAAAAGCATCATACACTATAGATATCAGGAAAACTAACCCCCCAAACTGCGTTTTAAGTTTAAACCATAGACAAAAATTTGCAAGATATAGACATCTGGACCATGATCAGCGTCGCTATAGTCTGCAAAGAGGAACCTTTCGGGAGCTTAGTCGATCCCCTTTTCACCAATTAACTCTTGGTAAGGTTTTCGGACATCCAACACAACATGAGTCATACGGCTTCCTAGAGTTTTATTTGCTACAACAAACCAGGAGCTCTTACCCAATAACTTCAAAACCACTCCAACGATTTCGAAACCGCCTTCTAGCATGACGATCAATTATCTTAATAATCTGTCATTTGAAGCGAAATTTGCCAAGATCATGTGATTTGACGACGTTAGAGACTTTTGTGGGGATACATCAAACGCCATTGTTGCATTTATAATCTTCTAAAGTTGAAGCATTTGTAAACCAATATGCGTTGAAAACCATATTTGTTCTACAAGAGACTTTAAATTTAACTATATGTGATTTCTATAACTATTGTTTTTATTCAGGTTTTCAATATTTTTTTTAAGAAAACACAACATAAAAAAAGCTTTCTTCAAAAACACATTTTGATATTTTGTTTTATATAAAATGGTAATACAGGGTGTCCGCCGGGAGGGTATACTACTCGCAGTAATTCCATTGTAATGCTAATCAAGCCTAAAGCATGTAGTTGTGACGTTAAAAAGTTTTCAATCATGTCACGATATACCATTTACGGTTACCGCTACACCGTTTTCATTTTTATAGAAATAAGACCCAAAGATTCGTACTGAGCAAGTCCCACACTAGACTCTCAGTTTTAATGGATATAAACGTGACTAATGAATAATTTAAGGGGTTTCCATTGCCCAGAACCGACTATTCTGTTCACTTACACAGAAAAAAAATTTTTCGTGTTCAATAACGAAATTCGTTGAAACAATTAATAAATTGTTTGATTGCGGAATGCGGAATTCGTGGATTCAAACAAAAGTTTAGTAAAAATAATTATTGATCGAAAACATCCATTTTTTTTAAACAACAACAAAATACGATGCCCAAGGTTATTTTTTTGATATATATGTAAATGCACACAAATTACTTTTTCAGACAAAAATTTTTTCTATAATTTTTTCTATAATTTTTTTACTATAATTTTTCTGTGTATGTGATTTCTATAACTATTGTTTTTATTCAGGTTTTTAATGATTTTTTTAAGAAAACCCAACATAAAGAAAAGCTCTATTCAAAAACACATTTTCATATATTGTTTTATATAAAATAGAAATATAGGGTGTCCGCCGGAAGGGTATACTACTCGCAGTAATTCTATTGTAATCCTGGCTATATGCGATGTGGTGCCGTGTTGTTGAACCACATGGTAATCAAGCCCAAAGCATGTAATTGTGATATTAAAAAGTTTTCAATTCAATCACGATATCGCTCCCCATCCCCTTTCACAGTTACCGTTACGCCGTTTTCATTTTCATTGAAGAAAAAGGTGCAGAGCTTCCTCCCGACTGAATTTCACACCATACCGTCACTTTTAATGGATGCCAAGGTGACTGATGAAAAGTTTGAGGGTTTTTCTTTGCCCACCACTATTTTTATTCGCTTATCTATTCAACATGTGCTTCGCCACTCACTACGATTCTTTTCATGAAAATCTGGGTTATCATGGGCGAGCTGTAACATCCTATTGACATATGTATGGCGGCGTAAATAGTCTTGTGAATGAAGCTATTATGTTAACTAAATCTTAAATAGACAACTGTGAAAATGATTTACATCAGTACCTGCCTTGACGGCTTAACCTGATGGTGGATCAATTCCACGAAGTGAATTTTGCACGATTCACCACCGCCCCCGTGTGGCTTGCTAGGCTCACACAGGTAGCAATTCTTGTCATATGATTGCGGTCATATGAACAACTTCTTGTTGAGGAGTTCGGGCTTTCTAATCCCTCATGTATGCAATTTCCCAGCAATCAGTGGAGGACAAGGCTTAATGAGTTGGTAGGCCGAAGCCCATTAAGAGCATCAGCCCTTAAACCAACTCACCCGTCAATCATCACCACTGGTTACTTACAGTACACGTATCTGTTGTATAGGCAACAGATCCTCGGGAGATTGTTAGCCCTTGAAAAAAAGCCATCACCAAACAATTATCAAGGATACTAACACTCCCTTCCTGCGTTTTAGGTTTCAACCACAGCCAGAACGTTTCAGCCAAGGTAGGCACCTCAACCATGATCAGCCCGGGTCGAACCGCAAGCAGAACTTCCCGGGGGCCATGCTGATCCCCGTTCTGCCATTTTATACCCTTGGTAAGGGTTTCGGAAGCCAACACAACATAAGTCATGTGGCTTCCTAGAGTTTTGTTTGCCGCACCAAACGAGGGACCCCTACCCCTCTTTTCCCCGAAAAACAGAGTGCCTAAGTTAGGAATACGCCAAGGCAAAACCTGTTCCCCGGGGGGGAATCTTAAATAGACACTAAAGACCCAGCTTCTGATTACGGCATCGAATTGAAGTTGATGGATTGCTTTGAACAATTTCTTGAGCAGCAGTAATATTTTCAGCCGCTCTTGCAGTATGTTACGGTCCATGCATGGGCCTAGCATCTACATATCCCCTTTCTTCGAAATCATTCATTACACGATAAATACTGCGTTTTATTGGCACGTTGGTTCTCCCTAAAATTTCGCATAACTTTCTCATTGTCACAGTAAACGATGAGTAATTTTGATAAAATATTTTAGCAATTAAAACACGTTGGTTTGTCGAGTAGTTTTCCATAACGATTTTGTCACGTGTCTACTTTACTTTAGCCAAATATGAACTGTCAAGAGTAATGTTTACCAAAATGGCGGCAAAACAAAGTAGTATACCTTGCCGGCGGGCACCCTGTTACGTGTTTAGTATTTGCCAATGTATTCAACAAAACTTACTCAATATACGTTTCTTTCTACTTGTTCTATTTGCTACAAACCGCTCGTCTGAAAATTTTTAGAAAAACGGATAAAGGAAATTCAACTAAAAAAAAAAGGAAGTTGGAAAACCTGTGTAAACATTTGCCTTTTGTTGAAATGCAACACATTTGTGGAGTTCTTTTTCTGTAGCTGAATGGCAAAATTTATTTTAATAGAATTTTAAGAAATTCACACACACACACACATACTTAAAGGTTTTCAATTTACATAAAATGTACTTTACAAATGCGAAAGGCGAAAAAAGGGTTGCCAGTGAAGGGAAACGAAGTTTTTTCTTTGGGAAATGTAATCTAATACTCAAAAAGAGTTTCTAAGCTTTCATGCAAAGAATGCTGAACGTGCTCTCAGACGGGAAAGGAAAAGCCTAATAACACTAACAGATGCACTGCAGGTCCTTTTAGTTGCCTTAAGCATCTGCAATTGCCAACACAGAAATTTGCAGATTTTGGAGTGAGAAGAAGGAGTAATGGAGCAACTCATCACTTACTCTGGATCACATAGGAGATATAGGCTTCTGCAACTTACGGTTTCTGGATGTACTTAACCTATCAGCGGGTAAGGGGAAGAAGAATACCTCAATAATGGTGGCAGTACAATGGGCTGTTTTGGTCACACCCTATTAAAATAATAATAATAATAATAATTTTTCTTTAAGAAACATATTTTTATGGTCATATATATTATTATCAGTCGCCAGCCGAACTGCTGGACACCGCTCACCTGGTAAAGTGCCATAAGATGCTAGCTGATCTGAAGAGCTTCATTGTTCTTCACATCAGCTGAACTCTTATGGAAAAGGGAATACACTGAGACTTCGGAGTAAAAGCTCTCTTCGGGGTATTTGCTGTACTCCACTAGCTGTAGGGAACCAGACAACAGGCACCATGATATGCTTGCTTATCTGAAGAGTTTCATTGTTCTTCACATCAGCTGAACTCTTATGGAAAAGGGAATACACTGAGACTTCGGAGTAAAAGCTCTATTCGGGGTATTTTCCGTACTCTACTAGCTGTAGGGAACCAGACTTGCTTGTTGATCTGAAGAGCTTCATTGTTCTTCACATCAGCTGAAATCTTATGGAAAAGGGAATACACTGAGGGTTTGGAGTAAAAGCTCTCCTCACAGTATTCTCTGTACCCGACTGGCTGTAGGAGCATGAAGAACGGATGCTCTGAAGGGCAGAAACTCTCTTCAGAAAAATCTAACCTTAATGGAAGGATATTCTCTGTACCCGACTGGCTACAGCGGCAGGACGAACTGGATGTTCTGAAGGGAACAAATTCTCTTCAGAAGCCTTGATGAAAATATAATAATGGGGACTTTAAGCAAAAAGCTTTCTTCAGGGTATTCTCTACACCCATATAAACACACTATGCTTCCGTGCACGAAGAACTACATAGGTGCTCCTTCCCTTCAGAAATATCTAACCTTCGTGAAAAGGGAATGCACTGAGGGTTAGGAGTGAAAGCTCTCCTCAGGGTATTCTCTGCAACCATATAACCACGCTCAACACCCTACAGCCTGGTGGCGAAAGGCGGAAAACTCATCTCTGAGGATTTAAAGTTGATCTCTCCTTAGAGCATTTCATCGTAAACCAACTTTCGTGACAAGAGCATACTCAGATGATTGGGAGTAAATCTCTCCTCTGGGTATTCTCGACAACACGCTCAATGAACTTTGTGTAGTGTATATGACACGGGTTCCATTTAATTCACCGAGGGTTTGGATTTGATCTCCGCTTACCATATTTTCGGCCCGAACCGACTTTCGATACAAAAGCATCCTCGTAGCATTGGGGGTAAAACTCTCCTCTGGGTATACTCGGCATCACGCTCAAGCAACTTCATGTAGTAGGTTATGACACGGGTTCCATTTAATTCACCGAGGGCTTGGATTTGATCTGCGCTTACCATATATAACACATCTCTGAGGCTTTAAAGTTGATCTCGCGCATTTCAGCGCGAACCGACTTTCGTGACACGAGCATACTGAAAGGATTGGGAGTAAAACTCTCCTCTGGATATACTCGACACCACGTCCAGCCAGTTTCGTGTAGTGTATGTGCCACAATTTTTGTTTAATTCACAGAAGGTTTGGTCGCGCTAACCTCTAAATATGCGGTCGGGAAAAAGGATGTGAGGCTACAGGAAAGTGTGCAGTGTGTTGATACAATCAGCTGTCGTAGGATTATTTATTAAGTCAACAATCTTATAAAAAAATTATTGTATCGTATTTGTTTATTCTCTGGGCAGAATTATAAATTCTTGTAACGAACTCTGGAAGCCCTGAGCTATCCCAGCCTAGAAGAGAAAAACCTGACGTTAAAATGACTTACGAGCTGGAGTAAAGTAATTGGAAAACGCGTTCTCTCTGGCTGGCAGCAGTGGAAAATTTGAGATTAACGTTTTATCACGCTGGCAATACTGTTGTATTTGGATTGAATTATTCCCTTAAAAGCAAACTTTATATAATACCACAATTGGTATGTAAATTTAACACTAGACTATACATTAAATTTAGCCCGGAAATAGCAATCACACACACACACATACAAGAAAATACCTGAAATACACTTTAACTTGAATGTAAAGCTGTCCCAAAATTTTACTACATTCAGGTGCGTGAGTGTGTGCGTCTGTTTGTCTGCTTTTACCCAGCAGCAACTTATAGTTTCTGTTTGCTTTTTAAAAGTCTCTTGATATCACACAGACTGCCTGGATTTTTCCAAACTTTTATGTTCTTCTCCTTATTCTTCTTTAAAAGCAGTCACAGACGGCAGCAATTCCAATGAATTTTGTTTGGTTTTATTGAACTGAAAAGGTTTTGCCTTAAAATAACCCAAAAAAGATTATCTTGTTAAAAAGTTTCAATATAAACTTGACGATTTCGTTCTAGTATTTTGATGCTGTGTTTGTTTCTCCCTTAAATTGTAACAAATGTTAATTGTGCATGATGTAGCCATTATATTGTAAGTAAAAGTGTGGTGCATAGACCAAATAGCAAAAAAATCTTGTCCTGCATGCAATACAAAGTTTAAGTTGCAGGATTTTGTAATAAAAGACTTTAATCACTTGATTTTAAGTCTTTTCAAGTTGTGTAATGCTAAAATTACCTAAAACTGACACGAATTTAATAATGGAAAAATAAAAATATTAAATTTATATCGATTAAAAATCAGTTTGCCCTTCTTTGAAATATCGGGTGGTTAAATTTTAAGGGCCGATGTTGAATGTGAACCACACCAAAACGCCAAGTTTTTTTCCAAATTTTATTTGATATCTCTCTATTTCAGACTTACTCAATTTGAACGATGGAGAGGTACACAATCTAACAACGTGTTAAAGTTATCCAGACTTATTATGAAAATGATTATCAATTTTCGAAGAAAATCATCTTCAGTGATGAGGCACATTTTCACCTCAGTGGATTCGTCAATAAACAGAATTGCCGCATTTGGGCGAATGAGAATCCAAAAGTGAATGTCGAAAAACCAATGCACCCACAAAGAGTGACTGTTTGGTGCGGTTTATGTGCTGGCGGCATCATCGGGCCGTATGTTTTCCAAAATGAGGCCGGTCAGGCAGTTACTGTGAATGGTGTTCGCTATCGTGAGATGATAACGAACTTTTTATGGCCCGAATTGGAAGATATGGATGTAGACGATATGTGGTTTCAGCAGGACGGTGTCACTTGCCACACAGCTAACGAAACAATTGCTCTTTTGCGCAACAAATTCAATGGCCGTGTTATCTCACGTAATGGCGATGTCAATTGGCCGCCAAGATCATGTGATTTGACACCGTTGGACTTTTTTCTTTGGGGTTATTTGAAAGAAAAGGTGTACTTCGATAAGCCAGCAACAATTCAACAGCTAAAGGATGAGATAATTCGGCACATTAACGGCATAGAACCTCCATTATGCCTCAGAGTCATCGAAAACTTGGACCAGCCAGCAACAATTCAACAGCTAAAGGATGAGATAATTCGGCACATTAACGGCATAGAACCTCCATTATGCCTCAGAGTCATCGAAAACTTGGACCATCGGATGGAGGTGTGCCGCCGTGGTCGCGGCGCCCATTTGGCCAATATTTTGTTTCATACATAATTGAATAATACCAATATATCATAATAAAATAAAATTACAATAATTTCCTAAATAGTTTGTGTTTTACTCAAAATCAACATCGGCCCTTGAAATTTAACCACCCTTTATAAAAGGGCTAAACATTTTATATTTTGCAAAAATTTAAAATCCCTCAAAAATTACCCACAACTTAATTTCTCGTTTGCTAAATTAAAAATTTATCCGTCAAAATTTATTTTCTTTACACATTTTATTAGCTGAATTATCAAAAAGAATATAAAGAAAAAAAACTATCTCAATTTTATATTTTCAAATTTTTGAAAAAGTTTAAGTTGCTGAATTATAAATTTATCTATGAGAAGTCCTTTATGCACACATATTTTGTCAGCTGAATTGCCACAGAAATACAGCTAATAAAAAATTACCTAAATTAATTTATACAATTTTATATTTTACCATTTTTTTTTTTTTGCTGAATTCTAAATTTTACAAGTCAAACTGTTTGTTTGTTTACGTAGAGTATTTACTTGATAATTTGCCAGCTGAATTGCCACAGAGAATCAGCTAATAAAAACTGTAATAATGAAACTAAATATTTTGGAATTCTTGTAAACATTTTGTTCGCTGAATAAAATATTTTCACCAAAAGGAAACTAAACATTTTGGAATTCTTGTAAACATTTTATTTGCTGAATTAAATATTTTCACCAAAAGGAAGCTAAACATTTTGGAATTCTTGTAAACATTTTGTTCGCTGAATTAAATATTTTCACCAACAGCAGTGTTTTACTGACATTTTTCCAGCTGAATACTATTATGAATATTAAATTACTTGCTGTTGAAATTCTGCAAAAATTGTCTGTGCTGAATTGCAAGTTTTTACTTTAAAAAAATTTATATGATACTTTGCTGGCTATTTGCTGGCAACGATTTTACTAATGGAAAATTAAAAAATTTTAATTAAACATTTTCACCCAAAAGCATGTTTTACTAACATTTTGCCGGCTGAATACTTGTAGGAATTCTAAAGACTGAAAATGTTTAACTTTGGTCATTTGCTGTTGAAATTCTGCAAATATTTTGCTTGCTGAATTTAAAAGTTTTACAAAAAAAATTTTTTTTTAAATTTTATTTTGCCAGCTGAATTCTTGTAAAGATTATTATAATAGAAAATTATAAATTCATAAATTAGTTGATAAATTATTGTAAAAATTTTGTTTGCTGAATCAAAACTTTTTGCCTAAAATTATATAAAATTGATATTATTATTGATAAAATAATATTTAATAAATTGAATTTTACGTTTTTATTCAGTTGGCATATTTAATTGGCTGGATGCCAATTGCTTTCTTGTAGATACCTTGATAATAGGAAATTCATTAAATACTTGAAAAAGTCTATAAATTCTTGTTAAACTCTCTAGTCAAATGTTCACAAACACCACTCCCTCTTTCCTTCTCCTCACAACCTATTTTCCTAGTTTTGGTACAGTGCACTGCAAATTTTCACTATGTAGGGGTCATCCTTTGATGTTGAATGACATGTATTTGCAAAAAAAAAGAAGTGATCGACCGATATTTTGTCTGCTGAATTACCATAAAGATCCAGATATTAAAAAAATGTTTAACATAAGTTTTACATTGTTAAATATTTTCAAGCTTTTGTTTGTTGAACCACGAATTTGTACCCAAAAACATGTTTAGATGCAAATTTTTCAGCTGAATTATCATAGATGTCCAAATAATATAAATTTTTATAACATCAATTAAAATATTTGTAAATTTAGTAAAAATTTCTTATGCTGAATTGCAAGTTTTTATGAAATACGTGATATTTTGTTACTGAATATTTTCCTATATAGATCCAGATATTAAAAAAATTATTAGTTTTGATGTTAACTTTAAAGCTTAAAAAAATGCTATTTGCTGAATTTCAAATTTTTATGGAACAGGATGTTTACTAGAAATTTTGCCAGCTGAATTACCTCAAGCATTAGCTTTATAAAAATACAATGAGCTTAAAATAAAATTTGTTGAGTTTCGACTTATTATTATTTCGCTGAATTTGTCTTTAAAACAACAATTTTAATTAATATCATAGATGACCAAGTTGTACGAATTTTATTAATACCAATTAAAATTTTTGTATATTTAGTAAAAATTTCTTATGCTGAATTGCAAGTTTTTGTGAAACAGAATGCTTATATCAGCAAGCACTAAATATTTTGCCATATAGATGCAGATATTAAAAAAATGATTAGCTTATATATTTGAAACTTTGAAAAAATTTTGTTTGCTGAATTTAAAATTTTTACGAAATATGATGTTTAGTAGATATTTTGCAAGCTGAATTACCCCAAACATTAGTGCTATAAAGTTACCATGAACTAAAAATAAAACTTGTTTAGTTTCGACTTAAATTATTTTGCTGAATCATATATTTGTCTTTACAACAAAAATTGTAATTAATATTTGCTTAGCTGAATTAGCATTGCGCTATCCTTAGTGTAATATCTATGTGTTTAACTGGATTTTGTTTAATTTGTATAAAAATATTGTTTGCTGAATCTAAAATTTTTTTCTCAAAAACACATTTAAGTGAAACATTTTCAGCTGAATTTCCATAGATATTCAAATAATATACAATTTATTGATATAAGTTGAATTTTTTTTTAAATTTTTTCATGTTTTTGTGAAAAAAAATATTTTGATGATATTTTGTGTGCTAAACAATTTGTCAAAGTTTTGTAAGAGGATTCTATCTTCAACTGAACATTTATATGAAACAGGATGTTGCCATGATATTTGGCCAGCTGAATTACCATAAACATTAATTTTATAGAAAGTCTATGAACTTGAAATAATTTTTGTTGAATTTCTACAAAAATTATTTTGCTGAATTACAGATTTGTTTTTAAAACAACCGTTTTAATTGAGTTTTGCTTAGATGAGCAGTAGTTTGTCGAAAATCAATTTGTTGAACTAAATTTTTTAAACTTTTTACAGAAATTTAGTTTGCTGAATTAGGAATTTACTAGCTGAATACATATTTTTTCAATTTATTTTGTTTATTATCCTTAAAAACGATTTAAACTTCAAGCATTGGCCATTTTCTAATCCTTTTATACTAGAATTTTTTTTACATCCACTTACACAGCTGAATTAATGAAAAGTGTAGCTGAATAACAAACTTAAGTCTTGTTTTACAAAAATAGCCATAAGCTATTACATATTTTGCCAAACTATGCAGGCTGAATTATTTTAAGTACTGCTGAATAGTTAATTTGTCTAAAAAAATATTTTTATTTAAAAGTAGTATGCAGACGATATGAAGTAACTTTGATTTTTCCTTTAATTAACGTTGGGAAGGTTTCTCAATCGTAAAACAAATCCAATAGATGGAACTCGCTCAAATTTATAATATTTAAGCTGATTTTTGGCTTAGAAAGTATTTGATAACGAATATTTTTATTGGATTCAAGCCTTTCTTTTGGCTAAGATCTGCTGAATAACAAAATATTTTCAATATATCTGTACATATTTTAATATTTTAGGTTTAAGCTTGTTCAAAACTTCTGGCATTTCTGCAAAAGATTTTTGTTACTAGTTTTTTTCAACACATATCAAAGTTTAAATTTTCTACTAATTTCTTTAACAACACTTTATTAGATAATGATTTTGCTGAATTGACAAAGCCTTTGACATTTTGCTATAATGCTACACTGAGCATGAGGACAAAAGTATTAATATCACTTCTTGCCACTTTTGCTAATGGCATCCTTATTTAAAAGTTTTCGTTCTTGACTAGAAAACTACGAGTACATTAAACATCATTTAAAACCTACCGTGTCATTTATATTATATTCTTAATCAAGCTTTTTTCAGCAAATGCGTTGACATTTCTTCTAATCTCATAATTTTGTAACTATTAAAGCACTACAGCGAAACATAATCATAACAAAGTTAGTTTCAAAATCTCCTCCCAGATTTCAAATTACACCATCAGCATTATAAAATAATTATCTCTATGTACGCTTTAACAGTTTGTTGTTGCTTTGAGAGGTTTTTCGTTTTTTTCCCCCATTCTCCCCTTGTGAGTGTCTCCACTTTAGAGCAAAATATCTAATGTGTTCTTGTTGTACTTAATTTTGTATAATGTTGTGTTAATTCAATTACACTGCCACAACAGATACTAAAGACTTAATAAGAAAAGCAGGACAAATAATATCCAACAGACAGCCCACCCTGCAGTTCTGGAAAGTCCACAATGAAGTGTTTACATTTACATCACTCGCCACAAATATGCTCTTAAATGAGTACTAACATTTTATTATATTACAGCAAAAAGTTTAAATTTAAAAAAATTATCGAAACTGGTGGGGCAGACATTAAAAAAGAACCAAAAAGTTTGGCAAGTTTTGTACACAATCACAAAAGTAGTTCATTTTAACTTGATTCGCAAGTAATGGGGATAAAACTGTTTATACCAACCCCTGCACTTAAATGGTGCTGCCAAAAGACAAAACACAATGGCTTGAGAAGCAAAAAAACAGCAAAGACAAAACTGGTTCATTAAAATAATAATAATCGCCAGTAAATAAAAGACTTTATTTTAGCATAAATTTTATTTAAATTGTATTTTATTTAACAAACATTTTTAAAAACCCTTTTTCATCTTTTCACCCCATAGTGCTTGGCACCCTAGAAAATGCCACAAAAAGTTTATTTAACACATATGTACTTACTTATACATTTACTATATATTATACCTTTGAATCGCTGGCTTTGTAAGCATATGAAATTTTTTAAATAAGAAGAAACTTGTAGGGGGTGTACCACAATTAATGCCAGATTTGAATTTAACCGGAACTGATTTTAAGCAAAAAAGCATTTTTCGTGGAAAAATCGGTTTAGGCTATATCCCGGGTATGTATGGACCGATATTAGAAACTTTCTTTTTCTGTATTTTAGAACCTCCTTTTATTACCAGAACTGCTTTAAAGCAAAAAAATTATTTAAGTCCGTTTATGCATCATGTTCATTCAAAATCTGTTAACGCTATATTTCGGGTCTACATGGACCAGTATCGGAAATTTTCATTTTCTGTATTTTAATAGCCTCCATTTATAACCAGAATTGCTTATAAATAAAAAAAAAAATTTAAGCTCGTATGCGCGGCATATCATTAAAAATCGGTTTAGGATATATCTCGGGTATATATAGACCGATATCGGCGAATAATTTTTTTTGCCTTTTAATCTCCATGAGAAATAATTCAAGTTTGAAGCAAAAGAAACAATTTATATTCTTTCAAAAATTTGCAGAAAATTTTTCTGAATTTTGGATAAATCTCAACTATATGCGAACCGATTTTACTGAATTGCAATAGCAAACCGACGACGGACGGACGGATAGACGTACAAACGCTTAATATATAAATATAAAAATTATAGGGTTTGAAATGAAGATTCTAGAAATTATAAGCGGTATCACATACTTTACATTTTTGCGAAGGGCATAGAAATGTGAGAATATCTTACATACATATGTGTACAAATGCAAACGGAAATCTATTTCTTTAAAATAAAAGTCTATTCAAAATAAAAGTAATCATTTCAAATGAAGTAATTGATCAGATGTGTTATAAAAGTCAATTTAGATCGAAAGTTGTTACAATTACGAAAAAAGTTCTCCTGAACATATACGGCCATGTCACAGAATTCACTTCCGTTCGGAAATGGAATTGAATCGTGTTTTTAATTCGCAAAAAACAAAAATCTAAAACTTATTTCGGAATGAAATTTATGCTATAAGACAATACTAATCTTATTCTTGCAATTAGAAATGATTTCATTCCGAAATTTTGTCAGTTCTTAGTTTTTTGAAGAAATAAAAAAATAATTCAATTCCGTTTCCGAACGGAATTAAACTTTGTGACATGGCTGATAGATTAACAATTTTGTCGGATTGAAATCACTTTTATTTTTATGATCGAATTAACAGTTTCAGAATCTAATCTAATTGTAACATTCATTTTTTTCTTTTTTTTTTTTTTTGCTTAGCGCAATATTACTACATATAACAAACAATGTTGCCAGATTTAACTGAAAAAAGCAAAATTAAATTAGTCAGAGTGAAGAAGAATTTAAAACGAAATGAAAATTTCTTATCAAAATTTTTGCGGACAATTTCTGTGACAAGTCTGAATATTTCAGATTAAGTTCATTTATTTTTTATTTTGAAAATTAAGGTAATTTTTATTATAATAAAATTGTATGAAATAATTTTTATATTAATGTCGTGGCCTTTCGAAATGCTTTACTGCCGTAGCGTGTACTTCAATTAAAATTAATAATGAACTGGGAAAAAGCTTTAGTATTGGGAAATCTATGATAAAAACAGCTTCTGGCAGAGGTTTTTCCAAAGTCATACATATATGGCCAGCAGTTTCTTTCATCCTATCTCTTTCCATACGTTCAAGAAATCTCAAATCTACATCCTTTGCCGGCGATATTAATTACCTCAGTCAAAAACTGAGGCCACTCCAGGTCACTGGAACGTAATTTAAAATGTACAGAGCACTACAAACACGTAAAATTCAAATAAAATGAATCTCATAGAAGCTGAAGAATTTTAAACAAAGTTTGTGGACTTCATATGGTTTATGTGTGAGTTTCATCATATGACAAGCTAAAGGTTGCCCGCTGCTGGTTCAGAAAAGTCTGCAAAGAAATAAAGGCAAAATATATTAATTTATAAAATTAAACAACTATTGCAAATATTATAACTTAATAGACTTATCTGTAAAGTTATATGGAAAAATGGATATAAATAAGGACATCTACAAGAAAATGCTGCTCTTAACTCCTATATATACATAAAAAAACTACGATCGTCTACGCATGATCATTAATATTTTGTTTTTTAATGAAAATTTTTTTATATTGTTGTTATATTTTTATTTTGTAGAAAATTTTTAGTTTTATATTGTTCACTATTTTATACATAAAATTTTTCGAATTTAATATATCTCTATAAAAAAAATTTCGATTTAGAATTTTATATAAAAAACATTTTCGGTACTAAAATTTTAGAGTACAAAAAACTTTTTGATAACAAAATTTTTCTTTGGAAAATATATATTAAATATACTCATAGAAATATATTTGCAAATTTCTTTGTTTATGGTTAAACAAATAATATACTGTTCATGCATTAAATATTTTCTTATATAATATTTACATATGTGTTTATTAACTTTTTAAAAGATAGTTGTTGTTGTTAAAGGAGTATAAACAATACTCGTATATGAAAAAATTGTATAATAAAGCTTTTTTCTAGCTGAATTGAAAAAAACTGATCTAATTTTTGCTTAATTTAAGAAAAAAAAACACATATACAGTAAAAAAAACTTTTGCTGAATTATGTATAGATTAGCTGGATTGATAAATGCTATACCATAATATACCATACCATGGAATCAAGATTGACAAATTCACTTTAAGCTCTTTAGCTTTTTAAGCATAGAACATATGAATATATATAAAAAAACTGTTGCTGAATAAAGTTTAGACCAGCTGAATTAAAAACGTTTCCAATTTTTCTGCAGGTTTTTGTGAAACAGAGACTATATATTTAAAAATTTATGTGCAAATCTTTTTTGAACTAGCTGAATTGAAAAAGGATGTATTTTTTCTTAGCTATTTTTTTATCACAGAATATATATAAATACATAGGCGTTAGGAATAACTGCTGCTGAATTAGGTTTATCCAGAAACTTAAAACAAACAAATAATCTTGCTGAATCAGTTTTAATATAACTTTTTTCCAGCTGAAAAAGAAAAACTGCCCTGATTTTTACTTATATACTGAATTAGGTTTATCCAAAAACATAAAAAAATAACCTTGCTGAATCAGTTTTAATATAACTTTTTTCCAGCTGAATAAGAAAAACTGCCCTGGTTTTTACTTAAATTTTAAAAACCAAAGTAGTTTATACATATAAAAAAATAGCTACTGAATAATTTTAAGCTAAGCTGCATTGAAAAACACTATCGTTTTCTATTGATCCAGCATATATGCGGAATCCTTGCTTAAACATTTCATGTCTCTAAAGAAGCATTCAAGTGCCTCGGTTTTTTGAAACAGTTTAAGATGTATTTCACTCCATCCGACCTCCTTACTATTTATACCACCTATATCCGACCGAAAATGGAATACAACTCTCATGTTTGGGCCGGTGCCCCAAAGTCTATTTTGGGGTTGCTCGACCGTGTGCAGGAGAGGGCGAAGAAGCTTATCGGTGACAGTAGGGTATCCAACTCTATTGAGTCACTGGAGCATCGACGCAGTGTAGGGTGCGTTACTCTGTTCTATCGTTACTACAATGGATTTTGCTCTGACGAGATCAGGGGTCTTGTTCCCGAAACTCGTACATTTTTACGTAGCACGCGTTCATCGGCCAGAGCTCATCCATTTGTGGTCGATTGTCCAGGGAATCGTACTACGCATTACAGAGAGAATTCGTTTTTCAGCCGTACGCTTCGTCTGTGGAACAAGTTGCCTGCTGACGTGTTTCCTGTCTGTTATAGCATTGGAAAGTTCAAGTCAAATGTTCACAAACACTACTCCCTCTTTCCCCCTCCTCATAACCTATTTTCCTAGTTCTGGTACAATGCGCTGCATATGTAGGGGTCATCCCCTGAGTACTAGTCCAAGATAAAAAAAAAAAAAATGACTTTTACTTCTTTAGTTTTGTAAGCACAGACACGCACGTATGTTTATATAGAGAAACTGTTCCTGAATTAAGTTTAAAATGTTTACATGGTACTGAGTTCGAGTCCTAGTGGATGCTGATGACAACAGTTAGTTGTCCCCCAGCTTTTAGTGTATTCCATATTTTTTTCCTGTCTTCTTTGATCAAGAGTTATTGATCGCGGCAATTATTATTAAAATTAACAATAAAAATATTTCTTGGCTAAAGCCAGGTTTGAACTTGAGCCAGACGAATGATACCATCACATAATATTAGAAAAATAAAATTAGTTAAAACTGATCCGTAACCACTGTACTCGTATATATCTTCTACACTGCTCATACTAACAAAATTGAGTCCAACACGTTCCACACTATAAGGCAATGAAGTACATGCAAAAGAAATTAATAATGAACATATAAAGAAAATACGGACAACGTTGAAAAATGAAACACGACAAGACAGCGTGCTACCTATACTGGTGCAACTGGTTTAATATGAAATTAATAATGAACGTACATATATAGAATATACGGACAGCAGAAACATAAGACGTTACGACGTAAAAGACAGGATGGACGAAAAAACACTACCCTTGCTAAGTTTAAGCATGGAAGTCGTCAAAATGATGACTTATCGTCATATCTGGCAGCTATGGCGGTGGCTTCAACAAAACGGCGCCATATGTCACACAACTCGTAACACAATTGAATTATTGAAGGAAACGTTTGGTAACCGCACACATTGATTCACATTGCTCTCCTATGAATTGGCCCTCCAAGTTCGAGCGATTTAACGCCACTTGGCTATTTTTTGGGCGGATATAAGACATCGCTAGTCTATGCCGATAAGACTGAAACGATTGATCACTTGGAGCGCGACACTATCCGCGTTATTGCCGATATACGGCCACGAATGTAGGAAGAAGTCATCGCAAGTTATACTACGCCTCAGCCAGCTGCAGCATACTTACTCGTATGACAGAAGTCATATTTAAATTATAATGCCACAAGATTATCTTTCGCATAAAATAAATTTCTTGTTGAATCTAAAAATTCATCTGTGTTTTATTCCATTTCAAAGTTCTATACTTCTATAAAAAAATACTTTATATCTTTTCTGTTGCTTTCAGGTACAACCACAAGCAATATGCATTTGTGTTCCATCCAACTCTTACACTTTTTCTTCCTTCAACTTTCGTTGAAACTTTGGCGCTGAATGGTGGGGGGGACGTGAGGACGGCCGTTTGTCAAACTAACACAGTTACAACTTGTTTGCTTTTATTTCACTTTACATAAAGTCAAGTGAATGAATGATGATGACATGTAAACAAACTTGAACCTCTCATTTTATAGTAGCTGTCTCTTTTAATATTAAAAATGAATATTAAAAATAAAAAATACATTGTTTAGGACTGCTTTAACTGTAAAACAATAAAAAAAATGCACAAAGCAGCATCTATGTATATTTTGCATTGTTAGAAATGTTTTGTATTTTTTCTATCTAATAATGAGTAGTTGTTATAAAAAAGAATGTATTATGTGACCAGTTTTGTTAAACATATCATTTTAATTAAAAATGAAAAATAAAATGAAAGCAATCTTTTTCGAAATTTAAAAATTAAATAAAATGAAAAATATATTTATAGCTTAGAACAAAAAATTTTTTTTATGTAATAAAAGTTTCATAGAAAGTTCTACAGGGATGGAAAATTGTCATATGGATAAAAAAAATATTTATAAATTCCAGGTGTATTCTTAAAAATAAGGTACGAGTAAGCAATTAAAACGTATTTACTAAAAACGTGTAACACTGTTTTGTCAGAGAGAAAAAAACCGGTAGGTTTTAAATGTTGTATAACAGTTTGTGACAAATGTAAGTTTGATAAAATACTTAAATAATTATCTAAGATTTTACAAACTGGAATATCTATTACTATGTATAATAGTTTATATTACAGTGCGTATAACAGTTTGTATAAAAGTTTCAATAACAGTTGTATAACAGTTTGTGGTTGAGCTGTATTAAAAAAATTGTTTTAATTTTTATCCTAATATTCTTTGATTTTCATATAGATTAAATAATTTATATGCTTGCAGCTTAAGATCTTTTGTTTTTTATAAAAAAGTAACGATTTTTTATAAAAACATAAAAGATCTTAAGCTGCAAAAGTATAAGTTATTTAAAATAGTTTTAACATAAATATTTTTAAATAAAGTTTATGCTGTATATCTGATAATAATAGATGTAAATCTTTGCTTTCAGAAAATCAAACAGCTGTTTAATAGTTGTGTATAGTAGATTAAAGGTCGTATAACAGTATGCGAAGACGTTCAATAGATGAAAAATGAAATTGCTTAATATTACGAACAGTTTGTTTAAAGGTTTTTGTAAGAAATATCTAATCTTCGTGCATACCAATTTATATAAAAATTTTTGTATAACAGTTGTTTTATTTAAGCTAAACATACCTGAAAAAATTCTGTGGTAGATCAGTAAAAATTAGGTAGGCTTTAAAAATATACTGATCAATACCATGTAAGACTATTATATAAGAAAAACGCAGTTGTATAAAAGTTTCCGGGAGATGTTAACATTATATAACGATATGAAAACTAGTTAAGATAATGTTATGTTATAAAAGTTTGTCTAATAGCTTTTATTTTAGTAAATATTATTCAACGTTTTAGAAACCAGCTTGCACAGTATTATTCATAACAGTGTGCATACTTGTTTGTATAACAATTTTTATAACAGTTGTGTTATGAAACAAAAATCTTTTTAAATAATTTCTTTGTTATATCAACAAAAACTAGATAATCATTAAAGATATATTAATAAAATGTAAAATTTTATTTCAAAAAAGCCCAATTGTATGACAGTTTATGAGAAATGGTAAATTTTTAAAAACTAGCTACAGCAAGTACTATGAAATGTTTCAAAACCCGTTTTTTAGCATTTTATATATTATTAGTTCGTATAACAGTGGGTGTGACAGTTTTTATAACAGTTTTTTGAACACTTCGTTTAATAATTTACATAAAGTTGCACATAATATTGAGCTTTAATTTTATATACGTAAATGTTTCTATAGGATTTTCCGGGCCTTCAATTTCAAGTTCAAATATAACAGTTTATAATAGTTAACACTTTTTCGAGTTCTTTCAAGTAATAGTTTTAAATAGTTAGCTGGTTGCGAAACACTTGTTAATTGCAACAGTTCAGCAACAAATAATTAAAACAGTTAACTATACGTGTGAAGCATTTTGTGTAAGCGTTTTGTATAACAGTGTGCATATTTGTTTGTAAAAGAATTGCTATAACATTTGTATTATCAAACAAAAATCTTTTTACATAAAGTCTCTGTTATATCAACAAAAATTAGATAATCATTACAAAACTCATCAATAACAAGTAAAACTTTATATTAAAAAACCCCCAATTGTATAACAGTTTGTGTTAAATGGTAAATTTTGAAAAACTAGCTTCAGTAAATATTATGAAACATTTCAAAAACCAGTTTGCATAATTTTATATATTATTAGTACGTATAACAGTTTATATAACAGTGGGTATGACAGTTTGTATAACAGTTTTTTGAATACTTTGTTTAAGAATTTACATAAAGTTACATATTATAATGACCTTTCATTTTACATACATAATTTTTTAGATTCATATATAACAATTTATAATAGTTAACACTTTTCCGAGTTGTTTCAAGTAATAGTTTTAAATAGTTTGCTGGCTGCGAATCACTTGTTAATTACAACAGTTCAACAAAAAAAAAAAAAATATTTATACCAGTTAACTACTTGTGTGAAGCATTTTGTGCAATAAAAAAAATTGTCCTGCCAAGTATTCTTGTTGAATCGTATTGTGCAAATCACCTTTCTAATTTAAATGTGTAATCATTATTATTCAACTGCTTAGTGTGCGAAAAACAACATCTTTATTAAATAAAATTACTATTTGCACTTGAATTGCAAAATTTATATTTAAAGATCTTTCAGTAATAAAACGAAATTGCAATTTAACATATTCTAACAAATATTAAATACAGTAACTATTGTGCACTTATGATGATGATGATAAAAAAGTTGCTCAGCAAAACAGTAGAAGAGGGGAAAGGAAAACACACTTATCTTTTATGAGAGAAAAATGATTTTCTTTTTATTACTGGCTGCTGAATTTTATGTTTTCTATTAGAGACAAAAATCCAAGCGAAATTCATAAAGCGTAATTGAGATTTGATACTTGATTGCTGTTGAATTGTAATGACGCAAAGATAAAATACATGAAAATCAAACAAGAGGAGAGAGAATTGAGCGCGTTAAACGAGAAGCTTCCGTTACACAAAAACTTTGAACGAATTTGATAGTGCTGTCTTTATTTGTTAGAACGGAAATAATACTATTATGTACACGCTTTTGATGAAATTTTACTTATTTAGATGACGCTGTTGCAAAACTGCATGATTATGATTATTATTAATATTTAACTCAGCACTTTATATCCTTTAACAAAGTATTACTTATGTAGCTCCTTATAAATTTAAATAATTTTTTTTTAGTGTGCTTTTTACTTCGCATTTTTTCAGTTTTAGCTTAAAAATATTCTAAAGAGGAAGAGACAATATGAAATTCGTTAAGGCCCAATCAGACTATTATACATGTATAAATACACTTTCATTAGATTTTGTGAGATAAAAGTCTAAACACATTTCTTGCGACTGTCAAAAATTCTAACGTAAATGAGATTTTGCGTTGACACCATCACACTTGATATAAATTAACATAAATGTGCCATCATAAAACTTTTCACGGCGGCAGGTGCGCTATTCGTCGTAGGCGATAGACGTGCCGGCGCGTGAAATTCTTCAACAGTTAAAATAATAATTATGTATAACACATCCAAATTCAATAGCACAAACATATTTTATGTTCTAAATATAGCATGAGCGAAATACATTTATAAATGACAGCTAAATTCCAAATTTCGAGCTTTTTGATAACGACAAAAAATACTATCAGTGACGGCACACCATCGGCTACGAAATAGCCGACTACTCAATTTTTAATTAGCTGGTTTGCTAAAAAACACAACCCTGATCCAATGTAAAGTATTATCGTTTTGAAAAGTTTCAAAAAACAACAAAGTCGTATGGGATGTCAAATTTTTATCGTATTATTTTTCGTATGTATGACGGATTACATTCAGACTATCAGACTTGCACGCATTATTTGAATTTTTGACAAGTATTAATATAAAGTATAATAGCCTGAACTGGGCTTTATCAATCATTGTAAAGGTGTCAAACTGTATGTGCTGCGGCGGCAATGTTGAATGAGCCTTCAGGAGATTGAGCGTTAGTTGTATAAAAGTTACGGCTGGAATTATAAAACACAGGAAACAATAGTTCAAAGGGTGTCGAAGTTGTTATAGAAAGATACTTCATTCAAGTAGATTGATGGATTTAACTTTTACCATTATTATACCATTATTATACAGAGATGCCAGATATGTAAATCCGGCTTCAAATCGTCAATAATGATTAATTTACCTTTGCGGTATTTATGTACTAAATCTTGTATTTTAGTCTTAAAAAGAACTCGAATAAAGCAAGAAGCTTTTAATAAGAAAATTTCAACCTGTTTTTCTAAACCAAAATTAAAAAATTATTAACTAAGGAAGAGGACTCAACTCTCAACCTAACATATGTTAAAAATATTACATTTTCACTGTAAAAATAAAATGTTTTTTTATAAATTACTAATATAAATTATATTCAAAGATTAAAAAATCTCCTTAATATCTTTAATATTAAACTCTAATAAATAAGCTATTTGAACATAAGTACTGCCTTATTTATAAAAAATTTTCAAATTTATTAAGCTGTTATTGTACTGATTTCTATACAAAATTTGTGCAATAAGAGCTTAATAAACATGAAAAAAATTTTATAAATAAGGACTCAAAAAAATAATATAATATAATATAATATAATATAATATAATATAATATAATATAATATAATATAATATAATATAATATAATATAATATAATATAATATAATATAATATAATATAATATAATATAATATAATATAATATAATATAATATAATATAATATAATATAATATAATATAATATAATATAATATAATATAATATAATATAATATAATATAATATAATATAATATAACAATAAAAATTATAAATAGCTTGTTTTCTATGTTTCCCAGCTATCTATATGTCGACATTTCATAGGAACTACCCTAATCATCAGTAGACTTTGGAAATTTTTGAAAGATATTCTCAAACATTCAACTTTATATCCCAGCAATATAAATAAATTGTTGAGAATTTAAAAGAAAAATGCTCTAATAATACCTGTCAAAACACAAAAAACAAGCCTTTTCATTTATTCACCTCTCTAACATTTCTTTACACCTTTCAAACAAATGAACAACCGTTGGTTGCTACGATTTGCTTTTTGAAAGTATCGAAAAGCAGAGAACAAAAATTCAAACAATTAAGTTTTTTATTCGCTATTTTTAGCTTCTACCATTTATAACAATAAAAATTATAAATAGCTTGTTTTCTATGTTTCCCAGCTATCTATATGTCGACATTTCATAGGAACTACCCTAATCATCAGTAGACTTTGGAAATTTTTGAAAGATATTCTCAAACATTCAACTTTATATCCCAGCAATATAAATAAATTGTTGAGAATTTAAAAGAAAAATGCTCTAATAATACCTGTCAAAACACAAAAAACAAGCCTTTTCATTTATTCACCTCTCTAACATTTCTTTACACCTTTCAAACAAATGAACAACCGTTGGTTGCTACGATTTGCTTTTTGAAAGTATCGAAAAGCAGAGAACAAAAATTCAAACAATTAAGTTTTTTATTCGCTATTTTTAGCTTCTACCATTTATAACAATAAAAATTATAAATAGCTTGTTTTCTATGTTTCCCAGCTATCTATATGTCGACATTTCATAGGAACTACCCTAATCATCAGTAGACTTTGGAAATTTTTGAAAGATATTCTCAAACATTCAACTTTATATCCCAGCAATATAAATAAATTGTTGAGAATTTAAAAGAAAAATGCTCTAATAATACCTGTCAAAACACAAAAAACAAGCCTTTTCATTTATTCACCTCTCTAACATTTCTTTACACCTTTCAAACAAATGAACAACCGTTGGTTGCTACGATTTGCTTTTTGAAAGTATCGAAAAGCAGAGAACAAAAATTCAAACAATTAAGTTTTTTATTCGCTATTTTTAGCTTCTACCATTTATAACAATAAAAATTATAAATAGCTTGTTTTCTATGTTTCCCAGCTATCTATATGTCGACATTTCATAGGAACTACCCTAATCATCAGTAGACTTTGGAAATTTTTGAAAGATATTCTCAAACATTCAACTTTATATCCCAGCAATATAAATAAATTGTTGAGAATTTAAAAGAAAAATGCTCTAATAATACCTGTCAAAACACAAAAAACAAGCCTTTTCATTTATTCACCTCTCTAACATTTCTTTACACCTTTCAAACAAATGAACAACCGTTGGTTGCTACGATTTGCTTTTTGAAAGTATCGAAAAGCAGAGAACAAAAATTCAAACAATTAAGTTTTTTATTCGCTATTTTTAGCTTCTACCATTTATAACAATAAAAATTATAAATAGCTTGTTTTCTATGTTTCCCAGCTATCTATATGTCGACATTTCATAGGAACTACCCTAATCATCAGTAGACTTTGGAAATTTTTGAAAGATATTCTCAAACATTCAACTTTATATCCCAGCAATATAAATAAATTGTTGAGAATTTAAAAGAAAAATGCTCTAATAATACCTGTCAAAACACAAAAAACAAGCCTTTTCATTTATTCACCTCTCTAACATTTCTTTACACCTTTCAAACAAATGAACAACCGTTGGTTGCTACGATTTGCTTTTTGAAAGTATCGAAAAGCAGAGAACAAAAATTCAAACAATTAAGTTTTTTATTCGCTATTTTTAGCTTCTACCATTTATAACAATAAAAATTATAAATAGCTTGTTTTCTATGTTTCCCAGCTATCTATATGTCGACATTTCATAGGAACTACCCTAATCATCAGTAGACTTTGGAAATTTTTGAAAGATATTCTCAAACATTCAACTTTATATCCCAGCAATATAAATAAATTGTTGAGAATTTAAAAGAAAAATGCTCTAATAATACCTGTCAAAACACAAAAAACAAGCCTTTTCATTTATTCACCTCTCTAACATTTCTTTACACCTTTCAAACAAATGAACAACCGTTGGTTGCTACGATTTGCTTTTTGAAAGTATCGAAAAGCAGAGAACAAAAATTCAAACAATTAAGTTTTTTATTCGCTATTTTTAGCTTCTACCATTTATAACAATAAAAATTATAAATAGCTTGTTTTCTATGTTTCCCAGCTATCTATATGTCGACATTTCATAGGAACTACCCTAATCATCAGTAGACTTTGGAAATTTTTGAAAGATATTCTCAAACATTCAACTTTATATCCCAGCAATATAAATAAATTGTTGAGAATTTAAAAGAAAAATGCTCTAATAATACCTGTCAAAACACAAAAAACAAGCCTTTTCATTTATTCACCTCTCTAACATTTCTTTACACCTTTCAAACAAATGAACAACCGTTGGTTGCTACGATTTGCTTTTTGAAAGTATCGAAAAGCAGAGAACAAAAATTCAAACAATTAAGTTTTTTATTCGCTATTTTTAGCTTCTACCATTTATAACAATAAAAATTATAAATAGCTTGTTTTCTATGTTTCCCAGCTATCTATATGTCGACATTTCATAGGAACTACCCTAATCATCAGTAGACTTTGGAAATTTTTGAAAGATATTCTCAAACATTCAACTTTATATCCCAGCAATATAAATAAATTGTTGAGAATTTAAAAGAAAAATGCTCTAATAATACCTGTCAAAACACAAAAAACAAGCCTTTTCATTTATTCACCTCTCTAACATTTCTTTACACCTTTCAAACAAATGAACAACCGTTGGTTGCTACGATTTGCTTTTTGAAAGTATCGAAAAGCAGAGAACAAAAATTCAAACAATTAAGTTTTTTATTCGCTATTTTTAGCTTCTACCATTTATAACAATAAAAATTATAAATAGCTTGTTTTCTATGTTTCCCAGCTATCTATATGTCGACATTTCATAGGAACTACCCTAATCATCAGTAGACTTTGGAAATTTTTGAAAGATATTCTCAAACATTCAACTTTATATCCCAGCAATATAAATAAATTGTTGAGAATTTAAAAGAAAAATGCTCTAATAATACCTGTCAAAACACAAAAAACAAGCCTTTTCATTTATTCACCTCTCTAACATTTCTTTACACCTTTCAAACAAATGAACAACCGTTGGTTGCTACGATTTGCTTTTTGAAAGTATCGAAAAGCAGAGAACAAAAATTCAAACAATTAAGTTTTTTATTCGCTATTTTTAGCTTCTACCATTTATAACAATAAAAATTATAAATAGCTTGTTTTCTATGTTTCCCAGCTATCTATATGTCGACATTTCATAGGAACTACCCTAATCATCAGTAGACTTTGGAAATTTTTGAAAGATATTCTCAAACATTCAACTTTATATCCCAGCAATATAAATAAATTGTTGAGAATTTAAAAGAAAAATGCTCTAATAATACCTGTCAAAACACAAAAAACAAGCCTTTTCATTTATTCACCTCTCTAACATTTCTTTACACCTTTCAAACAAATGAACAACCGTTGGTTGCTACGATTTGCTTTTTGAAAGTATCGAAAAGCAGAGAACAAAAATTCAAACAATTAAGTTTTTTATTCGCTATTTTTAGCTTCTACCATTTATAACAATAAAAATTATAAATAGCTTGTTTTCTATGTTTCCCAGCTATCTATATGTCGACATTTCATAGGAACTACCCTAATCATCAGTAGACTTTGGAAATTTTTGAAAGATATTCTCAAACATTCAACTTTATATCCCAGCAATATAAATAAATTGTTGAGAATTTAAAAGAAAAATGCTCTAATAATACCTGTCAAAACACAAAAAACAAGCCTTTTCATTTATTCACCTCTCTAACATTTCTTTACACCTTTCAAACAAATGAACAACCGTTGGTTGCTACGATTTGCTTTTTGAAAGTATCGAAAAGCAGAGAACAAAAATTCAAACAATTAAGTTTTTTATTCGCTATTTTTAGCTTCTACCATTTATAACAATAAAAATTATAAATAGCTTGTTTTCTATGTTTCCCAGCTATCTATATGTCGACATTTCATAGGAACTACCCTAATCATCAGTAGACTTTGGAAATTTTTGAAAGATATTCTCAAACATTCAACTTTATATCCCAGCAATATAAATAAATTGTTGAGAATTTAAAAGAAAAATACTATTTATAATTTTTATTGTTATAAATGGTAGAAGCTAAAAATAGCGAATAAAAAACTTAATTGTTTGATAATATAATATATATATTTTTTTAATTAATATATAAATAAATTTTTAAATTATTAATTTGAAAAATTTTAATTTATTTTAATTTAATTTATATACATATTTTTCTTTATCTTGGACCAGTACTCAGCGAATGAGCTCTACCATATTTAGTGCATTGTGCCATAACTAGGAAAATAGGTTGTGAGGAGCAGGAAAGAGGGAGTAGTATTTGTGAACATTTCACTTGAACCTTCCAACGTTATAACAAGTAGAAAACACATCAGCAAGCAACTTATTCCACAGGCGAAGCAAGCGGCTGAAAACCAAATTCTCCCTGTAATGCGTAGTACGATTCCCCGGGTAATCGACCACAACTGGATGAGCTCTGAACGATGAACGCGTGTTACGTAAAAATGTGCGAGTTTCAGGAACAATATCCCTTATCTCGACACAACAAAATCTATTGTAGTAACGATACAACAGAGTAACGTACCTTACACTGCCCCAGTGAGTCAACAGAGTTGGATACGCTTCTTCGCCCTCTCCTGCACATGTTCGAGTAACCACAAATTAAACTTTGGGGCACCAGCCCAAACATAAGAGTTGTATTCCCTTCTCGGTCGGATATAGGTAGTATAAATAGTAAAGAGATCGGATGGAGTGAAGTAGATATTACAGCGTTTCAAAAATCCGAGGCTTTTGAATGCTTCTTTAGAGACATGAAAAATGTGTTCAGTCCAGCGAACATCACACTGTATCTAAGATCGGCAAGCTATCCGATAATTTGTGTCATTGTAGTAATTATATTTTTGGCCTTAAAAGTTTCTAAGATCAACAAGCTATCCGATAATTTGTTTTATTGTAGTAATTATATTTTTAGCCCAAAATATAATTACTACAATAACACAAATTATCGCATAGCTTGCCCATCTTAGAAACTTTTAATATAATATAATCGGATATCGGATAATATAATCGGATATCGGATAGGCTAGGCCTATAATTGAAAGAGTACGAGTGGCAAATGCTGCTGTCATCCGCTAAAGAATGAAATAGGGTTGGAAGTTTGATGTAGTAGGTCGTTGAGGAAAATTAAGAAATAGAAATTTTTTAAAGAAAAGAAATATTTTAAAAACTATTTTAACTATCATTGAGATTTTATTCAACTAGAATAATTATTTTTATTTGGATTATTAAATTGTTGCTTGTGGCCAAAAATGATTCAAGATTCTATCTTTGCGAACGAATGGTCATGTAAATTAGTGTTAGGGGATAACTTAAATTTTTTTTTCTTTCTAAAGCTATGTACACACGATTGTCAGATGCTACAATATTGCAAGATCTGGCAACAGGCTGGAAATGTAGTGACAATGAAAAATTGTCTGGCAGAAGTAAATTGTGTGTTCAGACGATCGTAAGAAAATCTTACAATTTCATTGTCAGACTATTATAGTCTGACAGATAATTCATCTGACAACAAAAATTGTCAGTTCACACGGTTATCAGATTGTTAGATGAAAAAATTGCCAGACATGTTGTAAGGCATTGCCACTTATGCATATCAACAACGATCTGTTTGGCAGTGTTGCCCATCAAACTTTTTTCTGACAATGATGCCATTGAGCTTACAATAGCAGCCAATTATCTGGCAATGCCGACGAAGAGTTTTCTTACGATTGTAAGATGCCTGACAACATTGTGGTCCTACAATTGATTGACAATGATTTTTCTGGCAACGTTGTAAGTTAAAAATTGGAAGTTCACACGATTGTAATACATTTTCAGACAATTTTACTGGCAATATTGTACGATCTGAGAACCGTGTGTACGTAGCTTAACAAACACAAAAACTGCAAAGCTTTTTTGCTTGTCTGCAGTAACACCCAGGGTCTGAGGCAGGATTCGAAACTGCGACCTCGAGACTGTTGGGAAAAAAATATATAAAAGACTAAGTTGTTTGTGCTAATGGTGAGCGCAGTATTTGTATATTAAAGAGCACAGACCTATAGGTAAGCGCATTTGCAAAAACAATTGAGTATCAAGCGCATAGGGCTGGGCAAACTGATCACTGTTCAGTGAGTCACTTGGTTTAAACAATTAGTGCATGAAAAACACTGAAACTATTGTGAATTAAGCATCGGGCTCTAGGTATACGAAAAATATGACACATGTGTGAGTCATTATTTCATTTGAATTTGAAGAATCCGCAAAAGCGGCAAAAAAAACCAATATTTTTAATTTGTTTAGTACCTTTCTAGACACATTTCTGCAATGAGGCATCAAGAAAAGTTCCAGATTTGAATGTTTGATGAGGTATGGGATCTTCATATTACCTTAAGTATACCTAAACACAAAAATTTTTCATTTGCTTTAAACTTTGTTTTCCATTCATTTATAACAACTTATTTATTCCCATTTAATCATTTAAATTTTACTATTTCAATTTAAAGCAACTAATTTTATTTATTTTTATTATATCATTTTTGCAATTTCTGTTGGTTTCTAACATTTAAAAGAGGAAATTGATATTGTGTATGGACACAACTTATTGTTTATAACTTTTCCAAAACAGCAAAAGAAAAGTAGCAAATAAAATTGTTAAGAAAGATATAAAAACTTTGAACGGAATTGAAATTTTCTACATAGAAAGTTTTAGTGTTTTTTGAATTTTTGTTATTGGAAATTTCAATAATAAAAGAAACTTAATCGTTATTTTTATTGAGCCATAAACAAAAAATAAAAACTTACCTTCTATTATGAGACTGAAGGAAAAATATATAAAAATAAAATTCTGGAATTCATCCAAAAATACACAATTGAACTAAAAAAAAAAAAATAAATATAAAAACATTAAATGAAAAAAAGTGTCATAATAAAATATAAAAGTTGATAAAATAAAACAAAATTTTAAAATCAAGCAACTGGCGAAGAAATGCTGCACAAAACGAAGGCGTTTTATTTGGGCAACCTTGACCTAGACTTTGTTGAAAGAAAATACTTTTTTATGCTGTAATTCAAAAAATCGCTGCTGAGTTTTTTTAGCTACACTGTCATAGATAAGCATGGTGAATAAATGTATACTTTAAGATAACAAATTTGTAGAGACTAGATGTAAAAATACTTAAGCAGGGTTAAAAATGGCTGCACTATGGAGCTACCAGACAGTCAGGAAGCCTAGAGTGGTTCGAACTCTGACTGGAGGCTATTATTTTCTGGTACCACAAGGGCCGGAAGCCCCGGATACCTGCACGGCTATGGTTGAGGACCTTCGGGAGCAACGTGGTGGTTGTGGTTTCATACCCAAATGCGGGGAGAGTTTTCGGGCTCGGTGTGGCGTTGCACTGCAACCGGGTGCCGTGACCCTGAGATCGGAAGGAGTTTTAGGAGGGCTCTGCCCTACACCATGGGGGAGAGCATGCGCTATTCAGCATGTGATCGAAAATGGCACCCATGCATGATGATTTATCACGCATGGTCATGCGTGACTATTTGTTATGCATGGGGACGTCCGGGTGAATGTTTTTTCACCTTGTGAGAGAATCATCGTAGGTTTGGGTCATCAAGGCAGGAACCCACGCTAAACATCTTCTGATTCTGTCTGTCTATGTGTGAAAGACTATGGATTGTTTGATTTCTGTTTCCTTGCTGTTTATATGTCGATATTTCATAGCAGCTATCCTAATCATCATTAGACATGGATATCTTTGAAAGATATTCTCAAGAAAGATTCAACTTTATATCCCAATATTCTAAGTAAATTATTGAGAATTTAAAAGAAAAAATGTTTTAATAATATTTACCTGTCAAAACACCAAAAGCAAGTTTTTGTTTCTTTTCATAATCTCATTAACTTATTAAGAATATTTGGATATAAAGTTGAATGTTTGAGAATATTTTTCAAAGGTTTCCAACTCTACTGATGATTAAAGAAGCTTTTATGAAATTTTGACATATAGACAGCTAGGAAGCATAGAAAATAAGCTATGTCATTTATAATTTTTTGATTAGAAAAATTCTTTCGTTAAAAATAAAGCAGAAATATGTTTAAAAGTTTCAGCGTTTCCCATTTTTTTAGCACTATTTAACGCTTCTTTTTGATTTCAGCTGTGGCCACACTGGCTAAAGCAGAAAAGTAGTGATTACGCTTAGTTTATCAAATATGCTCAATATGACTTAAAATCAGGGGTGCCCAAAAGTTCTCTATGAAAGAGGAAACATCAATACATTTAAAGAAAAACTATTTTTATTTAATTTTTTTTTTTTTTTTTTTGTTGTAAAAAGCAAAATATATTTACAACAACAAACTTTACACTGATAATCGCTGTCGTCAAAGCATGCGAAAGTGTTGTTGATTTGCTCTGGAGTAAACCCAGTGAAGAACAACAATAATAATATGCACAGAAAAAAAATAATGCCATATTGATAAAAAAAATTGCACTATTTTGATCAAATTTCCTGTGAAAAAGATTTTTTGCCGTATTGATAATTCAAATTATAAAGAAGAAAATAGAAAATAGAAATAGCTTTTTCACTTAAAAGCAAAAATTATTGAGTTGAAAAAAATTGTTGTTAATATGTAAAATATACTTAACAAAAAAAATTGTTAAAGAAACAACAACTCTTCACTGTTATATGACAACCTTTTAAATTTATTTATTGAATAACAGTCAATAATTCGGAAAATTTTTTATTAATTGCATTTTATTAAGAGATATTTCCAAAAATTCATTATTAATAATAATTTAATTAAGTCAATGCAAATTTTATTAAATTGATGGTTTTTTATTAATAACATAATTTGATTGAAAAAAAATCTCATCCATTTTTTTCTGTGATAAGGCAAAGTTGTTTGTGTATTTTGTGTATGTTTCATTGCCAGTGCTGAGTGCAGTGTGTATTAAAGAGCACAGCCCTATAGCTAAGCTCTTATACAAAAACAATTGAGCATCAAACGCATAGGGCTTGGGCACTCCTGCCTTAAATCTTTTAAAAGTATTTAAACAAGTGTTGTTTAGTAATTTCGAAATTAATTTCGCCTGACTTAAAGCATTACAAAGAATCCAAAAGTGAGCGCGTATTTTCATTATACTCGTACATCATGTGTTCATTTCATTCAACCGCTCTTGGTTGCTGTGTATTAAAATCCATTTTAATAAGTTTTCTGCTACCCCTCTCCCCATATGAATGTGTAAAAGCGTATTGTTTTCAATATGGTTGATTTCAAAGAGACTTTGTCTTTTTACTTTTGACTGCTGGTTACCCCATTTTCGTGGAGATTTTTTCTTTATTTTAGGTATTTTAGGTGCTTTTGTTGCCTGCCATAAAAACTGCACCTTAGGAAATATAGCTGGGCTTACGAATAAAAAAACAATGTTCGTTAAGATGCGCCCAGCAACCAAAATTCTTTTTATTTTGTCCGCTTTTGCTATTTTTCCTTGACTTGTGAAATATTTCATAAGTACACTGCCGACTACATGAATAGGTTCACTATTTTCATTACATTCAGATTAAATTTTTTCCACAAGTAATTAGGTTTATAATCATGTTATTTTCTAAAATTATAATATATTGGATTAAAATAAAACAAAAAGAAAATTATAAATAGCTTGTTTTTTGTGTTTCCCAGCTGTCTATACGTCAACATTTTATAGGAGCTAATTATCAGTAGACTTTGGAAATTTTTGAAAAATATTCCCAACCATACAACTTTATATCCCAACAATTTTAATAAATTATTGAGAATTTAAAAAAAATATTCTGTAATAATACTTGTCAAAACACAAAAAAAAACCTTTTTTATTAGAGAATTTTTCTTTTTAGATTCTCAATAATGTTTTCTTTTTAGATTCTCAATAATGTTTGAGAATATCATTTTTCAGTTAATATTAACCTTCAAAGGCAATTTCATGTTATTATCTTCATTAGTTTATGAGTTATTGTGTTAAGAGTGACGCTACTTATGTTATTTTCAAAGCAATAGATCAAAAACAATTTCGTCCATTTCGAAGAAATGGACTGAAAACTTTTATGGGGACCCCGCACCATCAGAAATAACAATAAATCGTTCGTTTGCTGACTTCAAACATGGTCGTAGAGACACCGATAATGCAGAACAAAGTGGAGGTCCAAATGACGCGGTAACACCAAAAAGCATAAAGAAAAAAACACAAAATCATTTTCAATGATCGAAAAGTGAAGTTATGTGAGTTAGCTGACATCATAAAGATATCAAAAGAACAAGTTGACTTTATATTGCATGAGCATTTGACTATGAAAAAGCTCTGTTCAAAGTGGGTTGCCGCATTTGCTCACTGTTGACCAAAAAGGAGAACGTGTTTGGCCATGTTTAAACTTAGCAAACCGGAATTTGTGCGTCGATATGTGACAATGGATAAAACATGGATCCATCACTTCACTCCGGAATCAGAACGATCATCAGCTGAGTTGGCAGCAACTGGTGAACATCATCCAAAGCCCCCGAAAGCACAACATTCGGCTGGAAAGGCTATGGTTTTGGTATTTTGGGATGTGCGTAGTGTAATATTCATGGACTTCGGAAAGGAAATACTATTAACAGTGAATATTATTTAGCATTTATTGAATTTTTGATGAACTTTAATAATTTTTTAAATTAAATTTTTGGTTTGTACATTTGTACAATGGGTTATAGTTCAGGTTTTTTCTTTCTTAATTAAGTAGTATTTCGTTGAGTTTAAGGTCCTTTTTGCTTATTTATTTTAATATTTCTTTCTTAAGTTTTTTTTCTTAAGAAAGATTTTTTACAATACAAATCTGCTGTGATCAATAATTTTGATTGAAGAAGACAAGAAAAATAATAATCAAATCTTTAGCTGGGGGACAACTAGCTGTTTCGTAGTCGCTACACTACTCATCATTATTTAGCATTGTTGGAGTGTTTGAAAACCGAAATTGGACAGAAACGATCGCATATGGCAAAGAAAAAAATTTTGTTTCACCAAGACAACGCACCGTGTCACAAATCAATCAAAACAATGGCAAAGCTACATGAATTGAACTTCGAATTGCTCACACATCCACCGTATTCGCCAGATTTGGCTCCCAGCGATCACTGGCTGTTTGCAGACCTAAAAAAAATTGTTCTACAAAAGTGGTATTGAAATGTTAGAGCGGCTCTATAATTATTGCGTTCCTCTTAGTGGAGATTACGCTGATGAATAAAGCTAATTTTGAACCAAAAACAAAACTGTGTTTTCTTTTTTAGGCCCAGGACCTTTCAGCCCATATGTTAATTTCATAATTTGTAGTAACGTCTATACCCCGCAGAACTCTCATCATGCTCTGTTAAATGTTGAAAATAAATTTTCCATCTTTGTTCTTCTTGTTTCTAAAATTCTGCTCACGAATTCTATTTTTAAATACGCGAACTTTATTTTTATATTCGCGAGCAGAATTCACGAAAAGAATGAAAAAACCAAGAACGCAAAATAAAATTCTGCTCGCGAATTTTATTTTTAAATTCTGGAATACAAATATAAAAACGAGAAAATTAAATAAAATTTAATTCGCGAGCAGAATTTTTTCCTACCTTAGCAAAAAAAAACGATCTTTCATAATATCTCTCAGTGCCTGGTTACACACAGCAACTTTAGTTGGGCAATTCTTGACTTTATAGAAGCTTTCGGTGAGGGGAATAAGAAGGGAAAAAGAATTGCCGGTACTCGGCAATTCTCAGCAATTCCTTACTTTTCTCTCATGTATGTGCATATACAATGTAGATTGCATGAAACAAAAGGTAGAGAATTGCTCAAGAATTGCCGAAAAAAGTTTTTGTGTGTGGACAAGAAAGCAATTCCAAAAAAAAATTGCTAAAAAGTTCGGCAATTAAAATCGCTGTGTCTGACCTTAGACTTAGCACAATTAAAAAAAAGTTTTTAATTAAAGTTTATATGAAGAGAAATAGAAGTATAAAAGAAAAAATTACTGAACGTATTCAAGTAGCCGTCAGTGTGGATGTATGGACTCGTATGTATGTATGTGTGTATATTTCTTTTGTGCCATATTTTAACAAAAAAAGTTTTGTTAATTTTTCTGTTGTTTTTCTTCTGGTAGCCTCTTCTGTATGCCTGTATGCCTGCCGTTTAATTTTTTTCTTTTTTGTAAATTTCTTTGTGTACAACCACTGTCAACATGTTTTAACATTTTGCTTAACATTTTTCCCCCTTTCACTGTATGATGTTGTTTTTTCTATGCAAATAATTTCATGTCTTTTGATGCCTTTAATAATTGGATATTGGATGGTTTGCGCAAAAGCCCCATCAGTAAATGGTTTTATTTTTAAGCAGCTTATTGGAAGAGAAGTTCGGGTTCCACTTGCTAGAGATTGTTAATTATAAGTTTTTTTTCTGGTGATTTTAAGAAAGAGGTACAGAAGACGGCTAGAAGAAAAAGAAGCGTGTAAAGCTATTAAGTAATAAAAAAATTTTATTTTTCGTCACTAATAATCTCTCAGGCAGCGTTCGGATTCCCCGTCTAAAGAATACCTTATCATTGATCATATGATATGAACCGCTGATCCGACAGATCATGTAGCATTGACCGGAACAGAGGATTATCAGATGGCACAGAGTGACTGGTGAATGCAGCGATTAGGCTAGTATTACCCCATAAAGTGTTTTAGGAAGTATTTCTCAATACTATTATAAAGAGCGTCACAGAACTCAACGGCATCATCAGAAAAATCGGGAAAAAAATTAACAAAAGAATACTAAATTTTACTCAGTTCAAATCATTTTTATTGGCACAAGCTCTTGTATTTTTTTCTGGGGTAGTATTTACGGTGTTTTCCTTTCCGAGCTCGACTCAACCCCATCAATTTCATCGTAACACACTTATTAGAATTTATAAAACAAAGCAATATTTTTATGTTTAACACACACAACTTTACAGTTAAGCTATAGCCAATTATTAATGTTTAGTATTTTAGTTTGAAGCAAATTCAGCAAAATTATTTATTTAAAATTGTATATGTTTAGTAAGCTAATAAGGGTAAACAGAATTCATGTTTATGTTTAATTAAAAAAATATATTAAAGAAACAGCTATTGGCAGATGTGGCCATAATATTTTGAATTCAGCAGCATATATATTTAATTCAGCTAAATAAAACGAAATTCAGCATTCTGAGAATTGGTTTGTATTCTTATTTTAAGAAATATTTAACTAAAAATTATGAACTTTAATCATATAAATTATATTCAGCTGGCTTAATTCTGACTGAGTATAGGCTTTAACCAGTTTTATTTGCGCATCCTTTAAAACCACTTTCAACTTTTTTGCCTTATACAAATAATTCAGCTAAATTAAACTGACAACCTTTTAGTGACTTCTTAAAATTAGTTCAGCAGCTATTATTATTGTTCTTTATGCAATAGCAGATACGCCTTTTCCTCTCAATTCAGCCAGAGTTTTATAATAATATTTATATTTTTGGCATGTAAGATGAATTCAGCTAAATAATCATAAATTTCAGCTGGTAGTTTCGTATTAGAATTAGCTCATCAGCAAAGATTTTATAAGATTTTTTTTAGCATATAAGATTAACTCAACTAAATAAAATTAAACGTCAGCTGGTGTTTTCATGTTAAAATTAGCTTTTCAGCTAAGAATTTATAATAATCCTTATATTTTTGGCATGCAAGAGCAATTCAGATAAATAATATTAAATTGGAGTCGGTATTTTTGTATCAGAATCAGCATTTCAGCTAAGCTTTTATAATAATCTTTATACTTTTGGTATGCAAGATCAATTCAGCTACATAAAATTATATGTGAGCCGATGCATTTATGTAAGAATTAGCTCATCAGCTAAGATTTCATAGCTTTCAGCATGCAAGATCAATTCAGCTAAATAAAATTTAATGTTAGCTAATGTTTTTGTATTAAAATTAACTTTTCAGCTAAGATTTCATAATAATCTTGATTTTTTTGACATGTGGGAGCAATTCAGGTACAGAAAATTAAATGTCTGCTACATATTTGTGTTAGAATTAGTTTTTCAGCAAAGAATTTACAATTATCTTCATATTTTTGGCATGTAAGATCAATTCACTTAAATAAAAGTATGTACTAACTGGTGCGTTCGTGTTAAAATTAGCTTTTCAGCTAGGAGCTTATGATAATATTAAGATCTTTGGCATGTAACGTGAACTCAGCTAAATTAAATTAAATTCCAGCTGGTGCTTTCATGTTAAAATTGGCGTTTCTGCTAAGATTTTATAATTCTCTTCATGTTTTTTGGCAATTCAGATACATAAAATTAAACTTCAGCTAGTGTTTTTATGTTAAAATCACCTTTTCATAGGATTTTATAATAATCATAAAATTTTTGGTATATAAGATTAATTCAGCTAAACAAAATTAAATGCCGGCCGATGTTCTCGTGTTAGAATTAGTTTTTCAGCTAAGATTTTGTAATAATCTTCATATTTTTATTATGCAAGATCAATTCAGCTAAACAAAATTAAGTGTCGGCCGGTGTTCTCGTGTTGGAATTAGCTCATCAGCTAAGATTTTTAAGAAACTTCATATTTTTATCATGTAAGAGCAATTCAGCTAAATAAAATTAAATGTCAGCTGGAGTTTTCGTGTTAAAACTAACTTTTCAACTATCATTTTATAATAATCTTCATATTTTTGCCATGTAAGATCAATTCAGCCACATAAAATTTATTGTGAGCCGCATGTTCGTGTTAGAACTAGTTTTTCAGCTAAGAATTTATAATTATCTTCATATTTTTGTCTTGCAAGATCAATTCAGCTAAATAAAATTAAATGTCAGCCGGCATATTTGTTAAAATTAGTTTTTTTCTCAAGACTTTTTCATAAGAAAATCTAATGGATTTATTTTATACATACATAACTTTAAATTTTACCTCAGATTATAATTTTCGGTCTCAGCATCTAATAGTCATTTTGTGGTAAATTGGCAATTGTTTAATTTATCATATACTCGTATATAGATACAATTCCTTAAAGGTACTTCACCAGAACCTGTATAAGCAAATATGTTAAATATTAATTTCTAATAAACAAAAAAACCTTACTATAAACTGATAAAAAAAAATTATAAGCTCCTTAGAAAGAATAAATTGAATAAAATTAAATTAAATTGCTATATTTTATGTAAATATTTTATGTCTACTCGCATTGTACAATTATACATAATGCATGAATGTCCTTCAGAAATCTTTGTTATAGTAACACAAATAAATTTTTAATTAAACAAAATTAAAATTTGGATATTCAACATTTGCCTAGGAAATATTATTTTTTCATAAAATAAACAAATATACATTTTCAACATGAGTTTTTAAAACTTTTACTATTGTAGAAATATAAACATATATGTATATGTACATGCGTATTGTTACACATATGTTAAAGTGTATGCAATGTTTTTGTCAAGTAACATTAGTACTGGGAAAGGTTAAATAAATGCTTTTGATTGCTTGCTGAATATACAATACATGCAGAAGTACATGCACATAAAGAAAAAGTAGTTCGGTATATGGTAAAGCAACAATAGTATATACTTTATAACAGGGGTGGCCAAAAGTTCTAAATGGAAAAGCAGACACCAATACATTTAATGAATTTTAGTTAAAATGTTTTGTTGTAAAAAGCAAAGGACGTCAGTGTTTACCAGCATAGCCTGCGAAAGTGCTGCGGCTTTGGCGTTGTGAGTGTACATACACAATTGTATATTAAACCGCACAACCTATAGCTAAGTACTTTTACAAAAACAAATGAGCCCCCAGCGCATAGGGCTTGGGCACTTCTGCTCTGTAACGTTATGTATTATTGGCAGAAACAGTTTATTATGGATTTAATTATAGTTTATTGCCCCTTAAACATATTCTTATTTGCATTTCCGTAATTCTATAGTTATAATCTGATTTTTCTCATGATGATAATGAATCTTGTCACCCTGTTTTGGCTTGTTTTGGGACACCCTGTGTATTTTTTTTATTGGTATACATATTAGTGGCTAATAGAGTAAATAATAATAGACTCAATTGCTGTTTTTTCAAATACGGATTTAGGATTGAATCAACTCTAATATTCTTGAATCAAATTCATTTTAAGATTGATTCTACCTAAGGTTTTATCAAAACAATCTTATTTTCAACTTATTTCAAATACCGATTCGGGATTAAATATGTCGAAAAGTATTTAGTGCTTGAATAATACGTAATTAGAGCAACCGTGCTTGATTTAGGAAAATCTGTGCTTACCGTACTTGATTTAATTTTCAGTGTATAGATATACATATGTTATACAGAAAAAGGTTTAAACAAAATATATTCAATAATTACGTTTTATTCGCATTCCTAATGTTGATACCAATCAAAAAATTTAAACAGATTGTTTCATAGGTGCTACGCTAATATCTGTCAAATATGTTCAAAGTCTACTGATGATTAGGGTGGCTCCTATGACATGTCGACATACAGACAGCTGGGAAACATATAGGAACAAAATTCATTTGTTAATGCTCCTTTTCACAAGTTTTTGACCCCAAAGATTTGAAATAAATATCAATAATTTTATAAAAAAGTAGACGCAAAACTTCTACATATTAATAGGTATCATTTAATTTTTTATTTGATATTCGTGCAAAAGTTTTTCATAAGACGAATGCCATATTTTTCGTAAAATTAATGAAGTTGAAAAAAGTAATTAAGTGGTGGTGTTAGGCAAAATTTTCGTCCCATTAAAGAAGCTTTCATAAGCGTAATGTATTTATGAAAGAATAGTGAACGAAGCGGTTTCATTCCCGTAACGAAGCGTTTTTCTTTCAGTGTAAGAAATTTCTTTTAAAGTGGATTCCAGTTCTGTGTATTTGTTTTTATTTTTTTACACTTAAATTGTTATTAGTTATTTACAAAAAGAACATAGTGACATAATTTCCTTCATTCAAAATCAATTCCCAGAAATTTTCATCAAAGGCAATAACTTACATACATATGTAAGTACACATATGTATACTTACATCTATTTTTTTTTCTCTAAATCCAGCTTTAATTCATTATTGACATAACAACATGTCTATAGTTTGGTATTTTTATGTAAATTTTATGGTTTTTGTCGGCTTTCGTAGATTTTTCTTCTTAAAACTATGATTTTGAAAACAAGTAATAAGTCAAGCATCTTTTTTTCTCATCATTAACATAAAATGTAATGATGATCATATAAACTAACTCTGTACTAAAAATTCAACAGGAAAATCCAAACATCATACAATACACTCAAACACATACCCACAACTTATTTTCTTTGTTACTTGTTTGTTGTTGCTGTTAATAATAATAATAAAGCTGATGATGATGAGCATTGAATTATAACACACATGAACAGAAGATGTCTTCTTCATTTTCTCTCCATTGCCACACAAACAACTAAACCATAATACAACATTCACACACGGAGAGAGAGGAATGCACAACATGTTGAGTTAAACATTTCTTTTGTTGTTGCTATTAATCAAGCTGTACTTGTTTGTTGTTGGTTTACCATATTTTTGTTTGTGTTTTAGTAAATAAAGGACTGAAAAATAACGTGTTTTGTTTTTGGAAGAGATTATCATCTGTTTTTATTACATGTGATTATATGTATGTACAGATAGTTACCTATATTTGTATAATGCAGCGTTGCCAGAATGAAGATTTTACCTTGATTTTGAAGATTTTTCAAATAAAATCAGATTTGAAGATCTTTTTTTCAAACTTAAGAAATTTCAGACTTAGTATTCTAATAATTGTTTAACGAAATTTGATTGCATTAACATAATGACAATTGAAATAATTTTTTACGTAGTTAAGGGAAAAATAAACATAATTCATACAAACACAAATATGTGATCAATATGCGACAAACATTAACGAAAGAATAATTAAAGAGCTCGGTGGTGGTTAAGCGGCCGTGTTAAAAATACATCATGTTCGCATGATCCCAAGTTTCATTATACATACATATGTATTTATTTTATTAGGGGGAAAAATGTGTAGTTATGTTGAAATGCATTTAATAGAAAGAAAACAACACGTTTATATTAAATTCTCTTTCTTTTTCGGTAATAAAACCTTAATTTTTGTTCGCTGAAACGTAACAGGTTTCGTTCAAATCAAAAACTCAATTTTGAGTTTTTGTTAATTGTGACTTTTTGCATTTTAAAAAACTTATATATAAATTGATTTGAGCCACAGAGTACAGAACTCCAAAAAGTGTTTATAACCTGTGTTCAACTAAGAGATTTTGGGGATTTACCAGTTTAATTTTAGGAATTTATTTTTTGCACTTCGGACAATACTATTTTGCTTTCTTGTTTTGATTGTAAGAAGAGAACCACTACAATACAATTTTATAAAATTTTGACCAGACATATCTGTAGTTCAGATCAAAAACTTGATTTTGAATTTCTTGCTAGTTATGACTTTATACATTTTAACTAACGATATGTATTGATTAAGATATATAATATCAGCCACAGATTATAAAACTACAAAACGTGTTCATAGCCTTTCAGTGTGACAAATAAAGAGATTTTGGAGATTTGCCAGTTTTATTTTAGGAATTTATTTATTTATTATGCTTTCAACAATCTGCTTACAAATTCTTCTACGCTAATGCAGGTTTTGTAAATTTTTCAGTATATCGTTCAATATTTTGCTTTTTTTTTTGTTTGCCTTACCTTTTTGTGCATTTGCTTCCCCTTTCTTGAGGCAGTGCTTGTTTTTTTGCGGACTATAGACAGTTTGCCGCAATAAACAATTTTTAAAGACTTTCAGGAATTTTTCCAAGAACTTTCTTGTTCTGGTTGCAAGAAGAAGAAGAAGCCTTACAATACAATTTTATAAAATTGTGTTAAATGCACCTTTACTTTTTAGCCACTGGCCAACATGTTGGCTTATTATTGCTACATTTAACAATCCTTGCTTTTGTTGTTGTTGCTGTTCTTTTCTGTGTTTATACTTAGTTTACTGTGGCTGCAGTAATATTGCGCCAACAGAAATTGTGCTAAAATTTTAGTTGGGCTTCTCATTGTTATAGGAAACCTTACAATGTTGCAATAAAAGTTAAGTTGCTTGGTGGAGTTGGAATTGTTTCGTCTGTTCTTAAACATGATTTTAAGCCAAGAGCAAGCACTGTGATCTGCAGATTTCAATATTGTGTGTTTTTTTTATAACTTTTTTTTTTTTTGCGATATATGTGCTTTAAGCCAATTACATAACTTGCGGTATTACCCAGTTAACCCAGTATTGCTAACCTGGGTAATACTTGCGGTATTACCCAGGTTGTTGCGGACAGCGTTTTTTCTCGACGAGCTTTTCAAAACATTTCGTGTTTTGCCTATTCGAGTACAAACAAAATTTACCACAATTATGATAAAATAATCTGATTTTTTTTTGTGTTGTACCAGCACGGAAACTAGCAACATAGATTATGTGGAGGAAAGTAAAGGTTTGACTTGAAATTTTTAAAGCTATGGGTGATAGGAAACACGTCCGTAAGAAATTTGTTCCACTGGCGAACAGTACGGCTGAAGAACGAGTTTTCTCTTTGTGGAACGGTGTTCTACAAATTTAGGTTTTTTTTTTTTGTTAAAATGAATTTGATTAATTTTCTCTTTTAACTCTATCAATTTTCTCTCTTCAATTTTTTCATATTTTTTGCATAATCTTATGTATTTCTCCTTTTAAGGCAACTGTCCTGACATAAAGTCAAAGTGAAATAAACCAGACCAACAATTTAAGATCAGGTTTTTCTTTATTGAATTAAATCTGTTGGACAGAAGAGTTAGCCAGTCCACAGTTCTCTAATGCGTTTTGCGATTCACTGGGTAAATAACCACCAATGGATAATCTCTATTATTGATCTGTATTGCAAAAAAAAAATATTGTTATTGTTTAGCAGACTATTAACAGAGGCCGATGAAGTATGGGAATTTGATTGCTGAAATTATTGATTGATGGCCGCTGTATTGGTGGCCATTGTGGGTAAATTTTATGTGCCGATGTTGACTTTGAATAAAACATAAATGGCCTTATGTATAATAAAACAACTTATGCTAACTAACTTGTTGCTATCTTTCCCTTATGGGAATTTACACACACAAAAACTTAGCAGCTAGTTAGTTAGCATAAGTGTTTTAATTATATATAAGGCCGAAAGTATTTAGGAATTATTGTCATTTATTTTTTTACGATAATACTGGTACGGTTCAATTATGTATGGAACAAAATATTGGCCAAATGGCCACCGCTAGCACTCAGGGGATAGCATACATATGCAGTGCATTGTACTGGAACTATGAAAATAGTTTATGAGAAGGACGCTAAGGCATAATTGAGGTTTTATATCATTAATGTGCCGAATTATTTGATCCTTTAGCTCTTGAACTATTGCTGGCTTATCGACGTATCCCTTTTCTTTCAAATAACTTCAAAGAAATAAGTCCATGATTTTGGAATTGCCACCACGTGAGATAACACCAAATATCGACTAATGGACAATTTGTCTAAAGAAATCTTCATTTCCAGGTTCGAATGTCTCGGTGTCTTATTTTCAAGGAAATTAAAGTTAATAGACAATTTCTCTTAAGAAAGTTTCCTCTCCAGGTGCGAATGGGAGGTATCTCATTTTCTACCGCAGCAACCAGCCACTCTTTGTGGATGCATTGGCTTTTCGACAATCACTCTTGGATTAGCATTCACCCAAATGCGGCAATTCTGCTTACTGAAGAATTCACAGAAGGGTAAATGTGCTTCATCACTGAAGATGATTTTCTTCGAAAATTGATCATCTACTGTTATCATTTCTTGCCACCATTCTGACCATTGACGACGCTTGCAATGGTCAAGAGGCTTTATTTCTTGAGTCAGTTGCAGCTTGTAAGCGTGTAAATACAAATCGTTATGCATAATGTTCATCAACGACGAACGTGAGAGGTGCAACTGCTGGGCAGGATGATGAGTTGAGGTTGACGGCTCTTTAGCCACACTATTGCGAACAGCAGCAATATTTTCTGCAGAACGAGCTGTACGAGTATGCACTGGTGTTTTCACATCTCCTACAGACCCAGTTTGCTCAAATCTTTGCACGAATTTTCCGATCGTACACATATTTGGACGATTAAATAGCCCATATATATAATAAAACTGAATAAATATAACGCGTTGCTCGACTGTGTACCTTTGCATGGTTCAAATTGACTTATTCTCAAATTGGGATATGTCAAATGATATGCAGAAAAAATTTGATGGTTAGGTATAATCTTAATATTTCTTATTATTATAGAAGGATCTACGATAATTATATGTGAAACAAAGTATCGGCCAAATACTTGCACGGCACAGCTAAGGTGGCATGTCTCTGTCTGATGGTCCTTGGATATATCCTGAGCCACCACTTTACTGTTACCGAAATGAGGAATGGAGTGACACAGTTCCTCCGAGAGGTATGCGAGAAAAAATTGTTGTCTATTCTGTTTTCTTCAATGAATAAGAAATATCCAGAACCACCACTTTACTCTCATCGAAATGAGGAATTGTGTCATATCATTTCTTCGAGAGATCTGATGTCATTCTATTTAATTTAACAAACAAGAAATATCCAGATCCATCATTTTACTCTCACCGAAATGAGAAATGGAGTGAAACAATTTCTCTGAGAGATATGCCAAAAGATCTGTTGTCTATTCTGTCTTCTTTAAAGAATAAGAAATATCCAGCAACCGAGAGATATATCAAAAGATCTGCTGTCATTCTATTTACTTCAACGAATAAGAAGCATCCAGAACCACCACTCTACTCTCATCGAACTCAGGAATGGATTGGCATCATTTCTCCAAGAGATATGCCATAAAATCTTCTGTGTACTCGTATATTGTTAACTTCAATGAACTAGACATAGTAAACGACTTATGACTTTATGACCAATTTTTGAATAATATAATCACATAAATTTTACGTTAACTAAATTAAATGTTTGCTTTATCATTATTTTTCTAATGAATACTTACATTTGTTGCATTTCCTTTTTAAGAATTTCCCCCAAATGCAAAAATTCAGAATTATTTCTCTGTTCCCAAGTTTTGCCTTTAAACCAGTTCTAAACAGCTTTTGGCTAAAATTATTTTCCTTTCAGTTTTGTCTCTCAAACATTATAGTTTTTATAATGTTGCTTTTATGTATTTTTAATGTGAATTTCATGTGTCTGATATTGATCATTTCTTTATCAATTATTGTGTTTACAATTTTAATGGAGTTTTTATTATTATTTTTTTGCAGAACCGAATGTGGGTCATATATTGCACTGATTTCAATGTACAGTTTTTTCCTTTCACAATTCTACCGAATTGTTGTTTTGTCTTTTTCGATTATAAAACCATATTCAAGAGCTTGAACAAAGTTTTTGTCATGGCTTTTGGAAGCAAACAAAATATTTCAACAAAATTTCAACAACAAAATCTAATGACAAAAAGATATATTCTCCTCTTTTTTTATGTTTTTTGTTCTTATAATTTAAAAAGTTTTTCTATTATTCGATACTTGATGGGTATTTGGTTTATTGTACAGATTTTTTTCTTCTCCTATTTTTTAAACGAGTTTTGAATAACAATAGATTTTGTTGCTTTGAATTCTTATTGATTTATGTTTATCAAGATGAACGTGTTTGCTTTATAAAATATTGGAGGCGTTTAAAGTGATAGTTTTTTAATTATCAATGAAAGATTTCTATACAGAAAATGTCTATAAACTCGATTTCTTTGAAATTGAGATACCACGCCATTCGCACCTGGAAAGAAGGATTTCTATAGAAAGATTTTCTATAAACTGGTTTTTTTTTTTGGAAATGAGATAACATGCTATTCGCATCTGGGGAGGAACATTTCTTTTCTTAATATACATAAATTGCCTAATAACTAGATTTCTTTGAAAATGAGATACCCCACCATTCGCACTTGGAGAGAAAGGTTTCTTTACGGAAGTTGTCCTATTAATTTGATTTCTTTGAAAATGAGATACGGAGACATTCGCACCTGGAGAAAAAGATTTCTATGGAAAGATTTTCTATAAACTCGAATTTTTTGAAAATGAGATATCACGCCATTTGCACCTAGAGAGAAAGATTCCCTAATATAAATTGTGTCTTAACTAGGCTTCTTTGAAAATGAGATACGGATACATTCGGACATGGGAAAAAAGATTTCTCTAGGGAAATTGTCTACAAGTTCGACTTCCTTGAAAATGAGATACCCCGCCATTCACACTGGGAGCGAAAGATTTCTTTACAGAAATCGTCTACCAACTCGATTTCTTTGAAAATGAGATACCACGACATTCGCACTTGGAGAATAAGTTTTCTTAATATAAATTGCATATTAACCAGATATCTTTGAAAATGAGATACCGATACATTCGGACGTGATAAGAAAGATTTCTTTACAGAAATTGCCTACAAATTTGACTTCCTTGAAAATGAGATACCGAGACATTCGCACCTGGAGAGAAAGATTTCTATGGAAAGATTTTCTATAAACTCGAATTTTTTTGAAAATGAGATACCACGCCATTCGCACCTACAGAGAGAGATTTCTTAATATAAATTGTATCTTAACTAGACTTCTTTGAAAATGAGATACCGATACATTCGGACATGGGAAGAAAGATTTCTCTACAGAAATTGTCTACAAGTTCGGCGTCCTTGAAACTGAGATACCCCGCCATTCGCATTTGGTGAGAAAGATTTCTTTACGGAAGTTGTCTTTTAATTTCATTTATTGGAAAACAAGATACCGAGACAATCGCACTTGGGCAGAAAGATGTCTACAGAAATTGTCTATTAACTAATTATTTTTGAAAATATGAAACCACACCAGCCGCACCTGAGTGGGAAGATATCTTTATATTGGCTGGTTAAATTTTAAGGGACGATGTTGTATGTGATCCACACCTAAACGTTTTTTTTCTGCATTTCATTCCAGATTCCACAATTTCACACTAACTCAATTTGAACCATGGCAACATACACAATCGACCAGCGCGTTAAAGTTATTCAGGCTTATTATGAAACTGGGCGCTCAAATCAAACATTACATTGTACACTTTGTGATTTCTTCGGTAAATTTAATCGTCCATATGTGCGTACAATCGGAAAAATCTTGCAAAAATTTAAGCAACCCGGTTCTGTAGCAGATAAGAAAACACCTCGTTCTGTAGAAAATATTGCAGCTATTCGCATTAGTGTGGCTGAAGAGCCGTCGACCACAACCAGCAATTGCATCTCTCACGTTCGTCATTAATAAACATTATGCACAACGACTTGCATTTACACGTGCAATTGACTCAGGAACTAAAGCCTCTTGGACATTCTAAGGGTTGTCAATGGCCGGAATGGTTGCAAGAAATAGCAACAGTGGATGTGATATCAATGTGGTAGCGATGTCAATTGGCTACAGCAGAAAATAGCCGAACAAACAAAACACGTCTATTTGTAACGCCTCTCACAGCAAACTCAACGAAGAACATATATGTTGGAGACAAGTGTGTCAACGTAAAAAAAATCGCTAAGCCAAATTCATCTTGCCTTGAACAGCCCTCGTACATAAGTATGTGTTCATTGGTTATTGAACCAGGAAGCATTATAACACAAATGTTAAACCATTTATGGAAATGTGCTGAAATCATAAACAAAAAGAAAATGATTGGAATGAAAGTTTAGATTTTTTTTATTTTTTTTTTTTTACAAAACCAATACACACATATGCACACATATACATATGTATATAAATACTTAAATGTGTCGCTTTGATTTTGAAATGTATATCACGTTCTGACTGCTGCTGCCTCTTTTGTTTCTGCTCGAATTGGTTGTTTCACAGCTTTTAGTGCCAAATGGGAATGTGTATCTTGTTAGCAAGAATTTGTCTGGTATTTCTAAACCTTAAGGGATTTCAGATAATGTTAAAAGTAATCAAAAGGTAAAGTTTTATTACTATAGATTTCAGACAAAAAATTACATTTTGAGGGAAAAATAGTGAGAAATAAATGCCAAAATTGAGTTTTAAAAAAATGTTCTGTGCATTCAGTTATATACATTACATACATAATCGAGTTTCTGTAATATTAATGTGTTAAATTATCTCATGTTTTAGCTGTTGAATTATTGCTAGCTTATCAGCTTACCCTTTTTCTCTCAAATAACCACAAGGAAAGAAATTCAACGGTGTAGTCACATGATTTTTGTGGCCAGTTAACATCACCACCGGGTGAGAATTTGTCGCGCAAAAGAGCCATTGTTTCGTTAGCGGTGTGGCAAGTGGCTCCTTCCTGGTGAAACCACATATCGTCCACATCCATAGCTTCAAATTTGGGCCATAAAAAAGATCGGTATCACCTCACGCTAGCGAACACTGAAACAATGACTCTTTTTCGCTCTCCGAATCACGACTGCTTGGTGTTCAGACGATGATTGTTCTTGTTTCTCTTTGAAGTTTATATTTTTCTGCCAAGCGGTACTATACGCAATAGGGAAAATGATGGAAATACTCTCCGGAACACATGGTAGTGCTGATCAATATACTTTCTGATAACCAATCAGAATTAAAGGCCTTGAGCTATAGAGTCTTTAAGTCCAGGTTAGTACTGGAATGTCACAAGAGTCTAAATGAACTGGCAAGCCAGAACCAGCTTACTCTAATCTGAATGCCAGGACATGAGGGGCACTATCGCAATGAGATGGCTGATGGCTCCACTACAAAATTTGGGTGCAATAAGAGACTTCTTCATGAAGAGATGAAGAAATGGACCGAGTGCATTATGGAACAGCTTTGAAGCAAGACAGCTGATCTTTATTTATTTATTTCTAATATGCCTATGGAATAAAAAATCTTACAAGCTAACAAAATGTTAATTAAACATTCCAAAAAAGTTCTAAACTTTGATGCAAGGAAGGCCGAATATGCTTTGAAATTATATAGGAAAAGACTCAGTATACTGGCAGGTGCACTTACAGGTAACTACACCTGCTTTAAGCCACGGTATAGGATGGGCATTTCCAACACAGACATTTACAGATTCTGCGGTGAGGAAGAGGAGTCAATGGATCACTTGATCAGCCACAGTGGAGCATTCGAACACAGGAGATATAGGCTACTACAAGTGCATACGTTGAACGAATGGGATTAACTATGAATGAAGGAGTTAGTCCGGTTTCTTGACGTACTTAGGCCGTAATGGGGGAAGGGCACGCGCAATAGATCAACAATGGTCGCAGTGAAAGTGGCCGATGAAGGCCACATCCCATCCAAATAATAATTATAATTATATTTTTTGATACTGAATTTTACATGCATACATGAACCTAGATAGTTCGCTTTCAAAATTTTGTATAGCGAATCAAGTTTGTTCTATCAAGATTGGGGCGCGAGTGAGAGAATGATCCTCGAATATAAGCTTTCGTGTCAACATGCTATTATACTTCATATACCATATGTTGATATCACTAATGTCGTTTTCTTTTCTGAAAAAGTTTTGCATTTATGCTGCACTGTTTTTCTTAAACTTCAAGTTTTAAAATTTAAGTTTTATTGAGATGAAAAGAAGATGTCGCAATAACTATAAATATCTAAAAAAGAGTTGAGAAAACTGTATACTTCTGTATTTTTTTAGCAAAACAATATTAAAAATGTTACACTTTTTCTAGAAAAGAAAACGCCATAAGTCTCAGTTTATACACATCAAGTTTTCTTGATCAATTCTGCTTGAATTTGCTTTTGAACTTGCTTTTATGTTCACACACAAAAGCTTTATGTCATCAAGTTTAAGTATTTTTGCCTTCAAGTTTTCATATTTTTTGCATTTCATTTTATACTTGATGGTACCGTCAAGTCTGCACCCTTTGCCGTTCTCTTTTCCCCGTTCTCTCACAAACTCAAGACTTGACGAGTCAAACTTGATGTGTGTAAACTGGCACTAAGCTGCTCACTGTGACGAACAAAAATGTACAACCATGATTGTGTAGTTTTGTAGCCAAGTTGCCGTAAAAATAATAATTCTCTAAGTTATTATATAATAATGTGCATATTATAAAAATTAAAATTCAAATGTATTTAAAATAATTTTAGAAATATTTTTTAGAATTTTTAAATAAAAAGGAGTAGTTACAACATAGTCCGATGTAATGCAAAATCGTGGTCCATGATATTTTACAATACTCGCAACAAATTACTAAAAAAAAACTACTATGGTAATACTGTTACGCAATGTTTTGTTTGGTGTGTTTTCTGACAAGCCGAATCATTTTTTTTTGTATTATTATTAATAAATAAATATCTATCACAGGATTTGTTAATTTAATATTTAACCATAGGTATTTTAAGGTCACGATGAATATCGCTCCTTTATTGCAACATAGTCATATCTAAAAGAATTAGCTTTTCTAGTTACAATGCAGAATTATTCACAGTACTACCTTTTATATTCTACCAAAAATTTATTCATATTACTTTTAAAGTGTTTCCTTTAGGAGATATTTTCTAAAAAAAAATTTCTAAGACTTGTATGGAAGCTAAAAATTTGAAATGCGTTTTTCTCGAAACGTGCTTTTTTGAGTTATGACTATGTTGCAATAAAGGAGCGATATTTTTGTTATTCACAAACCATGGAGCCCTAGTTATTGTTCTTAATTTTTTTGACTAGAATCTTTGAAGAATTTCAAGGTTTGAGTTACTAGTAGTTCTCCAAAGTTGAATTCCGTAAGTCCAGGTATATTCTATGAATACAATTGTTATATTTGCAATTATTTATTTACATTTTTATGTTATGTTTTTGTTTATAATAGTCTTTTAGTAAATGAAGAACAAAATTTATACGAAACATTTTGTGATTATATTTCATTTCATTTGATTTTTTTTTTTTTGCAAAAACACCCCAAAAGTGCTTTAAAAACTAAATTATAGTTTTCAAAGTAGTCTCTTGTGGTATTGTGATATTCCAGAGTAATTTAAAAATGGTTTCCAAACTAGTTTTCTGTGGTAGTCCATGGAGTAGTAGCATGAAGAAATTTCAAGACTAACCCTGTGTTAATAATTTGTGGAGTAGTTACTGGGACTAGTTTTTGGATTAGTCTGATGCAATGTTTTTTTGGATTACATGGTCCTTTCCTAGCACATAGTAAAGTAAAATGGAGCATGTTTTTCCCATATATTTGGATTACTTTTGGACTAGTCCTGGTCCTTTGTGGAGCACTCTTTACACGCATGTAAGGAGTAGTCTCGATTTCTGCAGGGTAAAGCACATTTCAAATTCATTTAAATTTTTATGAATATGCCCATTAGTATATTATATTCTTGACAAGTTGTAGTCGGCCGTCTAACGCCATGAATATGTTTCATACCTCAGTTTTGTTCCATTTTTATGCCATGAAACAAGTTGAATCGCCTGATCTCAAATTAATCATAATGAAATTTGTATACTCTTATATTTTTTATATGATTTATTTATACCATGAAATTTAATATTTTATAACATGGTCAGGGTTTTAATAACGGCAACATTCGCAGCAACAACAATTTGCAGTAGCAACAGCCAGTTTGTTCCATTTAAACATTAAGCAATAATCATACATTTTTAATATTAATTTACCTGTTTGAGGGAAATTTTCATTTGTTCTATATTTTTATCCCATATACTATTTACATTATGCAGTTGTTGTTATATATTGTGCTTTTATTTTTGCCTTAATTTATTTTAATATTTTTTTCATGAAATTATTTTTATATGTTTACATACAAATGTAAATAAATGTTCCTACATGCTGTAAGATTCCCAACAAACACAAAATAAGACATCTGGTATAAAATGACTATCATTTGATATCAAACATAATTTTCAAACCTTTTTTAATGGTTTGATTTTAACATTTGAATTTAAACTAAGAATCACTTCAATATAAACATTTGATACTCAAATTTTTATCAATTTGATTTTGAGTGTAACTACCAATCATAAAACAAATAAGTCAACAATTACTGAAAAATGTTAAGAATTCAGAAAAAGATTAATAAATGTGATTTTTTTGAGAGCAATATGTAACTAAATGTGAGCAAATATTAGTTTTAATAAATAAAAACCCATGAAAAAAAAACATAAAGAAGGAAATAATGAGGTTATCTGATTTGAGCCTGAGTAAGAGCCAAGAGGAAGCAATTAAGGAACCAATTACTTCATCCTCTCGAGAATTTCAAGACAAAGATAATAATAAAATACATAAGTAATAATAATAAAAATTCAAATTAAACAAGTAAGAGTGTGGTATATTTGTCTGGGCCGAATCCAAAATACCCTTCACGATAGTCACGTATATATGAACTATATATTACAAATTTGAACTAAATATGCTCAGATATAATGGACCGTTATCAGAGAAAAAATATTTTTGCCTTATAATGGCCACTCGAAAAATTAAAACACTCATGGACATTTACATGGAAAAATCGGTTTGGCTATATCTCGGTTCTAAATGAACCAATATCGGGATTTTCCATTTTCTGTATTTTACTAACAAGAACTACTTTTAAGAGAAAAAAAAAAATTTTTTTCATGGAAAAATCGGTCTCTTCTATATCTTGGGTATATATGGACCGATAGCAGAAATTTTTATTGTCTGTATTTTAATTACCTGGTTTAATAATCAGAACTGATTTCAAGCAAAAAAAAATTTATGGAAAAATCGGTTTAGTCTTTATCTCGGGTATATATGGACTGACATCGGAAATTTCTCATTTTCTCTATTTGGCAACCTCCTTATATTATCAGAATTTCCTTTAAGCAAATAATTGTTTAAGTTCGCTTACCCGACATTTTCATGAAAAAATCGGTTTAGGTTATAGCTCGGCTATATATAGACCAATATTAGAAATTTAAATTTTTTGTATTTTAGTAACCTCGTTTATTATATCAGAACTGCTTAAGCAAAAAAAAAAAAAATTTTTATGGAAAAATCGGTTTAGGCTATATCTTGGATATACGTGTGTATGGACTGATATCAAAATTTCTCATTTTCTATATTTCAGTAACCTCCTTTTATTACCAGAATAGCTATTAAGCAAAAAAAAACTGTTTTGAGTTCGCTTATGCGACATATTCTTGAAAAATTGTTTTTGGCTATATCTTGAGTATATATGGACCGATATCGGAAATTTGTATTTTCTGTATTTAAGTACCCTCACTATATTACCAGAAATGATTTTAAGCAAAAAATTCTGAAGTTCGCTATCTTGGATATATATGGACCGATATCGGAAATTTCTTTTTGCCGGGTAATCGCCATGCTTAATAATTGAGTCAAGTTTGAAGCACAACAACCAATATTTTTTTTTTTCAAAAATGTTCATACAGAATTGCAAAAAATAATGGCTTTTTTCGGAATTTTTATCTCAGCTATATGGGAACGGATTTTGCTGAATTTCAATAGCAATCCTATTAATCGATGGGGTAATAGAATGGGGAAAGAAAAAAGTTTCTAAGTCTAATATTTTTCTCAGAAACGGTATTTCAACTAGCGGCAGACAGACATCGCTTAGTCGACTTTTCTATTAATTCTGATTCAGAATCTCAAATGAAAATTGAAGAAATTACAAATGGGATCACAAACTTATATATACCCTTTAAATTTTTGTGAAGGGTATAAAAACGCAAATAATAGAAATATGAATTTGCAAGGCATAAATTAGTTTTTATTTGTATTCCACATTACAATCCATATTTGAAAAACATTTGAGAATTAAATTTGAAACCAAGCAAATAAATTTCTCAATTTGAAAATAAAATACTATATTTTTCAAATTGAATTCAAATCAGTATCCAACGTTTGTGGTTTGAGAAAACGTTTGATTTTAAATCATTCTTCATTTGAAATCAAACCTTAGTGTTTGTTGGGTTGCTGGGTGCTGTGTTGATAAACATAGAGATTTTTCCCTTATTTACAGATTTTTTATTTTTATTCTCCATGTAGGGATATTTTTATATAATGATTAGTCTTATTGTAGACATTTTTAAAATTATCATCAATAATTAACGTACTAGTATAATTTTTCTGACTGTGAAGAAAAATCGTTGTCTAAATTGGATGTCAATTGATTGTGATCCAACTTATAACGTCAACTATTTTAGACTGAATTATTTTTATGTTCACAAAATAATTTGTATACGTTTAATTCAGCATAAAGCACTAAATTCTCTTTCAAAAATTTAAATAATACATTTGACGTAAATAGCTTACTATATTGCCAGTAGCAAAAAATTGTCATATGCCGTAGTGCTGCCATCGTGTATACATTATTGCACCTTGGAACACCTCGGCGTTCCAGCCGATTTTATCAAAATAGGTGCATGTTTTATTTACCATATGTAAAGTGAGTTATCACAAATATTCTCGAGGATAATAAAACTGAAGCAAACTGCAATAGTTAAACCAATTATTTTATATACGAGTATATATTAAAATTTCCTAGTACCAAAGATTCACTGATACCAGTGTACAACTAATCGCTGGCTACAACCAAGTATTTTTGTATGTCCTCCAGATTTTTTATATGGAAGTTTAACTGCATATCCGAAACAAGTATGTTTGTATGTATTGCACATCGAATTGAATGCAATCAAGCATACATATGTATGACTATCATCATAATACATATAATCATTAAACTAAATATGTAAAATTACAAACAAATTTCAGGGTAAAAAGTTGCAAAATTTGTAAATAAAAAATACAGAAAAAAAACATTCAAATCCATTAAATATAATATTTTAATGAATGAATCGACTAAAAGGATTGAATTGCATGTTAACGAGAGTGACGATGACTGCGATACGGTCGACTGAATATACTGATGATTATTTTGATGATGACATTAGAGTTTCTAATGAAAGTTTATTTATTTTATTTTTTGATGCATTATTGTTTTAATAAACAAAAGCCATTGGACTTTCAGTTTATAGTTGGACACATATATCACTTTATATAACAGAAACTTGCATACCACTAAAATCTTAAAATCTTCTCTTATATATATATATATACATATATATATATATATATATATATATATATATATATATATATATATATATATATATATATATATATATATATATATATATATATATATATATATATATATATATATATATATATATATATATATATATATATATATATATATATATATATATATATATATATATTCGGAAATTAAAAAAAAAAAAAAACACATAAAATTCAGAAAAATGCATGAAATATTTATTTGGATCGATAGTTGGGTCGATATAATTTAATGTTTGAAGATTATTTCATGCAAACGTTGGCCGCGGCTGCGCCTTAAATGGTCCATCCGCTTAGTCCAATTTTGGCATACTCTTTCCAACATTTCGGCCGGTATCTCACGAATAATGTTGGCAATGTTGGCTTCCAGTGCGTCAATCGAAGCGGGCTTGTCGCTATAGACATTAGCCTTAACATAGCCCCACAAAAAATAGTCTAGAGGCGTTAAATCGCACGATCTGGGCGGCCAATTGACTGGTGCCAAGCGTGAGTTGTGATTCGCATCATCTTTGAAAAAATACGGCCCAATGATGCCGCCAGCCCATAATCCGTACCAAACGGTTGTCTTTTGTGCTTCTGGCTGCTCTTCACTTCAAATACGGCAGTTTTGCTTGTTCACGTATCCATTCAACCAGAAATGAGCCTCGTCGCTGAACACAATTCTTCGATAAAAAAGTGGACCTTCATCTAACTTTTCAAGAGCCCATTCACCAAAAATTTGGCGTTGTGGTAGGTCGTTTGGCTTCAGTTCTTGCACCAGCTGTATCTTATAAGGCTTCACACCCAAATCCTTCCGCAAAATTTTCCACGTAGTGGAGTAACAGAGGCCCAATTGCTGCGAACGGCGCCGAATCGATAATTCACGGTCATCACCAACACTGGCCGATACGGCTGCGATATTTTATTCAGTTCGCACTCTACGTAAGCGTGTTGGTGGTTTAATGTCCAACAATGTAAATTTGGTGCGAAATTTTTTTACAATAGCCCGAATAGAAGCCTCAGTAGGTCGATTAAACTGACCATAAAATGGAAGAAGCGCGCGATGAACTTTCTTAACAGAGCACGCATTTTGGTAATAAAATTCAATAATTTGCAAGCGTTGTTCGTTTGTAAGACGATTCATGATTAAATTATAGACCAAACTGAAGATGTTTGGCAGTGACACAAGATACAAAACGTGCGTGAGCTGTCAAAACTAGTGTTGCCAAAAAGATAATATTTAACAAAAAAATCACTCGTTATATATATATGTATATATATATATATATATATATATATATATATATATATATATATATATATATATATATATATATATATATATATATATATATATATATATATATATATATATATATATATATATATATATATATATATATATATATATATATATATATATATATATATATATATATATATATATATATATATATATATGGCTGAAACAAACCGGTTCGTAGGACCATAATGTTAGAACCAAGTGAATAGTTCAAGTGAATAGTGCAAGCCGCTTAAGTTCTGCTTATTATTACTTCTTAGCAAATAAAATACTAACCAACTATTACTCTTTTATATTAAAATACCATAAATACCATTTGTAAATACATATGTTTAGATATTATTTATGTACATGTAAACTGTAGCATATTTGGTAAAACAAACTTACCTTGAAGCAATCTTTCTTGTTAAACTTTAAGTTTTGAGTGGTGAAAAAATCTAGCCAATTCAATATTTAGTAAACCAATTTCTGTATTTTTTTATTTTTTTTTTTTTTTTTTTTTTTTTGTTCGTAACAATTATATCAAATGATTTAATCGCTGTTGAGGCTGCTGTTGCATGCAAACCAATTGTCAGGGGTTAAATTCTGTAAAAGAAAAATTGAAAAATTATAATTTGTTTAATAGTGAAATTAACGCATTTATAAATGGAAAAAATAACAAATCATAAAAATTATGTGTTTTTTTGGTTTAATTAATTAAATGTGAGTTAAAACGTTTTTTGAGGCGTGTTCAACTAAGTGGTTAAAAGTTTAATGACTTTTCAATGATATGTGTTCATAGGTATTTCGATGGGAGATAAATATAAACAGTTAATTTCGTTTAGAGATTTATTAAATGGCTTAATGAATTTTGAGAAGTAAATTTTGATATACAAAAACTACAAACATTTACTTTAATAATTTTGATGAACATAAAACATGCATAAGCATGAATATATGCAGCTTTTGCCTTGGCGTAGACCAAACCAGGGCTTTCCGATTTCTGGGGCATATAGGGGAAGGAGTCCTTCGTTTGTAGTAGGAATCAAACCCTATATTGTGTAGAACTTCCGAAACCCTTATTAAGGATTAAAGTTGGCAGAACGTGCATCAGCAAAGTCCCAGGAGCTTCTGCCTTGCAGATTTCTCGGTACTGATCGTGGTTGAGTTGCCTGCATTGCCTGAAACGTTTTGGCTATGATTTAAACCTTAAATCGCAGTAAAGCGAATTAGTTTCCTTGATAATTTTGACACATGCCCGTATTCGGGGGCTAACAATCCGAGTTGCTGTTGCCTTACAACAGATACCTGTACTGTAAGGTAGCAGGAGTGATGGGTAGACGGGTGAGTTGGTTAAGGGCGACTGCTAAAAGTTAACGATTGTTGCTACACCAATTCAAACAACTTTTGAGCGATGATTCCCTTTATTCAAAAGTGATGATTACGACACAGAAGACAAGGAGAGGCCTGGTCAGCGGAAAAGATGTTTGATGAAGAGGTTTGTCAAATACAAGAAAAACTTGCTTTATCATAGCGAACCATATCACAAGTTATTTCTAAATATACAAAGTCATTGAGATTTACTAAAAATCAGGGATATTGGCTATCATATGAATTGAAGTGGAGGGACTTTAAAAGTCGGAAAAAATGTTTTTTTTGCATCGTCTTGTTATTGGTGATGAAAAATGGTTACAATACAATAACCCCAAGCGCACAAAGTCATATGTAAAGCCCGGCGAGCCAACCAAATCAACGCCGATATGGAATATTCATGATGAGAAATTACTGCTCTGTAGTTGGTTTGACAGTCACAGGGGACCTGAACCGAAGACAGCTGATTAGTATGAAGAAAGCAAACAACTAAAAATTACCAGAATATTCGACCAGACACAATGCCATAATCTACCATCATAACAACGGTCGGCCACATGTTGCCAGACCGGTCCAAAACTATTTCCAAAACAGCGGATGAGAACTTCTACTTCCCCCGCCGTATAGCCCAAACTGCGCCCTTTCTGACCTACATATGTTTCGATCGAAGTAGAAAGCCTTGACAGCACAGTCAGTTTGCCAATGTTGAAAGGATAAGATTATTCCCATTCTATTGAAATTGTAACTTTATTCCATGCGAACAATGTGTCAAAATGCAACTGAAATACATACTCGTAAGTACATGCGAATGAATAATAGTGACCATTTTCATTCGATATCGGCGAACAGGCTTGATTTATGCTTTCCCTCAAAACTGGACCATTTTTTGTTTGGCGCAGAATCCATTGACTACCAAAAATATGGAGATAAGTAGTGGAGTAGTGGCTAACGATGGGCACTACTTTGAATAGTGTATCTACTAGTTATGTTATTAAAATAAATGCAGTTTTCAAGCAAAAAAAAAAAAATTAGACTTTTATATGTGTTGGCCCTTGGCGAATTAAAAATACGTCTACAACCAGTTTACTATAGATTGTAAGCAAGACGTTTATTTATTCTTGAATCTACTACAAAGTTACTGTCGACTTTACTTATAGTGGTCAGTCATGATAATCAGGAGGATGATAATATACTTACTGTTTTGTGCATCTTTTTCGTTGCTGTCTCGTAATATTAAATTTTTAAATAACGAAATTTTAATTCTTATTTAAATGACTTGTTTACTTTCTTATTAACGCTTATCGTTCTTTTTTCAACACAATGCGCTGTTGATTGGTCTTACAACTTTAAAAGCCGACATTTAACTAACATTGCTTTAACATGTTATTAAATTATTTTACATAACCTTTATCACTTCAAACAATTGCTAAATTTCAACATTTTAAATGAAATCCACACAACTGTGTGCCGCATTTTAACAGTAAATACTCAAACTGTAAATAAAATTTTACAATACCCAACTCAGAGAAGCTTTACAAATGAGAAAATGTCTGGAGAAAAATGAGGCAGAAATAATACTGTTATGCTCAAACACCACAAGACAATTTTTAGAAATGCTGTTAAGAGTGCATTTCCTTGTTCAAATAAAAGTTGTTCTGTTAATGTTTTGTAACATATTTTATTTTGCTGAATGTTAATAGAGTGATGGTAAGTTACAGGGTAATCCACCAATATTATACAAGTTGTGGCCAAGCTGTTAACAATGTTTTTGTTAGTACGTTTTTAGTTACATCTCCCTCTCTCTCGTCTCGCTTCCTCTTTCTTTACCAATTTCAGAGCTGCTCTCATGCGCTTGTTTTATCATATAACAAAATAAATATATTGATGCTAAACTTTTATGTTCACAATAAAATGTTTATTTTAGCCCTGACCACCACAAGTGGAGGCGAGTGAGCTTTGTAAATTTCACAGCAAAATATAAATTGATATACAAATGTACATATAATTGTTTTTCATTTTTCATTTTTTGATTGTTTAATAACTTTATTGCAAGAAATTGACCTACCCCACTCCATCGTTATGTTAAGAGTCTACAAACCCTTATATACAAAAGTAACATTTGCCACGTTATTGTCGATATACGGCCATAAATATTAGAAAAAGTCATCGAGATGTGGAGCTCTAGAGAATGTCCAGCTGGTAGTGGCGGTGGTATGCTAGTAGTCATATTTAAATTATAATACCACAGAAAGTTTACTTTGCAAAGTCTTGAGTTTGTAGGTGTCAAGTGAAAAGAGAGTGGCTCTCTTACACTCTATATTTTCCCTTGCCACCAGCAAACTCAAGACTTTGCAAAGTAAACTTTCCGTGTGTGAAAGCCGTGTATCTCTCGCATAAAGTTAATTTCATGTCTCTTTAAAAAAAAAAAACTCATTACTCATAATTTACCAGTGCATTCGTATGGGTTGCAAGACTCATAGAGATCTTAAGGTGTTGCCATAAGTTTGAACTGATATAGGCAAACCCCATGCTAAAGCGTTTGGTCCTTCTAAACCCTCCTGTCTGCAATTTCCCAAAACGTCAGTGGAAGATAAGTGGTAATGAGTTAGTAGGCCAAAGTCCAATAAGAGCATCAGCCCTTAACCAACTTATCCGTTTAACCACCACTACTAGTTCCTTACATTATATGTTTCTGTTGCAGCACAACAACACTTCGGAAGTTATGAGCCCCCAAAAGCCGGCATTGCAAAATAGTTATGAGGAAAAACTAATTCCTGTTCCCGTGATTTTGCATTCAAACTACAGCCAGAACATACTGCCCATGAATTAGGTACCTACGCAGAGGTAGGTACCTAGCTCATGGGCAGCACCGAGATGGTCTGCTAGCAGAACATCCAAGGCTTCCTAGAATTTAACCTTCTACAACAAACGAGCTGCTCCTACCCCTCTATGCGCCAGATGGCAGATCGCCCCGATTAGTTGTACACCATGACAAACACTGCCCTGCATATAGGGAACATATTGTTGAGCAGTTCGGGGCTTCTAATCCCTCCTGTGTGGAATTTCCCAAGGCTTAATGAGTTGGTAGGCTGAAGCCCAGTAGCAGCATCAGCCCTTAAACCAGCTCACCAGTCCAACCATCACCACTGGTTCCTCACAGTATAGGTATCTCTTGCAAGACAACAGCACTTTGGGGGGGGGGGGGGGGGGGGGGGGGTTGTTAGCCCCTGTAAAAAGCAACAATTATCAGCAATACTAACTTCTTCTTCCTCTGTTATAGGCTTAAACCACAGCCAGAATGTTCCAGCCAAGGTAGGCAACTCAACCATGATCCGCCCAGGTTCAGCTGAAAGTAGAACTACCCGGGGGCATGTTGATTCCCGTTCTGCCAATTTATACATCTTGGTAAGAGCTTCGGAAGCCAACACAACTTAAATTATGTGGCTTCCTAGAGTTTTATTTGCTACAACGAACGAGGGACTGCTTCCCCTCTTTACCCGTATAACAGAGAGTCCTGGTTTGGAATACGCCAAGGCAAAACCTATTCCCCACGGAGGGAGTTCAGGCATGAAGTAATTCGGCACATTAATAACATGGAAATTCAATTATGTCTCAGAATAATAGGAAATATGGATCATCGGCTGGAACTCTGCTGCTGAAGTCATAGCGAGTATTAAGCCGACATTTTCTTTCACACATAAATTTCGGAGTTTTTTTATTATAATAATATTATGAAGATAATTGTCTGAAAACTTTTTGCTTTATTTACAATGAACATTGTGCTGTTTGACATTTGATTTGATTACAAATTTTCTTATATTTTCATAGAGTTTATAAAAAGTCTACAGGTGACTACAGATTTTGTATTCTTATACTAGCGCATATTTTCATTAAAACATATTTTATTAAATATTCATTTCCCTACTATAATTTTATAAAAAACTTTTCAAATTAATTCCGATCATATTTGAGAGATAAAGTTCTTTTCTATTCTGTTGCGGTACATTTAACGTAGAATAAAATTAAATATTCTTTTTCCACTCATTTGAATTCATACCACAAGAATATAAAAACGCCCTAAGAACTTAAGCACAAATTTCAAAAAGAATTTTACTTGGAAAAAGTAGAAAAAGAATATAATTAAAAAAAAAAAACAAAAACAAAAGATAACACAGGAGTAATGTTCTTAAAAGTGTATGATACTGAAAAACCAATTTGACTGGAAATAGGCAAAAGGTGTTTCTTTTCATGTCTTTCTCTTTTCGCTTTTCCCTCTTCTCTCTCTCTCTTTCACTCTCCCTAATGCAAAATTTTTGTATACTCGTATCTTGGGAATAAACTTAAGCCAAGTTTAATTAAAAATTCAAAGGTGTGTTTTTCATTCTTGATGTTGTCTGGCAGGACTTTTAGTATCAAGAACTTTATTAACCCCGACATAAAATGGAAAAATGCCACAAAAATACAAAAATAGATGCCATCAGATGAAATTATTTATGTGTGTATGTGTTTGAGGGTCAAACATTTGTTTGGTTGTAATGAATTGGGAATTTATTTCAAACAGAAATTTGAGGTAAAAAATTGGTTTGATTGATTAATGTGGGAGTAGACTAACAAATAAATAACTTATTAAACAGGTAGCCATATGGTCAAACCTCTTGCTGAGGAGCTTGGGCCTTCCAGTCCCTACTGTATGCAATTTCTCAGCCAGTCAATGGAAGACAGGGCTTATGAGTGGATAAGTCCATTAAGAGTAACAGCCTTTAACCAACTCACCCTTGTAACCATCACTGCCGGTTCCTTACCTTACAGGTATCTGTTGCCAGACAACAGCACCTCGGGACATATTATCCCTCGATAACTTCCTTGAATTAAAATGAAATTCCATCAAAAAAGGAAAACCATCAAGTTACCGTTTACTTTTTTTTTGGCTTTTTATTCCTGTTTCATTAAAAGTTGATTTTATTTCATCACCATTATATTAAAATTCATTTAAAATTCGTAATTGTAAATAATACTTCCTTTCGTACACTTTAACTGGCAGGCCTTTTGCATCGGATCATTAAATTCAGTTGTATTTCAAACATATTGACTGTTTAACACGAACTGATTACAATCTTACACCGTGTTTTCGTTCCGGGTTTTTGTAAATCATATTGCTGGTGTTGCGCAGCAAGAATGTGCATGCTGTTTCTTGATTTGTTTAGTCTCGACTTAAAATGTTGACAAATTTCTTAATATGTTAATTTCCAAGTTTCTTTAAAGTAAATAATGTAAGCTAAAATAAAATAAAAAGAAAAACTTTACAGTACACTCCATTCCATTGCGCAACGGAATTGAATCCAATTTGGTCTCTTTGGAAAACTAAAAAATTTATCGGAATGAAAACATTTTTTCTTTTAATATCGAAATTAATATTCTTGATAAAATGTTTTCATTTCGAAAAACTTGTCTGTTTTAGGCTTACTGAAGAACATAAAAAAAAAACGCCTTGAATTCTGTGACACAGCTAAACATTTTCATATTATATGAAATGCAATTTTTCCATAAAAATAACTTGAAAACTCTTTCCAAAATGTGCGATAAAAAATAAGTATATGTCGTACATATTACGTGCACCAAAATTAAACTCAAGTTTTCATTGATTACATTATGTTAGTCGCAAATTTTAACAAGCTGTATCCAGAATTCAATGGCATTACTCGTTTTTCGAAATTTGACTTAAAATTTGTATGCTAAAGGAAAAAGTAAAAAAATGGTATTTTTGTACTTTTTTGACCAATTTTTAATTTTATATTTAGAAATTTTGACTAAATATGCACATCAACAAAATAGAAAATTTTAGCAAATTTTTTTTTGCTATTTTTTGTATGCGATTTTTTTAGGCGATTTTTTCGCCTTTTTTTTCTCCGACTTTTTATTTTTTGCTTTGAGTTTGAAATTAATTGGAATACGCCGAAATTAATCGCGTTAGATAGTTACCGAAGTTACCACTTGTGTTAGTAATATTCGCTAACTTTGGTTTTAATCAATCTACTTTGATAAAATTTTAATATGGAACTTGACAAGAGTAGCATACTAGTTAAATGACAAATTTATTAAATATTTCTGCAAAAATATTATTGTTGTTAAAATTTTCGGCAGTGAAACTAATTTTGTATCAAAATAGAGCAGCACGTGAATTTTAATAATGAATTTTAACAATTACGCACTCTCGGCGGAAAGTCGGCCATGATTTTGCAGAATTATATTACCGATACTTTAATCAGGCAGTTTTTCGTAATGTGGAGGGGGCCCCATCTATCGTTTGTACTGGATGCGTAATCGAATTATTTTTCAAACTCGAAGCAAAAAAAAAATCGCGTAAAAAAATCGCGAAAAAAATCGCGAAAAAAAAATTCTTTAAAATTTTATATTTTTTTCTTATTGTTATTATTACGTTTCTTGTTTATAGTTGTTGCATTTTTATTGTTTTGCAAGCAAGTGTGGAATGAACTTCAGCGAATAACTTGATATTTTATGGACAATTTGGATGTTCGTCAGAGGCAGAGTTTAAATTTGAACGTTCTGCAACATAGTCATAAGTTAGAAAAATAAGCAAGTCTAGTGTGTTAATACACAGTGGTATAAAGCTTAAGTAAAATTGTGTAGTATTTAACTACATTTTAATGTGCAATTGAAGAAGCCATCAAAATCGCAAGATTTGACACTTCTAGACTTGTTTTTGCAATAATCCCACAACCGGTCAAGAGCTTATTTTTGTAATATTTGGAAAAATTCTTTAAAATGAGATATCATTTGCATACCCTTTACTTATATTCTCATAACGTTTGCATCATCTAAAAAAGTTTATTAATTCAACCCAAATTTGATAACTAAAAATTTTAAAACTTTTGATACTTAACTAATATCTTAAACTCTCATTCAAGAAAATATATTCAATTCATAGACTCAATTATGTTCAACACGAACCTCAATGCGTTTCAGCAGAAACAAGGAAAAGCGTTAGTAGTACATGTGTTTCTAGTTCGGCAACAACTCTCAGTACACATGTACGAGTATAAATATATTTTAGTTTCTGTATGTAGCTGTTGCCTCAAACTAGTGTATTTTTTTCTACTTGATGGTCTTGGGTTCACTTTCAAACTGTTTGCAGCCAGACAAACACACTGCATTTTAACACTGAAGCCTTGTTTGGACACCAACATTTTTTTGAAATACGAATATCGGAAGATATTTGCTGGAAAGTAAAGAAACTTTTGAGAATTTTAAGTTTATGTCTGATAATATAAAAATTAAAGTAATTATAATTACATTTCGAATAAAACCAGACGGAAAAGTTTATAAGCTAATGGAGAAGCTTAAAACATGAGTTCACTATTGCCAAATTTTGAACAAGCTGGAAAAAGTGAATTTTGCATTAAAAACCATCTCTAGAAACAAGGGTTTGATATATCCTACGAATATGAGAACTCTGCGCTATTTATTTCAATGGATAAGGGGTTTATTGCGTTTTGTTGTAGGCTTGCTAGCACAAGTGCCGCTGTGCGTTCAGATCGCCTAAAAGAGGTGACCACGCCAGAAATGTTCGATAAAATTTTATAATATTTGTTGATCGGAAAATGAAAGTACGTGAGGTGACTAAGTCTGAAGACGATTACGCCAATTTTCACATAAATCTTTGGACATGATAAAGCTATCTGAGAGATGGGTACCATGAATGCTAACATATACGATTTAAACGTCCACACACAACCCTCCCTCTTTCCTCCTCCTTAGCCTAACAACCAGTTCGCTAGTTTCAGCACAGTATGAATGTATGTTTATGTACGGATCATCCCCTGAGTGCTGACCCTAGATAAAGAAAACCCGATGGCCGCTTCAAAGGAGTATTTGGAGTTGAAAACGCCAAGTTTAAGCGATTTGCGAACACCTATTTGGCGATTTCAAATCACAAAACCATACTTCTTGCGTTATACGTTTCTCAGAACACCTATTTGCCGTTTTCAAATCGAAAACGCCAAATTTAAGCGATTTGCATTTCTCAGCAAATGCCTGTATGATTACAAACTCAACTTGCTGCTGGTATTTGGGAGCAGGTAATCCAGGTAGTTTAGCTTAGGTTGTACAGACTGCCAGTTACTTGAAACCAGCCAACTTGGGTCCTTTTATGGTCCCTTTGCATTGCCTTACCATCCACCGACTTTTCAGATCCAAAACAAGCCGAAAACCGGATAAAAGAATCCAGTCCCTTGACCCCGTATTCCGATATATCTGCTATCTAACCCGTGCAACATTTGTCCGCCCAGATACAGCACTCTCATAGAGCAAAGAGACGGGCACCGACAGGGGAAGTGCTCAACACTCTTTTCCTCGTCTTCGTCCCTGCAACTTCTATAGAAATCATTAAATGGCAGATTTAACGTTCTAGCATGTGTCCCTATAAGACAACGTCTTGTCAAAACTGACACCAAAGTAAGCATCCTTCGCTGGGAAAAACCTCCTCAGGAGCATAGTCCTCCTATGATCAAAATCCACGTAACTTCAGCGAGTAAAAACTTGTTTGAACAGTTGAGGACATCATCTTGGGAAGTAACAGAGTCCACAGCTTTATACGTCACAGATTCAAGAGCAAGCAATTTCCCTTAAATGTAAATATTAAATTTTTCGACATCAATATTTTTCCCGCATTCGCTCAACCAAACAACTTGCCGATGAGTTCCGATTTTGCTTCCGTACATTGGCATAAATTGATGGGAAATATAAAACTAGCTATGTAGTTCCTGTTGACAGTTATCGGGAAGAGTGCATGCAAGGGTTAATCTTTTTATAAATTGTTTAAATTTAAAACTTCTTCAAAACTATAGGAAAGAAAATCAAAAATAAAATGCCCATATCCATTGTTCGTATTAAAAGATGTGGTCTTGTTTTCACAAAAAACTAAATTATTCCTGACAATTTTATATTTCCTTTCCCATTTTGCGTGGGCAGTTGTACCAGTACTTGAAGTTACCTGAGAATTTAAAAAAGTAGTCGTAGAAGTGAGCATGAATAATTTTTGCTTCATAAAAGCTTTTCAGGAATATTACAAACATATAAAAATAATTTGCCACAGTCCAAGTGATTTTGTGATTTTAGATATAACAAAAAGTGGCCGTAAAACTGGTGGTATAAAACTAATGTAGGCCATGATGAACACAAAAAATAATAATTACAAATTGGTGTATTAATACTATAAAAAAAACGATGTATCATTTTTATTTATATAGATTTTAAATGAACTGAAACAAAAACATATTTAACACTTTACTTCAAGGGCTTAGCTGCGTAAAACGAGTGTGAGTTGTATGCTGTGTTTAGCTTGCTCTAACAACTTGTTTTTATTTCATTAAGTGTTATTTGTTTCTCCATTTCGCCTCTTCGCATGATAAAGAAGAAAAAAAAAGTGTACCTACTACAATTTACGCAGCGGATGACTGACTTGTATTTAAAGTGTTTGTTTTGTTTGTTTTTCTGCTGTTGAAATTTACCATCGTTGCGGCGAGACCGTAACGAAGCACCGCACCAGCTGTTTGTTTACCATTGCACTTGACATTAACATTGAAAAATGTATGTGTGTTATTTTGAAATCTTAGACATGTTGGTATCTAATGTCTGTGATCTAATTGCAGCGCTCGAGGAAGGTGTTGTTGACAACCCAACAGTTTTAACAACTGAATCACTATTATTAATATGTAAGTGGTTAAGCAAGAAATGTATTTGGCTATTGAAGCCGCAGGTGCTTGAACAAAGTTAGACAGTATTAATTGTTATTTTTTCAAATTAATTGAAATGAAGGTAAATAAAACAATTGTTGAATATAAATTATTTTAGGGTTTGATGGAAACAAAAAGTATATGTTGTTTACCTTTCTTGACCTTGAGCATAATAAGTTTTACAGGAAATTATAAACAATTAACTTGTGGAATATAATTTAAATATATTTATTGTAAAATTTTGGAGTATAAACATGACATTCTTAAAGCTGTTAAAAGAAAACAACATATTTTCAAGCCGTTTTGATAACGAATGGTTTTAAACTGAACTAACTAACAAGTTTATGGCTGAATGATTACCACTCTAGTTGATTCCATTGGTGTAAGTACCAATTACTTGGTATTTTACAGCCTGTCGAGTCACATAAAAGAATTGTCATAGTCATGTCATAGTCACCTACTAGTCATATTACATTTTGTAATGCAGATAATTCAAAACCATTTATTATTTTCAGCCATAATCTTTTTATGTCACATCTATACTATTTGTATTACAAGGAAATAAATGTCATAGCTATAACAAAGTGAGATAGTAGAATCCAATTATAGCCAGGTTATGATATCCTAAAAGCCACAACTTATTTATAAATCTAAGTTATGTGAAACAGTCAGGCATGTTATGATTATGTCATATTTATGCTAATGATATGGCCATAACAGCAATTTTATAGTTATACCATAGTGACATAGAATGACCAATGCATATTTTTGCCATAGCCATGTTATATTCTTGCCATTTTTTCAAAGCCATAACCTAACTCATAGGTTGCATGCAATCTGTCATGTCATGACAATGTCATATTTGTGCTAATAATATTACCATAACAGAAATGTTATAGCTAAACTATAGTGACATATTATAAGCAATGTTGAGTTGTGTTATAATCATGCCACCACGATATCCTCAAAGTCATAACTTATTCATAATTCAAATCATATCATGATTATTGCATATTTGTATTAATATTATTACCCTGACAGTAATGTCATAGTTATACCATAGTCACGTTGCATAACCAATGTATTGTCATCATTTCATAGTGGTGTTATAATCACTTCATTATGATATATTCAAAGTCAAGACTTACTCATAAGTCGCAGTCCTTTATAATAGTCAGTCATGTCATGATTACGGTATATTAGTGTTAATATTATTACCTTAGCAGTAATGTCATATTTTACCATAAACATGTCAGAGTCATGTTATAAAAATGCCATTATGAAATGCTCAAAGTACTGACTTATTTATAAGTCGAAGCCATATATAATAGTCAGTCAAGTCAATATCATATTTGTTTTAGTATTATTATCATTACAGAAATGTCATCATTTATTAGTATTATAACCTGGTAAAATCATAACACCATCATAACCTCTAAGCCATAACTTATTTATAAGTCAAAGTATGGCGGCACAGGATTGTGGTGACGGAGTTGTATAAAAAAATGCTCATTTATATTTAATACAGCTGTTGATCACTTAGTCATTCAAAGAAATGCACAACATAATGAGACTTAAGGTTACTTTTACAAAAAGTCTAATTTATTCAATAAAATTGTAAGTCTTATATACTTATGAAAAGCGTTTTAGCCTTTCTAACTTACTCTAGCTTATCTATTTTACATTTCCTTTTCTTTCAAAGCCATGAAGTTGGTATTCAGCACAAATTACAATACAATGCATATCTATGCACTCAATTTCATATGATATTCACTCATAGTCAATTGCATTGAAATGCCTTAAATTTGTTTCAGTCACACAAGCTGACTACACATATTAATGTTACAACATTTTCGTACAGTGTTTGGACAACATATTTATTCTTTTGAGTGATTGTTGTTGTGGTACACTACAAAAGCATGTATAATAGTAAGACATACCATGATTATGTTCTATATGTGTTAATATTAATACCATAAGAGTAATCTCATAATGACACTATAGTCACATAGTGTAAGTAATCTTTAGTCGTGTCATAATCATGTTATAATTATGACACTATGATATGCACACAGTCATAACTTATTCAAAAGCCGAAACCATGTCAGTCTTTTCATGTTCACATTTATGTCATATTTATGTTAATATTATTACCATAACAGTAATGTCATAATTTTACCGTAGTGACATAGTCAGTCTTTTCATGTTCACATTCATGTCATATTAATTTTAATATTATTACCATAACAGTAATGCCATAGTTATACCGTAGTGACATAATTTGACCAATGTATAGTAATGTCACAGTCATGTCATAATCATGATATTATGACATCTCCAAAGTCATAACTTATTCACATGTCAAAATATGTATAATATGCAATCATTATATCGTATTTATTTATTAATGCGCATTATAATTATATCACTACTGTGAAGTAGACTATCACATCTGTAGTAGTCATGCTGCAGTACTCTTCTTGCGATAACTAAATTGAAATGCCAGAATTCATTGGAAGTGATATCAAAGTTTCTGTCACCTTTGCTGGATAATGTTCAAAAAATCAAACCATTGTCAAGTATAAACTTTATACATGATCGTTGTTTTGTCAAGCAGTTGTTATGATACAGACGTGTTACTTGATAGTCGTATCAAAATCATTCCATAATGTCACAGCGTGATGTGATATGTTATCGTTTTGTAGGCATGTTATAACTATATTATAGCCACTTTGAACAAAAACCCTGTTATAGTTATTCCAAAGCCTTGTCATAGTTATCTTATGGTTATTTCATAGTTAGTTAGGATTTCCGTCACATCCTTGAAACAGTCATTTCATATACATATAACTCAAAGCCATATATAGCTTAAACCTTTGCTATGTAGTTTTTATTGTATAGTTATGTTATAGTCAGTCATGTCATGGTTATGTTATACTCATATTAAAATCTGTACCACAAAATTAATTTCGTAGTTGTACCACAGTGACATGGTATAATTATGTCATAGTCAGTGACAGCATAGTCATGACATATAGTTAAATATTTTCGTCTAGTAGTCATGTTATAACTATATTATAGCCTTTTTGTGTTATAGCCATGACAGCATAGTCATGACATATAGTTAAATATTTTCGTCTAGTAGTCATGTTATAACTATATTATAGCCTTTTTGTGTTATAGCCATTTCAAAGCCTTACCATAGTCATCTTATGCTCATTTCATAATCAAGTAGTCATGTCACAGCTTTATAATAGTATACATTACTATTATAAAGCTGTATATAGTCAAAGCCATATGTAACTCATATCTTCGCTGTCATGTCATGTCAGAATTGTGTTAGTCATATAATGATCATATTAATCATGAAAATCTTTACCATATAATCAATATCATAGTTATACCCCAGTGACATGGTATAATTATGGGTGTCATGGTCGTGTCGAAATTTGGCTATAGTCATATTATAACCTTGCAATTGTGATGTCATCAAAATCATAACATATTCATATCATAATTGCACTTGACTAATTGCCATATCATCTTTTGACTTAAGATACAAAATAATTTATATTCAATTGGCTTAATTTGTTGAGTTTCCGTTGAAGTTGGTGTGCACATCACCCTAAAGCATTTTAGCACGCATAAACTTGAAAATAAAAAAAAGAACTCACACAAATAGAGTTAAAAGAAAATTTGCATAAAGTTAAAGTTTGCAACAATTTGCAAATTTGAAACTGAAGTTTTGCTCTAGTAAAAGAAATAATTAAAACAACTAAAGCGTAATAAGAGCTTCCTGTCTAAAGTTGCTTAGAATTTAGTTGAAAGAATAAAAAGCTTTAGGGGAAGTTTGAAACGTAGAATGCAGTTGTCTGTGTAAAAATAATATCGTTGCGTAATCAAGTCATACTATAGTTAAGTCAGAGTATAGTAATAGTTTTGGCACAATCCATCAACAGACTAGCATATTTAATATACAGATATAGTATATTACAATCATGTTATAGTGATGTCATTGTGATATTGTGGATATATAGTTCCGGTCAAAGTTATAACATATTCATAATGTAGTTTTAACATATTCATGTCATAGTTTTTATACAACTATGTCATATCAATTTCATGTCATATTCCACATTAATTTCATATGACACATTTATTTCATAACAACTGAAAATTTATAGTACAATTTATATTAATACCTTAAAGAGAGGGGTTTACGTGTATGTGATTAAAAACAGCCGGACTATGATATTAAGCTATAATGACATTTTCATACATAAGTCACTGGAAAGTGATATATACATCTATGTCGCCTCAATGCCATTTTGTCTTTGTTGGATAATTTACCCATTTTTCAGTCATAGACATGTGTAAGCTTTCGATATTTTGTTGCCATAGATATTATGTAACAGACATGTCTTTTAATTGTGATATTAAAATCATGCTCATGTCAAAACCGTGTAGTCACATTATAGAAATATGTAAACTTTGTATGTATTTATTACCTGAACAGATATTATGTTACAAACAGGTTTTCTGATTGTCATATCAAAATTATTCCTTGATGTCATGTTCATATAAAAGCTGTGTGACATTCGTTTTGCAGTCTTGCTATATCCATATTGATATGACATGTCATAGTCCTACCGGAATGATGACAAAGTCTGGCCATAGTCTTCTTATACTCATTTCACAGCCACCTAATGTCATACTGCAGCCTTATGATAGTCATATAATAAAGATAAGTTAAAGATATGTATAATAGTGAGCCATTGTCATGTCAGAATGATTCCTTGATTTCATGCTCATATAAAAGCTGTGTGACATTTGTTTTGCAGTTTTGCTATAACCATATTGATATGACATGTCATAGTCCTACCGGAATGATGACAAAGTCTGGCCATAGTCACCTCATACTCATTTCATAGCAGACTTAATGCCATACCGCAGCCTTATGATAGTCATATAATAAAGATAAGTTAAAGATATGTATAATAGTGAGCCATTGTCATGTCAAAATGATTACTTGATTTCATGTTCATATAAAAGCTGTGTGACATTCGTTTTGCAGTTTTGCTATAACCATATTGATATGACATGTCATAGTTCTACCGGAATTATGACAAAGTCTGGCCATGGTCTTCTCATACTCATTTCATAGCCGCCCAATGTCGTACCGCAGCCTTATGATAGTCATATAATAAAGATAAGTAAAACATATGACTAAAACAGTGAGTCATGACATGATGATGTCGTACTTACGAGTACATATATTAAGATTATTACTATTAATGTCATAGTTATATCATAATGACATATTATAATCATGTCATTGTCATAACATCGTAATGTTATAAATTATAATATCATCAAAGACATAACATATTTAAATCATAATTGAAATTTTGTATTATAATAATTATATCACTGTTATGTTTTTAATAGTCGGGATGCAGTACATATCGCACTCTAAATGCAAAATAGTTGCAACTCAAAATACTAGAATTTCAGGAGGGGCAAAAAACTGTTTATGTAAGAAAGATTGTAATATATGTATAAAGAAAATCTTATTATATTAAATATTATAAAAAAAATTCAATATTTAAGAAAGTGCTGCTATAATTTTTTCAATTTTATATTATCTGCCTGGCTCACGATGTCGTATCGTTAACGTTCGCTAATGTTTTATATTAGAAATAAGTGACCTATAGTCAACTATTATTCAACTAACAGATATATGGGAGATAGACAAGATAAATAAAAAAAAAAACTAAAGCTTATAAAAGGCACCGGAATAGGTTTTTGGCTTTAAAAATTATGACGAACGTTTACGAAACAACATCGTGAGCCAGGCAGCATGTTTACGAAATCGTAAGAAACTGACTTTCATGGAAAAAAAAGTCAGTATTGGAAAATTTTGATTTGTGACCCTTTTGTATATAGGGTGCGATGTCTTCAGATGATTGTTTATATTACAATTGCAAATTGCCGTATATCTAATTGTCACCCTTTTCTTTAGATGTTTAAAAAGAAACACCAGAATCGATAGTAAGTGATATGTAATTCTTACGTCACATTTATTGAATAAATTTCACAAAGTCCACGTTTTAAATTTAGATATGTTCGTTGCCTTCACAGGTGGCTATTATGACATAAATATGTCAGCTGCTATTCCAGCCAAGTCATTCTGCGTTCTTTTAGTCATATCACATATAGTTACTTGTTTTCATTTTGTAGTCATGTTATAATTATGTGACAGCCATTTGATGTGATATGTAATGGTCCAGTTATAGTAATTTCAAAGTATTGCCATTGTCATGTCAGAGTTTTACAATAATTATGTTATACACATAATACAAAAGCAGGTATTGCTCATGTCATTGCTAAGTACTGTTTATTTCTTACATGTGCCATAGTCATATTTTAATATACAATAAAAGCAATGTTAAAGTTATAGCATTGTGATATATTATAATCATATCATGGCTATGTTATAGTCATGACATTATGATATAGTCAAATACCTAAAATATTTATGTCACAATTGTAATTTTATCTCAATATTATTAAATTTATTTATCATAATTGCAATATTATTGTCAATTATTTTAATTTTATCCTAATAAATTAATTAATTATTTTATTAAAATTTATATTATGATAACACCATTGCTATGAATTAGAGTCATTTCTTTAATACTGCAGTAACTTCCTTAAAATGATTAAAAGTGGAATGAGTATGAAGTAATATTATTATGTCATAGTCATCCTATCTGATGGAGGAAGTGATATTTAATTGCTTTGTCAAAGTCTCTTTAATCTGCGCTGAATGGTCTTCAGACAATCAATTTATTGTCCTGTGCTGGCTACACACACCTTCAGTTTCCTTGTCAGGCAGCTTAAAGACCTGCTGTTAAAGACATGTCCACTGATTGTCATGAAATATCATGACACATAGTTTGCTGTTAGCGTTTTGTAGTCATATTGTTGTCATATTATATTATATTGATATGATATGCCATAGCCCAGTAATATCTATTTAAAAGTCTTGCAATAGTCATTGTATACTCATCTTATACTCAGCTAGTAGTCACGTCATATAACTTGGACATGCCACCAGACCACCTACATCGAATTTAGCCCCATTATGTTGCATGTCATAAATTTAGCAAGTGAGGACAGTAATGTAATATAATTAGAATAGGAACTGGTCCAAGATAACCCTTAAACTGATCTATTGTGCTTTCTCAGTTTCCTCCACACAGGCTTAGCAACCGGACTAGTTTCTTCAATGGGAGTGTTGGCAAGTAAAGTTCACCGAGCATAAAGCCATGTGTAACTGATTTTATACATGTGGCATGCTTAGTCATGACATGGTTATGTCATGTTAAATTCATGCCATAGAGTAAGATCAGATAGGGCGATTTTATTTGCCCAACTTTCTCACAATTTTCTTTTAAATTTGCTTTTATGTTTACACACAAAACTGTTTTTGGCAGTTCTTTTGCTTTCCCTAGCTTTTATTTCTTACAATTTACATTGTATATTCAAATACTCAAACATATATAGGAGAAAAGTATGCAATTCCTGAGAAATGCTGAGTACCCTCTTATTGCCCTCACCGAAAGCTTCTATACAGTCAAGAATTCTCCAACTAAAATTGCCATGTCTGACCTGGCAAACAGTTCGATTAAAGTGTCGAGTTATAATCATGTTACCGTCAATGTCATAACATATTCATTTCATAAGAATAACGTGACATAGTCACATATGAATTTCAATGGAATAACAAACATTAATTGTTTCATTTTAATATTTATAAACATCTTTTAAATAATTGAAAATTAAAGCTATTATAAAATAATAATGTATTCAAGCATTTCTAATGAAATAAAGATAAATTATTTTATTTGTTAGGAAAATAATTACAAGAACATCTACAGACATGCTGACACAGACAGACACTTTGCAAATTTTAAGTTGACACTTAAGCACAACAGGAAAATTTGTTTAGTTATTTTACAACAAATTATTGAATTTGAATTTTGCAAAAATATATTTATATATGCGTGATTCTCATTTTAAGGTAACATATTATTGTTCTTAATTTTAACTTTAATAGTTTTATTATGCCATAAGAACGCAACAACAACAATAAAACCCTTGGTGGTTGATTTACACGAAATTTCACGTTCTATAGATCATACATGATCATGATCATGTTTGTTGGTTATTATGTTTTTAGCTTTATGTTGTATGTGGGGATGTGTACTCACACTAACAACACGCATTTTAACTTCCCGCACAGTGGGTTAGAAGTGATACAAATTCGTAACAAAATTCAGTATTAGGTCTATAATTAAGCCCTCAATCAACGCTTGCTGACTATTGAACTTTATTATCAAAATGCTGGCTCGTGCACTTCTTACATTTTCGCCCTCTCCTGCACACGGTCGAGTAACCCCAAAATAGACTTTGAGGCATCGGCCCAAATATGAGAATTGTATTCCATTTTCGGTCGGATGTAGTTGGTATAAATAGTAAGGAGGTCAGATGGAGTGAAGTACATCTTACACCGTTTCAAAAAACCGAGGCACTTGAATGCTTCTTTAGAGACATGAAAAATGTGTTTAGTCCAGCGAACGTTACACTGTATCTTCATTCCAAGTGCATCCGATCCCATACATGAGTACAGATGAAGCAGCACTTGCGGTCGTTTGTTTGTGTGTTAATAAACAACACTGGGTCTTACGAGCGTTGAAGGCAACCCTGTTTTTACGACCCCTTTAGGAGATTAATAGAAGATCACTATTCAGTGAGTCGTTCATATTTAGCCTCTTGGCAGCGATCTCTGATAGTCTGGGCCTATAACTAAAATAGTACGAGTGGCAAATGCTGCTGGCATCCGCGAAAGAGTAGATAGGGTTGGAAGTTTGATAGAGAAGATCGTTGAGGAAAATAAGAAATAGAGCAGGAGAAAGAATGAAGCCTTGCCGTACCCCTGAGTTAATCTTGACCTCGTCAACCACTCGTATAGCGCGGTCTCTGACAAAGCTCGTTATAAACGGAGAAAAGTCATCACAGGCACCAAAAGCTGTAAGTTTTGCCAGCAGTGCACCATGCGACACTCTGTCAAATGCTTTGGAAATATCCAGAGCCATCACTTTACGTTCACCGAAATGATGGATTTAGTGACAACATTTCTCTGAGAGATATACCATAAGATCGCCAGTAGAACGACCCTTGCGAAATCCATATTGGCAATCACAAAATAATTTATGCGAATCTAGATATCTCATAAGGTGATAGTTAACCATACTTTCCAAGAAAGCGCAGAGCAAATTGCAATTGGTCGGTAATTTTCAGGGTTATTTGCTTCAACCTTTTTGGGGATTGCCGTTACATTAGCAATCTTCCAGCACGATGGAAACTCGCCAACATGGTAAAGTATGCTGAAGAGGTGTGCTAATGGACGCGCAAGCATTCAAGAACACTGCTTCAAGACCAAAGCTGGAATGCCATTCGGTCCAGGAGTCTTATTTATGTCGAAGTCGGCCAAAACCCTTTTTAACTGCTCGAGCCCGGGAACATATCTTTGGCATAGTTACAGGTACTCTTTCGAGCTCGGGGAGTGGTTGACTGCTTGCCGGCAAGTAGGAGTTGCTTGGAAAAACTGTTAAAAAGTGGTTTTATCACATAAAAAAAGAAGCCTTTGGTATGAGAATCACCCATATAAATATTTATATATATGTACATATGTATTTCATATAATTATTTTAGTTTGTGTGAAACTTAAAATGTTTATAAAGTTTTGCAATAATAATACAAACAAACCCTGACACACTTGATGCTGTGCTGCTTAATGAAAAATACAATAAAACTCAGCAGTTTCTTTGGAACATTTGAGTAGAAAATGTCATTGTATTTGACCTGTTACTGGGTCAGCTGATCGATCATAGAGTCATTTAATACTAGTATATTACGAAATTTATTTACTTATAAGTCATGAAGATAAGTCATGATAAAAAAAACAGAAAAAGTGTGCCTTTAGTTGTATAAATTTACAACAATTTTTATTGGGAATTAAGTTACCTAAAATAAGTTTACTTTTTTTATCCCTTTCCAATTAAGTATTCACATAAGATGGAAGGACTATTAGGGCGATAAAATCTTTTTCATGTATTTTTAGTTTATTTTTATATTTTGTGGAAAAAGGGATCATATAGTAAAAACTAGAACAAATTATAATGAAAATAAAAGGATAATAAAATTGCTTAACAAAAAAAAAAGAATCGTAGTCACGGCAAACCTCAGCATTTTGTACTAGACCAACCAAAAGCGGAAACGTACATGGGAAAATACTTATGAGGAAAATAAAACAAATCCCTGGGCTGCTCTGCTATAAGCCAAAAAACATATTAACTTATGGCAGAGTAGCACTCATGCTTCTATTCAGCTTTGCTGCCAGCAAACAAGCATCATACAGTACAACACACAAGTGGACGGGCAACTGGGGAAGAAAATTCATAGAACATATTTTCCGTTTTATCTTAAGCTGACCCAAAGCACACCGTGTTACTTAAAAATTATCAATTCTAACAGAACGTGACACATTGTGGTTTGAAACGACCAAACAAACAGTAGTCACCGACATAACATACATATGTACATATAATAGTGTCTAAGGAAAAAGACTGCCAAGCCAAGCATACAGACAAAAAGTTGTTTGTAAAAGGTCTTAATGCCTGAAATAAACTTAAACTATCGTTTTTTGTTGTTGTTTTTTTGCTTTGCTTGTAATACGCTTACATTGTGGTCAGCTGAGGTGTAGCATAGTCGTGATGTTTTACTGTTTCCTTGTCTTATTTGTTTATCAACGTAACAGTATATGTGTATGCTTTGGCTTCAGCCAAAGAAGACACTGTGATAAAACGTTTGAAACATGATTGCAAAATACACACTCACTTGTAACACGTATCAACTGCATTCTCTCCTTTACCAAAACAAACCAAAGTTTAAAGAAAAAACAAAAAAGAAATGCCAACGAAAACATTTAATCCCATATAATTTATTTAAATAACGTGTCAGAGTGACACTCATAAAGTAGAGTGCGTTTAAATGTGACAAAAACTTTTTGGAAAGAGGGGACGACAAATAAGGCAAAAACTTAAAGGCCTTAAATAATAAGTTAAAGTCTTGATTAAATTAGGGGAAAGTCAACTGTTTCTGCCAGTAAACAAGATAAAGATGACTTACAGTATGATATGTAAATTAGCTAAAATGGCTCAGTAGCTGCAGTAACTGGGTGGAAAAAACAGCAAAATTGACACCATACGTTGACAAAGGTAATTTAAGCTCGTTTGTGCTTATGCTGACAAAGGAATTTTCAAGCAAAACTTTGCAAATAAATAATATAACATTGCAGCATGTCTGGTTGTGACATGAAATGTACGCTGTGCATTTAAGGGTAAAGCATATTTCGTCGCACTTTGACAATGGAATTATTAAGAAAATCTTTGCTAAAAAAGAAATAACTTCGAAAAATTTATTATAGTCAATGGGTTGCAACAAGTTACAGTAAATTCTCCAATTTTATTTAATTTTTTTGTTCTTTGAGCTTTTAACAAAAGTTGATAATATTATTGTTTTTGCCGATGATATTGTTATATATCATTCGTATAACAAAATAGAAAAAATTAATAATTTACATAGTCATTTTAGAATGATAGAAAAATATGGCAATTGAAAATTTACATTATGTTAATAGTACATAATACGTGTAACAGCAATATAAAAAATAATTGGAACTCTTTTTGTGTCAAATCGATGAATAATATCAACATGCCAAATACACCAGTAGTTAAATATTTTTTTTTTTTTTAATTTTTTATGTTTTTTTAAGTTTTTAATTTTTAATTTTTCAATGTGATAATATTGTTAAGAATTTTTCTTTGTGTATGAATTAATAACTTTTCTTGGTGTATAGATTTTTTGTATATAGAAATTTTTTGACAACAATTTTTAAAATTGAAAAATTTTTTAATAACATATTAATCAAGGCGAATTCATAACAGGTGAAATTGACAGCGCATTTAAATTTTTTTTTTTTTTTTAATTTTTATCTGTTTCAGATGTCAATGGCATATTAAAACAAAATTGGGAAAAAAATTTAAAACAATTTTTTAAACTATGTATTCTATCTTGAGCGCCAGATATCACCTTTTCAAGCTCTATGATCTGAGACTTTAAGTTTCACGAGAAAATTAAAAGTTTCACATTATAATTAAGTTTTTCTTTTATACAATTAAGTTTTTTATTCACTATTTAAGCTTCTAACATTTATACCAGTAAAAAATTATAAATAGCTTGTTTTTTATGTTTCCCAGCTATCTATATGTCGACATTTCATAGGAACTACCCTAATCATCAGTAGACTTTGGAAATTTTTGAAAGATATTCCGAAACATTAATTTTTATATCCCAACAATCCAAATAAATTGCTGAGAATTTAAAAAGAAAAATGCTCTAATAATATCCGTCAAAACACAAAAAGCAAGCCTTTCCATTTATAAACGTCTCTAACATTTCTTTACACCTTTTCTTTACATTGTTCATTTGTTTGCAAAAATTATATTGGATGATTAATTTTGCGCCACCTTGTCCACTATGTAATTTTTAATTATTATTATAATTTTTTTTTTTGTAAAATTTACTGAACTGCAGAAAATAAACGATTTTTGGCTAAAATTCAAAAATTTATTCTTTACTCATCTTTAGCCCACAGCATGACCTCACCTATAACTTTAATCCTAGTCAATTGTACAAATCAAAAATCCTGTTTTATTTCTGGCTTTTCCCTCTCACATGACAGCACAATTATCGAACAAAATTATTTATTTACTTTCAACTAAAAACGAGTTCTCCGGTCAGCGACCATTGTCAGCCACAATAATTCACGGCATTTGTTTCATTTTAGGAGTTTTGCCGAAATATATGGAAATCGCATCAACAGCATTTGCAGCAAACTGAAATGCAACACATGCAATTTAAATTGTATTTGTTGGACAAAGATTTATTAAAATGAAAAGTAAACATTTTCGAAAAGAATCACTGAACGCTGGATGTTGTCAAAGACAAGCAAACATGGATGTTGTTGAGGTTTTCTAAACCTTAAAAATAATGGGTGATTTTATAAGAACTATCGGAAATTAAAAAAAAAAACACACATAAAATTCAGAAAAATGCATGATATATTTATTTGGATCGATAGTTGGGTCGATATAATGTTTGAAGATTATCTCATGCAAATGTTGGCTGCGGCTGCGCCTCAAATGGTCCATCCGCTTAGTCCAATTTTGGCATACTCTTTCCAACATTTCGGCCGGTATCTCATGGTGGCAATGTTGGCTTCCAGTGCGTCAATCGAAGCGGGCTTGTCGCTATAGACATTAGCCTTAACATAGCCCCACAAAAAATAGTCTAGAGGCGTTAAATCGCACGATCTGGGCGGCCAATTGACTGGTTCCAAGCGTGAAATAAACTGTTCACCGAACTCGCCTCTCAATTGGTCCATTGTTTCGCGTGCTGTATGGCATGTGGCACCGTCTTGTTGAAACCACATGTCATGCAAGTCAAGCTCTTCCATTTTGGGCAAAAAGAGTTTGTTATCATCGCACGGTTCGCATCATCTTTGAAGAAATACGGCCCAATGATACCGCCAGCCCATAATCCGCACCAAACGGTTGTTTTTTGTGGATGCATTGGCTGCTCTTCACTCCAAATACGGCAGTTTTGCTTGTTCACGTATCCATTCAACCAGAAATGAGACTCGTCGCTGAACACAATTCTTCGATAAAAAAGTGGATCTTCATCTAACTTTTCAAGAGCCCATTCACCAAAAATTTGGCGTTGTGGTAGGTCGTTTGGCTTCAATTCTTGCACCAGCTGTATCTTATAAGGCTTCACACCCAAATCCTTCCGCAAAATTTTCCACGTAGTGGAGTAACAGAGGCCCAATTGCTGCGAACGGCGCCGAATCGAACACTGGCCGATACGGCTGCGATATTTTCTTCAGTTCGCACTCTACGTAAGTGTGTTGGTGGTTTAATGTCCAACAATGTAAATTTGGTGCGAAATTTTTTTACAATAGCCCGAATAGAAGACTCAGTAGGTCGATTAAACTGACCATAAAATGGAAGAAGTGCGCGATGAACTTTCTTAACAGAGCACGCATTTTGGTAATAAAATTCAATAATTTGCAAGCGTTGTTCGTTTGTAAGACGATTCATGATTAAATTATAGACCAAACTGAAGATGTTTGACAGCGACACAAGATACAAAACGTGCGTGAGCTGTCAAAACTAGTGTTGCCAAAAAGATAATAGCAAAAAAATCACTCGTTAGTGTTGACAACATTCGAACACGATAATGCAAAATGCAGTTTGCGAGTTGTATTTTAGTTTAATGCGTTTGTATGGAGGAGTGCACGCTATAGCATACAAGAAGGTGAACTATATTCTAGGATATATTGAGGAATCAACGCTTTTTTGTAAAAGTATTTAATACAGTAAAATTATTTGTCTATTTTGTAAAAACATTTTGAAAATATTTATTTACTAAAGAAATTAGGTCAAACAGATTGTACTGGTAATAAAATACACATATGTAAAACTATTCAATAGAGCAAAAAATTGTGAAGAGAGCTACAAATAATATTCATTTTTTTTTTATTATTTTCCTTTAAATTGTTAAACATTGGCAACTTGACAGCTGAAAGCAACTTTTTGCTGCCACGTTTGTTTGCTTCATAAGCAAATTAAAGCCAACTCAAAAAAAAAAGCGTTATGAAATAAGGCAAACAAATGCAGCAACAAAAAGGCGGAGTGGTAAAGTGACCAGTGGTAGAGATTTTGCTGCCATGGAAATCTCGCGTGCTTAGTTTAGTATTTAATAAAGTTTAATTGGACACCCTGATTCTGCTGGCCACTATTTTGCAAAAAAAAAGAAGACTAAAAATATATTTTGCATGCCACAGCACATTTTTTTGTTGCCAACATGCAGCATATTTCACTTTCAGTTCAAATAACACCGTTACCTACTTGCATACATTTGTTGGCAAGGATATTGAAACGTTTTCAAAGCAAAAACAAAAAACAACAACAACAAATACAAATACAATTAATATTTTATGCAGCAACAATAATAGAGTAAAAGGACACGATTGAACAAACAAAGTGAATATGATTTGCCAATGGCACAATTGACTCAAATTGTTGGCGCTTTTTTTTTTTTTTGCCGGTTTCACTCCATTAATTACTTTTTTTACTTTTAATTTTTCCCTTTTGTTTAAATTTACATACATACGAGTATATTCATTGTTATTGTTTGCTCTTACCACTAACACTGTCATTTATAAGATGTATATCTTGTTGTGTTAGTTTATCAAATAAATAAATAAATAAATAATGTTGCAAACAAATTCTTGTGTCCGTTCGATCTGTCCTATTCATTTTATTTATTTGACTATATTTTGATGTGTGACATATTTTGAGGTCTTCTGCTCTTTGTTTCAAAGCAACTACTGTAATCGATATTTGAACGCAGTAAATAAATGGAAGCAAATTAAATAAATTAATTTAACAACAATTATTAAATTTCCGCTGGAAGTATACAAGCTGACGCAAAATTAATCCTCCAATTTCGTTTTTGAAGAAGTCTTTTACTAAATAAATAAAACTTCTTCTGAGAGTTGGATATTTTTCCCCGGAGAAGAAGTTTTGCTTTGGCGTACACCAAATAAGTGCACTCTGCATTCTGGTGCACAGAGGGGAAGAACTGTCTCGTTTGTTTGTGTATATGTCTAAAGGTACAATTATGCGAACGTCCACGTACGTTTATGGAACGGTCATTAGTATTTAAGTATACATTAATAATGTAAGTGCTTACTGAAATGAACTGTCACGTTGCCGGAACGTCTCAACCTGTTTAAAATAGAATTTGACGCCGTTGTTACGTGACATTCGTAGACCAGTGCTGGAACTCTTATATGAGAGATGGTATTCTGGCACATTAACCCCTTTTTGGAACTTTTTCAGTGATGCAAAAATAATATAACTTACAGTTTTTGCCATTTTTATCATAAGAGTTATAAGAATACTATTTAATAAAATATATTGAGTTTGAATAATGGCAATAGAAACGTAAATATATGTGCACAACTACTTCTTTAAACATAAACGTAAGTATTAATGTTAATTATTTTTCCTGTCTTCTTTGATCAAGAGTTATTAATCGCGGCAATTATTGTTATAATTATAAATAAAAATATTTCTTGGCTTTAGTCAGGATTGAAGTCCAGCTAGACGAATGATACCAACCCATCATCATATAATATTAGAAATTTTAAACATAAACTTTATATTTCTTGAAGCCAATTGGTACTTATTTGACTATAGCAAGTACGAAAACTAACTTAAAAATGCCCATCACTACGTTGAAAAGCTCAACACTGTTTCGAACAGCCGACAATAATTGACAAAAAAATTCAATTTAGCTGGAAAATATAAATAGTTTTATATTGTTTTAATAAGTGAAAATTGTTTTGTTAATAATAAAAAAATTAAAAAAAAGAAACACCGAAAAATTAGACAAAACATTGCACACTACGCTGTGTAATGTTATGTTTATTTTTTGTTGACATGTGGTACGTTTTTTAAAGTTCTATAACTATACAAACGGCCGTACGTTAAGGTACGTTAAGTTTTTTTAACATCAACGTTCGCATAACGAGGCCTTAAGTCTTTCACTAAAATTCGCTGTAGGGTCCACCTGGGGACGACCACTTCTGTCGCACGTCGTCTGGTTGATGTGTGTTTGTTCGCAGCCACATCAGTAGCCACAGCCACAACATTCTCGCCAGGAGACGATCACTTCCGTCGCACGTCGTCTGGTTGATGTGTGTTTGTTCTCAGCCACATCAGCAGCCACAGCCACAATATTCTCGACAGAAGCAGTAGTCCGGTGACGACCATGCCCTGAAATATCTGTTGTGGTTCCATTCTGTTCGAGTCGAGCAACAGTTAGAGAGACAAGACCAGGAATTCAAGCAGACCCAACACCACCGAAAGATTATTGGTTCAAAAATCGATTATTCCACGCTCTTGCGGAGTATAGCGCTCCATTGTTGGTCTGTTTGTAGTGTGCAGATATCTAGTTTACATATGTTATATATGATTGAAGAAAAACGCTATTCGCAAAAGCTATTAGATGGAGTGTCACCAGTCTTTTGCATCACTCTGTATTTAATCGTTGTAACTTCAAACAAAACTGTTCATGCCAGATCATGTCTGGTTTTGTTTTTTCCCCTTAAAAATAAATTTTTATAACATTTTCATCCGCTGTAAAGTTTATATAAAATTTTAATTAATTTTACAACTATTTACGTAAGTGTGTGTATGTGTGTTTTTTTCGTTTTAATTGTTAAACACCCAGATTTTTATCTGTTTTTGAAAACAACTTTTCCTTTACCAAAAATGCAAACGTACGTAAAAGGAATAACATATAAAATTTTCTTGAGCATTCAAACAGTGAAAAATGTTTAAAACAATTACATTATAACGAGTTTAGAGCCAAAGTTTTTCTTTAAAGGAATCTAAAGAAATTGTATAACGAAAAACCTGAATTTTGTATTTATATTTAGCCAACTTTCGGTTCTTCGCAAAAATTGCTGATTGCAAGTCAAATGTCTAGCATTTTTAGCTGCTGCTAAAGTTTTATATTCACAATTTTTTCATATCATTTTACAATTTTTTTGTCTCTTCTACTTGATGTCTGTGTAAAAACTGAAAGAAAAAAAAATATGTTGACATCATCATGAGCAGCTAATATAATAAGTCAATTCCCTAAGCGTTTAACCAAACAAGCAAACAATCAAATAAACCGAACAATCAAATAAACCAAACAATCTAAAAGCAGCCAAGACTGTGAAGCGGGGAAGTCTACCCCTGTAAAACAAACTTGAGTTCGGTTTTGATTCATAGCAAATAACAAGACAAATAAGATGTTCTTTACTTTTTTGTATTATTTACATTGTTTACATATTACCCCGCAAATGAATGAATTTTTACGAATTTATTGGTTTGTTGTTTGTTTATATATATTACTAAAAGTAACAATAGCTTTAAATATACTGCCATAAATTTGTTTCTATTTCACCCAATAATGTTTACATTATTTACCTAATGTAAAGAATTAAGACTTACTTTAAATCACAACATATTTTTTATAACAAAGAATATACAAAAAGTTTTACATCAAATAAAAAGTTCAATTTAACTAGCAGTTATTTTTGTTAATAAGTAAATTTTACAAAATTTGCTGATGAAAAAGAAATCTCATTTTACTTCACATATATTACTTTTTACATCAAGTAAATAAACCAACATGATGTACAGTTCACCTTCAAGTGAGTTAATATGCCTAAACTTTTGACAATAAAACAAATTTTTCTTGTTTTTGCTTTTTTTACATTGTTGACATACCTGTAACATTATGTCAACAATTAAAAGCTGAACCAATTTTAATCTGTATCAGTTTTACTACTTATTTAGCATTATTTATATTATATCAAATAAATAAACCAACCTGATGTATAAGTTACCTTTGAGTGAGTTAATGTGAGTAAATCAGTAAATTTTACAAAATTTACAGGTGAAAAAGAAATCTCATTTTACACCACCTATATTACTTTTTACATCAAGTAAATAAACCAACCTGATGTATAAGTTGACTTTAAGTGAGTTAATCTCACATTAATATATTATATAAAATAAAAAAATTTTACAAAATTTACAGGTGAATCTCAGTTTACATCACATATATTACTTTTCACATCAAGTAAATAAACCAACATGGTGTATAAGTTAACTTTGAGTGAGTTAATGTGGCTAAACTTTTGATAACGAAAAAAATTTTTCTTGTTTTTGCTTTTTTACATTGTTGACATACCTGTAACATTATGTCAACAATTAAAAACTAACCCAATTATAATCTGTATTTATCAGTTTTCTTACTTGTTTAGCATTATTTATATTATATCAAATAAATAAACCAACCTGATGTATAAGTTACCTTTGAGTGAGTTAATGTGAGTAAATCAGTAAATTTTACAAAATTTACAGGTGAAAAAGAAATCTCATTTTACACCACCTGTATTACTTTTTACATCAAGTAAATAAACATTGTTTACATACCTGTAATATTGTGTCGACAAATAAAAACTGAACCAATTTTAGTCTCTATACATCAGTTTTACTATTCGTTTAGTATTTTTATTACATCAAAACTTTGGAAAATATTTCATGATGTAAATAATTTTTTACACCGAGTAAATAGCTCAACAACAATAAACTAAAGTAAAGTAAATAAACCAACATGATGTTTAAGTTCCCTTCAAGTGAGTTAATGTGGTTAAAAGCAATTTTTCCTGTTTTTGCTTTTTTACATTGTTTACATACCTGTAACATTGTGTCAACAATTAAAAACTTACCCAATTTTAAACTGTATATATCAGTTTTACTATTTGTTTAGTATTATTTTTACTATATCAAAACATTGGAAAATATAACATGATGTAAATAATTTTTTACACCGAGTAAACAGCTCAGCACTACCATGTAGAGGTTTTTCAACTAGTAAATTTTGTTGACAATTTTATTAATGGAAAAACTTTTTATTTTTAATTGTTTACAAACTAGAAAAAGGCTCACACGCTTTTCTATTTTTTTTTTATATTTAAAAATTTTTATATTATAAAATATATAAAAATTTTCCATCATGTAAACAATATTTTACATCAAACGGAGCATTGAAAATGGCCACTATGTTTATTTAACTAAATAAAGTTTTTTAAACAAAATGTTTTTGTTGTTTTTTTTACATTTTTTACATAGTGTCAAAAATTATACGTTTTTTGCTTTATATTATATTTCTTTTTTTGTTACCATAATTCTTATATAATAAAAACATTTGGAAATTTTACTTCCACTAAACAATTCAAAATGGTTCGCAATTACATATTTGTAAATGAGTAAATTTTGCGGAAAATTAAAAAAAAATCTCATTTCGTGTTTTTACGTTGTTTACAATTTTTACACAGTGTCAAAAATAGAAAACGGCTCATAATACTTCTTTTTTTCTTTGTTTGGCATTATTCTTATATTATGAAAATATGTAAAAATTTTACATCATGTAAACAATTTTTTACCTCAAGTAAAAAACTTAAAATGGCTGCCAGTTGTTTTTAGTTGTTTTGCTAAGTTTTGCTAAAAATTAAAAATAATGTTGTTTTACATTTTTTACATTGTTTACATATAAGACATAGTGTCAAAAATTGAAAACTACTTACAATGTCTATGGCTTTAAATTATTTTTGTTCTCTACTCACAATGTCTATGGCCTTAAATTATTTTTGTTCTTTATTTAGCATAAGTTTTTTACTATGTAAACTTTAGAAAATTTTGTAGCATGTAAACAATTTTTTACCTCCATTTAACAATTTAAAATAATTGTCAATTACATATTTTTATGTGAGTAAATATTGCTGAAAATGTTTAAAAATAAAAAAAGTTTTCATTTCAGCTTTTAATATTTTGTAATTTTTTTTTTTTACATAGTGTCAAGAAATAGAAACGGGTCGTAATTTATTTATTTCAGTTTATTTTTATGTTTTGTTTTTGACAATTTTACTTTACGTAAAAAATTGTTTACATTAGGTAAACAATTACATGCGGTTTTAAACAATTTTCATTATATCATTTTTCGGTTTTTTACATTGTTTACATTTTTTTACATGATGTCAAAAAATTTTAACTGCTTTTGAGTTTTTTCTGCTTTACTCTATTTTGATATTTATTTTAAACATATTATTATATAATAGAATTACCTAAGCAATTTTACACTACGAGTAAACATCACATTTTACCATGTAAGCAATTGTTTACATTAAGTAAAAAATACAGCTGTTAGTATTTCTTTACGTAAGATAAAATTTTTCTAACGTTATATAAAATAAAAACAAAATATAAGAATATATTTGAATTGTTAAATTTTTTACTGCTTCCATTGTTTTTCTCGACTTTTAATCTCTTTTTTAACATTTTTTATGTAACGAGTGATTTTTTTGCTATTATCTTTTTGGCAACACCAGTTTTGACAGCTCACGCACGTTTTGTATCTTGTGTCACTGTCAAACATCTTCAGTTTGGTCTATAATTTAATCATGAATCGTCTTACAAACGAACAACGCTTGCAAATTATTGAATTTTATTACCAAGATGCGTGCTCTGTTAAGAAAGTTCATCGCGCGCTTCTTCCATTTTATGGTCAGTTTAATCGACCTACTGAGGCTTCTATTCGGGCTATTGTAAAAAAATTTCGCACCAAATTTACATTGTTGGACATTAAACCACCAACACGCATGCGATATTTTCTTCAGCTCGTACTCTACGTGCCGTATCGGCCAGTGTTGGTGATGACCGTGAATTATCGATTCGGCGCCGTTCGCAGCAATTGGAAAATTTTGCGGAAGGATTTGGGTGTGAAGCCTTATAAGATACAGCTGGTGCAAGAATTGAAGCCAAACGACCTACCACAACGCCAAATTTTTGGTGAATGGGCTCTTGAAAAGTTAGATGAAGATCCACTTTTTTATCGAAGAGTTGTGTTCAGCGACGAGGCTCATTTCTGGTTGAATGGATACGTGAACAATCAAAACTGCCGTATTTGGAGTGAAGAGAAGCCAGAAGCATTGCAAGAGCTACCAATGCATCCACAAAAAACAACCGTTTCGTACGGATTATGGGCTGGCGGCATCATTGGGCCGTATTTCTTCAAAGATGATGCGAATCACAACGTTACTGTGAATGGTGAGCGCTACCGTGCGATGATAACAAACTTTTTTTTGCCCAAAATGGAAGAGCTTGACTTGCATGACATGTGGTTTCAACAAGACGGTGCCACATGCCACACAGCACGCGAAACAATGGATCAATTGAGAGGCGAGTTCGGTGAACAGTTTATTTCACGCTTGGGACCAGTCAATTGGCCACCCAGATCGTGCGATTTAACGCATCTAGACTATTTTTTGTGGGGCTATGTTAAGGCTAATATAAATATATAAATATATCTATAGCGACAAGCCCGCTTCGATTGACGCACTGGAAGCCAACATTGCCAACATTATTCGTGAGATACCGGCCGAAATGTTGGAAAGAGTATGCCAAAATTGGACTAAGCGGATGGACCATTTGAGGCGCAGCCGCGGCCAACATTTGCATGAAATAATCTTCAAACATTAATTAATATCGACCCAACTATCGATCCAAATAAATATTTCATGCATTTTTCTGAATTCTATGTGTTTTTTTTTTTTTTTTTTAATTTCCGATAGTTCTTATAAAGTCACCCATTAGTAGAGTTTTCTAAAAAAAAAACACATTTCACTACCCATTACATTTACATATACCATGTAAATATATTTTTAAAATATGTTTTATGTAATAAAAAATAAATACAATTCTTTGAATTTTTAGGATTTTTTACATTGTATTACACAATGTCAAAAATCAATAAGAAAATATTTTATGATTAAAAACTATTTGTTGCTCAAATTGAAAATGATTTCATTCAGAAAAACTTTTTAGTTTTCTGGAGATTAAAAAACGGTTTGAATTCGGTTTCCGGAACGGAACTGAACTTAGTGACACGCCTTTATGTATTTTTTAGTTATAGACTGTTTTTCATTCTTTATACAAAATGGAAACAAAATTTTAAAATAAAAATAAATTACAATTGCAATAATATTTTATTTTAATTTTTTTATATTTTTTTTTGGTATTAATTTTGTTCTATCACAATTTGTTTTCGGCTTGTGAGGTAACCTTCCCCTCACGTTATGCCTGAGTTACATTTACCCACTGTTGACACAATTGACATTTTCAGCTATTTCATTGCATGCATATCCAGACACACTCACACACCCACACATACACTCTGTCTTTGAAGAATTCCACTAATATTTTATTGTAAAAGAACCGGTCGTTGGGGTGGGGAATGAAATGATGCAAAGAAGAAAAACGCTGCCTGCTAAAGTTTGCACCACAGCATTAAAAAATGCTAAAACACTGTTCAAGCAAGAATATGAATTTTAAAAATCTAAGTCCACAACCAACACAAGGACCTCTGCTGCTGGCATAAACTGCTTTCAGAAAAGTAATTACTGTCACCTTTATTTAGTCACAATTGTTGTGTTTTCATTTCATAAATATTAAGCTCACCTTAAAAGCAATATTTTTACTCGCAAACTCATGTCAAAAGCATTTAAAAAGTTCGGGCTTTAGGATACCTGAAAAGTTGACAAAAAAACGAAAAAAAAAGGAAAATGGTTACACCATGTTCAGCAGTGATATTTATAAGCAAAATGTAGCCAAAATCTTGTGTACAAACACCAACAAGCAAAATCTAAGAGGGAACCAAAAAGCTGTCTTGCCAATTGCATTCATAGAATGTTGGTGCTTCGAGTCAAGACCATAAAAGTTGTAGCCAACAAAAAGTAAAAAGAAAAAAAAATTTCGACTTGATATTATCATTCTCCCAAATATTCTCTACACCACTACATTAATCAGCACATGACAGCATGGGTTGGTGGGTCGAGGTGTGGAGGACCACCAGCACTTCAATACGAGTATATCTACCACTTTTTGTTGGTGTTTAGTTGTTTCTTGTATTGGCCAAAATATTGAATGTATGAAATGTTAACAAGTAAACATTTACTTTTCACTTCGATTAAATTGAAACCCAGGAACACTTGCTCAGAGGTGTAAAGGATTGGCGTCAGCATCAGGTAATGGTCTAATTTAATAGTAGACCAATTCCAAGGCTCCTCAGCGCCTCCATGTGGCTTGCAAGTTTCACACAGGTGTCAACTTTTTGTCGTATACAAAAAACTTGCTAAATAGATCGGGCCTTCTAGTTCCTTCTGTAAGCCCTACCAGGCCATTCTGCTTTCTGGAGTTCCTCCTGCTGTTGACGGAGCAAATAAAACACTAGGAAGCCGTATAACTTATGTTGAGTTGAGCTTTCGAAACACTCTTACCTAGGGTTAATTTGCAAAACGGGGATCAGCAAAACCTCCGGGAGTTTTTGCTCGCAGACCATCGAAACGTTTTGGCGTGGTTTAAACCTAAATTGCAGGAAGTGGAATTAATTTCCTTTTATAACTATAGTGCGATGGCAGTTTTCGGTGGCTAATAACAGATGCCCGTAATAATACTAAAACAGATGCTTGTAATGTAAGGAGCCAGTAATGATGGTAAGGCGGGTGAACTGGCAAAAGGGCTGATGCTCTTAACATACTTCGGCCTACCAACTCATTAGGCTTCGTCTTCCATTAATTGGCGGGAAAATCGCATACAGGAAATAATATAACGCCCGAACTCTTCAGCAAGGAGCTTGTCCATATGTTTGTAAATGTATGGCAAATGTTGCAACTTGTGTGAGCCTTGCAAGACACATGCGCTGCGCTGGTGAATTTTAATTTTTCATTCGTGAAGTAGGGTGGTTCGAATAATGAAAGGTTGTTGTGCTGTTTGTTTCTGTTTATCTATAATATAAAAATCAATTAAATATAAGTAAAAACACGCAGTCGTAAAGCAGCTCGGGGCGGGAAAACAGCTCTCGCCACATCGTAATTATTTCTTAAGTGCGGTTAGGCCTGTTGGTGTTGTTGGGCCTTTGAGGGTTTTGTGTCCCGCTGTTTGCTTCAACTAACTGTATTACAGTTGTTTTTGCGGTATTTCTTTGCTAATCACGTGGCAACTTCTTATGTGAAGGCTTACACTACCCATCAGCACCCAATTTTGGATTCAAGCTCGACTCATGGCGCATCATGAATGGCCGCCTTAACCACTCAGCCACCGAGCCATTGAATTATTCACTATCTATATTCATTTCATATTGAATCACAAATGCCTTTTGTTAACTAGAAACCTGATGTACAAAATCCAAAAATCTAATTTATAAAATTATAAAAAGTTCAGCAAAAATTCAATTACACTGAAATAAATATGCTTCATATATTTAATGAAACTGTTTCATTAAATTTTGTTCATTAATCCAATGCAAACTTTTCACAATATGCATGAAAAATTATATATATTATGAAACAGTTCCATTAGAATTGTTTCATTAAGTTTCATAGTTTCATTAATAAAATTCATTGAATTTATGACTGCAATAAAATTTAATTTTTTTTTTTTTTTTTGAAAACTTTGAATTTTGGTAAAACATATTAATGGGCATTTATTAATCTTAAGCTAGAGTTTAGGAAAATGTCCAGTTTTTTTTTTATCAAAAAGTTAGATTTATGAGTTTCATATTTAATGTAAATTTTATGATTTAATGTAAATTTTTCAGGTACACAATGAATAATAAAATTAGATAAATCAGATAACTTCATTGACCTTATGAAGGAGTTTCATATATTTAATGAAGTTATTCCATATATCTATGAAAATATTACATTAGTACAAAGAAGTTATTTTATTACATAAATGTTACTTTTTCATTAATTTAGTGCACAGTTTTCATGTGCTTTATTGATAAAATTACTAACAAAATGCTTGTGCAGTTACCCCGAGTAGCTAGAAGACTCGTCCTTTTTATTTTTAATGCTATTTTACGTCTCGAGTACTTTCCTACTTAGTGGAAGCTGTCTGTCATTACTATGATACCCAAACCAGGAAAGGATCCTACAAAAGTTGAGTCATATAGGTCGATAAGTTTATTGCCAACAATTTCAAAACTGTTCGATAAATTGCTAATGACGCGGTTGACCCCAATATTGAATGAAGTAGGATGTATTCCTAACCATCAATTCGGCTTTAGGGCTAAGCATAGCACCATAGAACAGACACACAGGCTGGTGAATGTTATCAGAAATGCGTTCGAAGATAAAAAATATTGCTCAGCTCTATTTATTGACGTTTCCAAAGCTTTTGACAAAGTGTGGCACGAAGGCTTAACTCATAAAATAAAATTAAACTTGCCTGCAAACACGCACAAGCTGTTAGAGAGCTACTTATATGACCGGAAATTCGTCTTTAAGGAAGGTGATTTCAAAAGCTCGGCTCAAGCAATCGAAGCTGGAGTTCCCCAGTTTAGCATATTGGGTCCAACTTTATATTTGATTTATGCTTCAGATATGCCAACGAGCTGTAAAATTCACACTTCAACTTTTGCAGATGATACAGCATTCATCAGTGTCCATGAAGACTATAAATTAGCATCACAAATTTTGCAAGAACATATTCTTATATCGGAGAAATGGCTGAAACTTTGAAAAATCAAAGTAAATGAACAAAAATGTACCCATGTTACATTCACACTACTTAGAAAAACTTTTTCGGCTATTACAAACAACATCTACATTGTTCCGCAGTACAGTGAAGTCAAATACCTTGGTATTCACCTCGACCGTAGGCTCACGTGGAAGTCTCACATTGACGCTAAAGTCACCCAGATGAAATTAAATGCGGTGCAACTAAATTGGCTCATCGGCAGAAATTCTATCTTGAAGTTAGATTGCAAACTTTTGTGGTATAACGCAATCCTAAAGCCAATATAGAGCTATGGAATTCAATTGTGGGGTACCGCCTCTGCATCTAACATTGAGAAAATTCAAAAGCGCCAGAATAAAATTCTCCGTATAATTACTGCAGCTCCATGGTATGTTAAAAACTCTCGAATTCACAAAGATCTAGGTGTACCCTCAGTGAAAGATGAATTTTCAAAACATGCGATAAGTGACATTAACAGACTGGAATCTCACCCGAATCCTCTCGCACGTAGCATCCTTAACTTTGGTGGCCACACTCGACTGCGAAGGATGGACACCCTTGCAACCATCAGAGCGTTGGAAAGGTGATTTACCAACAAAATATACGCAAGAAACAACTTTTCGTCTAGCATTGGCTGGACCTAAGTAAACAAAATTTTTCAACACACAAAAGTGTGCTTTATGAAATCGATTCTTTGATCTAGAGAAATTATTTCACGAATCATATGATTTCTCTTTCATACTTTTAATGAAAATAAATCATGTTTTTCATTAAAATGTTTCATTACTTTTATGAAGGTTTTCATTAAAATAATCTAATGAAATTGATTCTTTGATCTAGAGAAATTATTTCACGAATCATATGATTTCTCTTTCATACTTTTAATGAAAATAAGTCATGGTTTTCATTAAAATGTTTCCTTACTTTTATGAAGGTTTTCATTAAAATAATCTAATGAAATTTGTTTCATTATTTCTATGAAAAGTTACAATGGTTGAAAAATAATGAAACAATGCCATAATTCAGAGAATTTCTGAACAGAAATTTTTCTTGAAAATTTTTTCACAAATTTTATTTTCACAAAATTTTTTGATAAAATTCTTGGCCTTCCTGTTTCCTTTTTTTTTTCCTCTTCTTCCATTGCAATCACTTTTGCTGCATTTATTCTCTCTAGTGCCCTAGAGACTTAAAAACTGAAATATCAAAATCTATATTTTTTCGTTTATTAGGGGGTTTTTAGTTTGTGCGTGTGTGTGTGTGTGTGTTGATTATTTTGATTCACAGGTAACTTGTGATTGCATGTTTTGTATAAACGCGACCGTGTGTGTGCACGAGTATGTGTATGGCTGTGTGTGTGTGTGTGGTTTTGCTTCATTTCATATTCCAAAGAATCAGTTTCAGTTGTGGTTTGTTTTGCTATTTGTTTGTTTATTTGTTTGTTGTTGTTGTTGTTGGTTTTCTCTTTCTTATTTTGTTGTTTCTTATTTTGCTTGCGCTTCCTGTTTCCTGATGGAGTGTATTGTTGTTGATTCCTTTTTTTTTCACTTGTAGCGTACATGCAGCACGTAATTAAATTTTTTCAGATTTTCTTCAATTTCACTAATTGAAAACATACTTATGTAATGGGTGATTTTATAAGAACTATCGAAAATTAAAAAAAAAAAAACACATAAAATTCAGAAAAATGCATGAAATATTTATTTGGATCGATAGTTGGGTCGATATTAATTAATGTTTGAAGATTATTTCATGCAAATGTTGGCCGCGGCTGCGCCTCAAATGGTCCATCCGCTTAGTCCAATTTTGGCATACTCTTTCCAACATTTCGGCCGGTATCTCACGAATAATGTTGGCAATGTTGGCTTCCAGTGCGTCAATCGAAGCGGGCTTGTCGCTATAGACATTAGCCTTAACATAGCCCCACAAAAAATAGTCTAGAGGCGTTAAATCGCACGATCTGGGCGTCCAATTGACTGGTCCCAAACGTGAAATAAACTGTTCGCCGAACTCGCCTCTCAATTGGTCCATTGTTTCGCGTGCTGTGTGGCATGTGGCACCGTCTTTTTGAAACCACATGTCATGCAAGTCAAGCTCTTCCACTTTGGGCAAAAAAAAAGTTTGTTATCATCGCACGGTAGCGCTCACCATTCACAGTAACGTTGTGATTCGCATCATCTTTGAAGAAATACGGCCCAATGATGCCGCCAGCCCATAATCCGCACCAAACGGTTGTTTTTTGTGGATGATGATGTGGTAGCTCTTGCAATGCTTCTGGCTGCTCTTCACTCCAAATACGGCAGTTTTGCTTGTTTACGTATCCATTCAACCAGAAATGAGCCTCGTCGCTGAACACAATTCTTCGATAAAAAAAGTGGACCTTCATCTAACTTTTCAAGAGCCCATTCACCAAAAATTTGGCGTTGTGGTAGGTCGTTTGGCTTCAATTCTTGCACCAGCTGTATCTTATAAGGCTTCACACCCAAATCCTTCCGCAAAATTTTCCACGTAGTGGAGTAACAGAGGCCCAATTGCTGCGAACGGCGCCGAATCGATAATTCACGGTCATCACCAACACTGGCCGATACGGCTGCGATATTTTCTTCAGTTCGCACTCTACGTAAGCGTGTAACAACAATGTAAATTTGGTGCGAAATTTCGATTAAACTGACCATAGAATGGAAGAAACGCGCGATGAACTTTCTTAACAGAGCACGCATTTTGGTAATAAAATTCAATAATTTGCAAGCGTTGTTCGTTTGTAAGACGATTCATGATTAAATTATAGACCAAACTGAAGATGTTTGACAGTGACACAAGATACAAAACGTGCGTGAGCTGTCAAAACTAGTGTTGCCAAAAAGATAATAGCAAAAAAATCACTCCTTAGTAGGGTGGGTCGCTTTAGCAATCAATTTTTTAATAGCTGGTAGCATGAGGGGGAAAAAAGTCCCCTACGACATATCAAAAAAATAATTTTCGAGGTGTCCAAATTATTTTATTTTTTACTTTTTCTTAAGTTTTAATTTTTAAGGGGTTTTTTTTAAATAATGAAAACTTTGAGTACTTCCATAGCGACCCACCCTATTATGTAATTTTGAATCACAGTGCTAAGGGGTTTTTCTTCTTTAATTCTGTTATACATTAATGTTGATTACGAATTTTAAGCATTATTTTTTTTTTTTGCTGTCAACTTTCATAAAAACTGTTCAACTTCATAAAAATGCTCAAAGACGTATTAAAAAATTTATCAATAATGAAAGTGAGTGATTATTTTGGTTAAAGGTTTATTTTACACGCATGTCTAGAATAGGTATTCCATTTAGATCTTTTACTCGCTTTAGATTTAAAAGATTCTTGAAAATTTTGTTTTCTGTGTTGCTGCCATATTCCACATTGAAACCATGTCAGTGACCATGTGGGTTACTTAAACAGCTCTCTGTCATGCCTTTAATACAAAAACATGTTAAGCTGATGCAGAGAGGGGCTATAAGAGTGTAAGAGTGGCTGTATAAAACCAAATTGTATGACACTTGTCACTTGTCTGTCAATAGGTCAAAACCTCTAGGCCATTTATATGTGTATATACGAGTATACATATATATGTGGACATAAGTATGTTTGTTTGCTGCATAGAAAACAGTGACAGAGATATATCAGCAATGTTAAAAAAAAGAAAAAAAAACAAAGAACTACAAAGAAAAAAATTATGCTGAATGAAAAAAGTAGACTTTAGTGACATTAACAACAAAATACTTGCAGCAAAGAGCCTACTTGAAGCATAAAAAATGTTTGTGTTTGCTTTGGTGTATGGCAGGGGAAGGGGAGGATTATGATGAAAAACATATGTCAGAGTGTGAAAGCGAATGCGTTTAAATACAGTCATGACTTTGTTTAACAATTCTTAAAGTACTCATTGCCGCACAACAGATATGTTTAAAGTTAAAGAACATAAAATTTCTGAAGAAGAATTATTTAAATTTTTGAAGAATTATAATTTTATTGTTAAATTTTATAAAAGTATAGAGTAATTTTATAAAAAGTATAGAGTAATTTTATAAAAGTATAGAGCTTTGAAATGGAATAAAACAAATATGACTTTTTTAACTTAGCACATAGAAAAAATTACAATATATATAAAAGCAAAAAATTATTTGTATGTAGTTATAGGGATGAAACGATAGCACTAAAGCAGGGATGCCCACAAGTTCTATATGGAAGAGTAAACACCAATACATTTAAGGAAAATCTATTTTTATTTAATATTTTTTGTTGCAAAAAGCAAAAAAAAAAAAATTGATAAAAAATATTAGTTATCAAGAAATTTTCTTAAGAAAAATTTTACCTTCAGTTACAGTAAACTGAAACTTCATCCAAACCCTCTTGCGCGCAATATACTTAATTTTAGCGGCCACACTCGGCTTAAAAGAATAGCGGATACCGCTACCACCATCAAATTGCTCAATAGGTGATTTTACCGAAATAGCTCCCGCATAATAAAACTTTTTGTCTAACATTGGCCGGACTTAAGAAAAATCACATTTTTAAAATTTAAATCACAATTTTTAGTTTAGAAATATATTTGCTAGAAAATTATTTTTATCAATAAATTTTCTAAGGAAAAATTTTGCTATTGATAGGAGAAGAAGTATTTAAGAGAAAATGTTTTGCAAAGATAATTTTTCTATAAAAGACTTGTGTTATCGAAAAAGCTGTAACAATTTTGTTTGATAAATGAATTTTGTAAGAAATTTTTAAAAGGACTATTTCTTGGCGCCAATCAAACTCTGTTTTACTAAAAAATAAAAAGGTAATTAAAATGTTTGGTTGTTTGAATTTATCACAAATAGAAAAACAATTTTTCGTAGAACAGAAACCATCTTTTCTATATATTTTTGATATCCTTGTACTTTATGCCAGAGTTTCTCAATGACCTTTTTTAATTAAGCTACAGAGTAAACAACATAATTTAAAGCTTTAAACCCGTAATAACCAGATTTGTTTGATAACAGACTTATGGTTATTAATTATTAAAGAACGTATATTTTCCCTTGTATAAAATTTATTATTCCTGCGATTTTTCTTTTTTATGCTTATCGAACGAAAAAAGCAGTCAAGTTGTACAATCGTTATCTAAATCCGCTTGTAGTTGCCTTTGAAAATTACGTTAAGTTTTTCATTATTTTCAATCACGCACGTTTCTACTCAAGGTAAACAAACCCCCTCAACTGGTTCATTTGCTGTGCAAATCGCCAACAAAATTAGATGTTGGCTGGGCAAACTCTGGGTTACTTGGCTAATTTTTGGTTTCAAGCGAATTCGTTTATTATTAAGTTTTCGTAGAGTCACTAATTTGAAGTTGTCATGTAACACGTTTTAGCAGTTTTGATCTTTATTTTCGAAACAAAAAAAGTCAAACATAAATATGAATTTGTCACGAAGTCAAATGAAACGTTGATATCTTAACAACAAGTATTCAAATTTCAAATAACGTATTTTATGTTTTCATTAAAAAAAAAACAGCAAAAGGAACTGTGGCATAAAATCAGTATTTAATTATATCCAACTTAAATGATTGGTTGCGAAAAGTCAGAGTTGATAAAAAAAATATTTTAATTTTTTTTGTGTATCCATCCACTTTTAAACATTCATTCTTGTTTAGCATGGTGGGTCTATTACCTTGACAATTTAATTTCTTGCAAAAGTCCACCTCTACGTCGAGGGATATACATATGACCCTGCAAAAGTCCATCTCTACGTCGAGGGATATATAGGGTGTTTTTTTAAGCCCGATAGAACTTGAAATTGTAAAAAATAACACAAAAAATGAAATTGTAATCAAAATTTTTTTTTATTCGAAAGATCAATACGTGACATTAACATTTGAAAATGATTTCGGGCATATGGGCACCGCGGCTGTTCTTGACGAAGCGCATTCTGGACGTCCAATTTTGGGCCACTTTTTCGAGCACTGCTGGCCGTATGTCACGAACAACACGAACAATGCTGGCCTCCAAGGCGTCAATTGTTGCTGGTTTATCAGCATAAACCAGTGACTTCACGTAGCCCCACAGGAAATAATCGAGAGGTGTCAAATCGCACGACCTTGGAGGCCAATTGACAGGTCCATTTCTCGAAATCAACTTATCGCCAAATTTTGATTTCAGTAAGTCGATGGTTGCGTTCGCCGTATGGCACGTAGCGCCATCCTGTTGAAACCACATCTCCTCCGGATCAATGTCATCCATATTTTCAAACAAAAAATCATTGATCATGGTGCGGTAACGATCTCCATTGACCGTAACGCGAGCTCCGGCCTCATTTTTGAAGAAATAAGGTCCGATGATGCCACCAGCATGAAAACCGCACCAAACAGTGCATTTTTCTGGATGTAATGGAGTCTGTAGGGTCTCTTGTGGATTGGTCTCACTCCATATGCGGCAATTTTGCTTATTAACAAACCCGTTAAGCCAAAAATGCGCCTCATCGCTGAACACAATTTTGCGATAAAACAACGGGCCATAATTTATAATAATTCATGGATAATTTCGTAGCGTTGTTCAAGCGTGAGTCTATTCATGATGATTTGTCAGAGTATACTGAAACAAATAAAAAAAATGTTTCATCAAAATTTAATTTTTTGTGTTACTTTTTACAATTTAAAGTTCTATCTAGCTTAAAAAAACACCCTATACATATGACCCTGCAAAAGTCCACCTTTACGTCGAGGAATATACATATGAGCCAATCCAAGTCAAATCGGTGCAACAGCACATTTGAGAGATATCGAATTTTAATCGCACTGTGTTCAAATAAATACTCATAACTTTTAAATATTAGTAAGAAAAAAATATTTTTTTTTGCTTTATTAAATTTTTGTTGAACTTTTATATAATTTTATAAAAAAAATTTTTGATTATTGCATGTTTGTATGTTTGTACATTTGTATGTTTGTACATTTCATAAGTTTTTCTTCAGAAGAATTTTTTTACAATACAAATCAATAATTTTTGATTGAAGATTGATTGAAAATAATAATTTTGATTGAAAATAATAATGAAATCCTTAGCTGGGGGACAGCTATCTTCTTTTTTTTACTGTCTAGTAAAAAAAAAATTGTGCACATTGAGCTTAAAAACAAATTTTTGGGTTTTAATATTTTAAATAAATTTCTTTTCAGTGTTTAAACTCTTCGATTATTTTGAAAGTTTTTTGTATTAAACTTTGATTTTTTAAAATTAATTTTAAGATCTCTTTAGTCTGCTTTTCTTAAATTATTTCATATCTAAAATTATTTGTTATTTCCAATGTTGCAAGTCATTGTAAACAGAACATCAATTCCACAAATGGTTTTCGTTAAAAACTCTTTCAACTATTACTGATTGAAATGGAAACATAAATTTCCCACAGACATTGATTATGAGTTACAGAAAGAAAAAAATATATGAATTTTGCAAATTTCCTGTGAAATTTTCTTTTCAATTCAAACAAACTTTAACGAAATCAGAAATATGATTCAAAAAAAAAAAATAATTCAATGCAGTAGAAATAATGTGCAAACAACTTAATTACAACATGAAGTTTCTCGTAAGAAAAAAGAAGAACTGAAAACACAAATTTAAAGAAATTAAATTCAAACTGAAATTAGGCAAAATAAAGTTTTAGCCAATTGAGCTTGGAAGACGTTAGCACTTTAATATTATATACTTAAAAAATGCCTCAGAAGCAATGATTACTTAAAGACTTTATTACAAATCATCAAAAGCATGAAAAGTGATTAAAGTTAGTCCGAAACACAAGTTAATGAAACGTCTTCAAAATCGAAAAAAAGCAAAGCGTCGCACAAGTTTTGAGTTATGCAAATTTAAATTAAATGGAAAATACAGTACCTAGACCTTTGACTGAGAACGTACACATAGACAAGACATAGACAAGACATAGACATGACATAGACAAGACATAGACAAGACATAGACAAGACATAGACAAGACATAGACAAGACATAGACAAGACATAGACAAGACATAGACAAGACATAGACAAGACATAGACAAGACATAGACAAGACATAGACAAGACATAGACAAGACATAGACAAGACATAGACAAGACATAGACAAGACATAGACAAGACATAGACAAGACATAGACAAGACATAGACAAGACATAGACAAGACATAGACAAGACATAGACAAGACATAGACAAGACATAGACAAGACATAGACAAGACATAGACAAGACATAGACAAGACATAGACAAGACATAGACAAGACATAGACAAGACATAGACAAGACATAGACAAGACATAGACAAGACATAGACAAGACATAGACAAGACATAGACAAGACATAGACAAGACATAGACAAGACATAGACAAGACATAGACAAGACATAGACAAGACATAGACAAGACATAGACAAGACATAGACAAGACATAGACAAGACATAGACAAGACATAGACAAGACATAGACAAGACATAGACAAGACATAGACAAGACATAGACAAGACATAGACAAGACATAGACAAGACATAGACAAGACATAGACAAGACATAGACAAGACATAGACAAGACATAGACAAGACATAGACAAGACATAGACAAGACATAGACAAGACATAGACAAGACATAGACAAGACATAGACAAGACATAGACAAGACATAGACAAGACATAGACAAGACATAGACAAGACATAGACAAGACATAGACAAGACATAGACAAGACATAGACAAGACATAGACAAGACATAGACAAGACATAGACAAGACATAGACAAGACATAGACAAGACATAGACAAGACATAGACAAGACATAGACAAGACATAGACAAGACATAGACAAGACATAGACAAGACATAGACAAGACATAGACAAGACATAGACAAGACATAGACAAGACATAGACAAGACATAGACAAGACATAGACAAGACATAGACAAGACATAGACAAGACATAGACAAGACATAGACAAGACATAGACAAGACATAGACAAGACATAGACAAGACATAGACAAGACATAGACAAGACATAGACAAGACATAGACAAGACATAGACAAGACATAGACAAGACATAGACAAGACATAGACAAGACATAGACAAGACATAGACAAGACATAGACAAGACATAGACAAGACATAGACAAGACATAGACAAGACATAGACAAGACATAGACAAGACATAGACAAGACATAGACAAGACATAGACAAGACATAGACAAGACATAGACAAGACATAGACAAGACATAGACAAGACATAGACAAGACATAGACAAGACATAGACAAGACATAGACAAGACATAGACAAGACATAGACAAGACATAGACAAGACATAGACAAGACATAGACAAGACATAGACAAGACATAGACAAGACATAGACAAGACATAGACAAGACATAGACAAGACATAGACAAGACATAGACAAGACATAGACAAGACATAGACAAGACATAGACAAGACATAGACAAGACATAGACAAGACATAGACAAGACATAGACAAGACATAGACAAGACATAGACAAGACATAGACAAGACATAGACAAGACATAGACAAGACATAGACAAGACATAGACAAGACATAGACAAGACATAGACAAGACATAGACAAGACATAGACAAGACATAGACAAGACATAGACAAGACATAGACAAGACATAGACAAGACATAGACAAGACATAGACAAGACATAGACAAGACATAGACAAGACATAGACAAGACATAGACAAGACATAGACAAGACATAGACAAGACATAGACAAGACATAGACAAGACATAGACAAGACATAGACAAGACATAGACAAGACATAGACAAGACATAGACAAGACATAGACAAGACATAGACAAGACATAGACAAGACATAGACAAGACATAGACAAGACATAGACAAGACATAGACAAGACATAGACAAGACATAGACAAGACATAGACAAGACATAGACAAGACATAGACAAGACATAGACAAGACATAGACAAGACATAGACAAGACATAGACAAGACATAGACAAGACATAGACAAGACATAGACAAGACATAGACAAGACATAGACAAGACATAGACAAGACATAGACAAGACATAGACAAGACATAGACAAGACATAGACAAGACATAGACAAGACATAGACAAGACATAGACAAGACATAGACAAGACATAGACAAGACATAGACAAGACATAGACAAGACATAGACAAGACATAGACAAGACATAGACAAGACATAGACAAGACATAGACAAGACATAGACAAGACATAGACAAGACATAGACAAGACATAGACAAGACATAGACAAGACATAGACAAGACATAGACAAGACATAGACAAGACATAGACAAGACATAGACAAGACATAGACAAGACATAGACAAGACATAGACAAGACATAGACAAGACATAGACAAGACATAGACAAGACATAGACAAGACATAGACAAGACATAGACAAGACATAGACAAGACATAGACAAGACATAGACAAGACATAGACAAGACATAGACAAGACATAGACAAGACATAGACAAGACATAGACAAGACATAGACAAGACATAGACAAGACATAGACAAGACATAGACAAGACATAGACAAGACATAGACAAGACATAGACAAGACATAGACAAGACATAGACAAGACATAGACAAGACATAGACAAGACATAGACAAGACATAGACAAGACATAGACAAGACATAGACAAGACATAGACAAGACATAGACAAGACATAGACAAGACATAGACAAGACATAGACAAGACATAGACAAGACATAGACAAGACATAGACAAGACATAGACAAGACATAGACAAGACATAGACAAGACATAGACAAGACATAGACAAGACATAGACAAGACATAGACAAGACATAGACAAGACATAGACAAGACATAGACAAGACATAGACAAGACATAGACAAGACATAGACAAGACATAGACAAGACATAGACAAGACATAGACAAGACATAGACAAGACATAGACAAGACATAGACAAGACATAGACAAGACATAGACAAGACATAGACAAGACATAGACAAGACATAGACAAGACATAGACAAGACATAGACAAGACATAGACAAGACATAGACAAGACATAGACAAGACATAGACAAGACATAGACAAGACATAGACAAGACATAGACAAGACATAGACAAGACATAGACAAGACATAGACAAGACATAGACAAGACATAGACAAGACATAGACAAGACATAGACAAGACATAGACAAGACATAGACAAGACATAGACAAGACATAGACAAGACATAGACAAGACATAGACAAGACATAGACAAGACATAGACAAGACATAGACAAGACATAGACAAGACATAGACAAGACATAGACAAGACATAGACAAGACATAGACAAGACATAGACAAGACATAGACAAGACATAGACAAGACATAGACAAGACATAGACAAGACATAGACAAGACATAGACAAGACATAGACAAGACATAGACAAGACATAGACAAGACATAGACAAGACATAGACAAGACATAGACAAGACATAGACAAGACATAGACAAGACATAGACAAGACATAGACAAGACATAGACAAGACATAGACAAGACATAGACAAGACATAGACAAGACATAGACAAGACATAGACAAGACATAGACAAGACATAGACAAGACATAGACAAGACATAGACAAGACATAGACAAGACATAGACAAGACATAGACAAGACATAGACAAGACATAGACAAGACATAGACAAGACATAGACAAGACATAGACAAGACATAGACAAGACATAGACAAGACATAGACAAGACATAGACAAGACATAGACAAGACATAGACAAGACATAGACAAGACATAGACAAGACATAGACAAGACATAGACAAGACATAGACAAGACATAGACAAGACATAGACAAGACATAGACAAGACATAGACAAGACATAGACAAGACATAGACAAGACATAGACAAGACATAGACAAGACATAGACAAGACATAGACAAGACATAGGCAAGACATAGACAAGACATAGACAAGACATAGGCAAGACATAGGCAAGACATAGACAAGACATAGACAAGACATAGACAAGACATAGACAAGACATAGACAAGACATAGACAAGACATAGACAAGACATAGACAAGACATAGACAAGACATAGACAAGACATAGACAAGGCATAGACAAGACATAGACAAGACATAGACAAGACATAGACAAGACATAGACAAGACATAGACAAGACATAGACAAGACATAGACAAGACATAGACAAGACATAGACAAGACATAGGCAAGACATAGACAAGACATAGACAAGACATAGACAAGACATAGACAAGACATAGACAAGACATAGACAAGACATAGACAAGACATAGACAAGACATAGACAAGACATAGACAAGACATAGACAAGACATAGACAAGACATAGACAAGACATAGACAAGACATAGACAAGGCATAGACAAGACATAGACAAATAGAAGAAATAGAAAATAAAAAAATACACGAAACAGACAATACTTAGCCAAGTAGCAGACAGAACATACACACAGTATAGACAACAGGTAGATGCGACATAAACAGGACACGGGTTATATATAGGCAAGATATAGATAGGACATGGACATTGACCATGTAGTGCGGTCAAGTCATTGATAAAGCAAATACATTTATTTATAGGAAAAAACAAACCAGAGTAGACGTATTGTAGATAAGGTTACGCCAAAACATAGACAAGTCAAAGACAGGGAGAAGCTACAACGGATACTAGATATGGACAAATCAAGTGTTAGACATAGACAAGACATGGAAACAACACATGGACAACACATGGAAAATACAAATTTGTAAAGAGCGTATAAGTTCATAATTACAAGAAAAAGTACAATACAAGCTTTTTTTGCATTATACCTTAAATAATAGTGTAGTTATTAAATAAAGAAGGCTTTACGATAAACATTACTAATATAAACATGTTTGTTTATAATTCATTTAAAGTTAAGTATTCTAAAATAGTTTTCGTGCATAGCAAAGTCTAATAAATTTTGCACAGATATGAGAAAATATCAGTGTACAATTTTGCCAAAAACCAAACTACGTGTATTGTTTATAATTCATTTATGGCTTAGCGTATATGGTCAGCGAAAATTAAAACAAAGCAAAAATATTCTAGAGAATGGGCGAATGTAGAAAAAATTTCATGACAAACGTTTTATGCCTGTGCCACATAATATAGCCACAGTGTTTGCCGCCAGGCTAAATACTTTACGGGGAAAAATGAATGAAATAAAATAAACATGGGGCCTTTTTACACAGCGCGACTTACGGTTATTGTTTTGTATTAAAGGCTGCCTATGTTTGATCCTTTTTAATCTTGTGTATGTCTTGCCTATATCTTGTTTACAATGTCTTGTCTGTTTCTTGTCGACGTATTGTCTATGTGTTCTTGTCTATGCCTTTTCTATATCTTCTTTGTGACTTGTTTATGTCTATGTCTATGTCTATGTCTATGTCTATGTCTATGTCTATGTCTATTTCTACTTCTATTTCTATTTCTATTTCTATGTCTATGTCTATGTGTATGTATATGTATGTAGTGTGTTAAGTATCCTGCGATTTAACAAAGTGGCCTAATTTTCCGAAGCCTTTAAGTTTTTCTTTGTTTCATGTTTCAGAATTTATTTTTAAATGCCTTAGCATGTTTGTAGTTGTCCTTTGTGTTTAGAGCTTTCTGTTTTATGGCATTGATAATTGGCTTGAGCCTAACTTGCAGGCATGACATAAAAATGATACAATATTTAAAAGTACCCACTACTGCTGCGTTCTACTAGGCAACCAAAAAAACCATAAATGTTGGTATAAATTCGCTTGTATAATTTTTGGTGAATTTTGTTTTTCACTTTGCGGCAACGCGAATTTATTTTATCCTTTGGCTGCATTTTTCCCCCATTTATAATATTTGTTTCAGCATTGTGTACAAATGTTGGCAACTATTATATGGTAGCTGGGGCTTACGGTGCTTCTGATAATGATTTTGCTGTTAAATCTAATTATTTTATAAAACATACAGGGCACGAGAATAAGACTACATTAACTGATTATTTTCTAATTAAAAATTTGAAATTAAAAAAAAGATGAATTTTCGCCAAAAGCATTTCTTGATTTAGAGTAGACAGACATTTAAAAAGGAATGATAATGTTATAAAAAATATTAAGGAAATTTGGGAAATTAATAACGCATATAAGGTATTTTGTTCAGTTGATTATGTTTTGTATATAATTAAAAATTATATCATGCCAATGTTGCCGGTTTTGCTTAAATGCAGCAAAATTTAGTAAACTATTTTTTACTTATTTTCTCCGTGGAGCACCTGAGAAAGTATGTAGACAAGCGAGTAAATATGGAAAATTAAATTCACAATTTTGATTTTATGTATGCGTGAGCAATTTTCTTTATAAAAATCATAAACAACAGATAATTAGAGTCTTGTTTAGGAACCATTAATTAGTTGGTCTGAAATGCTCCAAATAATGCTACAGTATATTTGGAAAAAAATCTTCTTTAAATAATCTAAGTGAGTTACTGTGGCTCTAGTTAAGAATTAACATTTGCCTAAACATGCACTAACATGCACAAACATGCTTATAAGCCTGAATATATGCTGCTTGCAGTAATATATAAAAAATAGTATATATTTCGAAGGAAATCTGCACACGTATTAACTTATACTAATCAAAAAATTATAAACAGCTTGCTTCCTATGTTTTCCAGTTGTCGTCTATATGTCGACATTTCATAGGAGCTACCCTAATCATCAGTAGACTCTGGAATTCTGTGAAAGATATAATCTAAATAAAGATAATCTAAATAAATTGTTGAGAATTTAGAAACAAAAATGTTTGAATAATAACTGTCAAACCCCAAATGTTGATATTTCATAGGAGCTACCCTATTGGTTGTCAGTCACGTTGTCACAGTGGTCGAGTGAGCATCGCGAGTTCGCTGTAGTGATATTTTTTAAGAGTAATGATTTTTACGTAACTGCTCGTCGGCAATTTTGTTCAAAGTTCGGTATTCGGAGAATACGTAACGGATCGAGTATAACTTTAATTTGTTCGTGAGTGCAGAGATTCCGCGCAACAGCATTGGATATAAATTTTCCACGACCATAGTGCAGTCAATTGTCAAGAGCTCCTAAAAACATTAAACTGGTTGAAAGTAGTTTATGTAAAAATCCGCGAATTTCTATACGAAAAAACCAGCCTCACAGGGGCTTTCAAGAGTGAATATTCATGAAATTTTAAGGAAGGATCTGAAGTTCCATCCTTTCAAAGCTCAAGCCATTCAAGAGCTGAAACAAAGTGAGCTTGATGTAGGCAAAAAGTTTGTGAAACGATGTTGGAGCGCTTTCAAACACTAAATCGCATTTTTTAGACTGATGAGGCTTAATTTCACTTAAAAGGATATGGTCTCTAAGATCCGCCAACCCTCGACTGAAACATTAAAACCCATTGCATTGCCCCAGGGTAACTGTTTGGTGTGCTTTATTCGCGCTTGATGTAATTAGGCCATTAATTTTTTCGGAAATTCTCGAGCCCAGGCGACGAATGTCAACGCATGATTATGGAATTATTTTTGCCAAATCTGTGATCCCCCCGCGGAACAGATTTTACCTTGGCGAATTCGTAACAAGGGCATTCTGTTTTTGTTAGGTAAAGATGAGAAGGAGTTCCTCGTTTGTGGTAGCAAATAAAACTCTAGGAAGCCGCCTAACTTATGTTGTGTTGGCTTCCGAAACCCTTGCCAATGATATAAATTGAGAGAACGAACATCAGCATGGTGCCCGGATGGTTCTGCTAGCAGCTCAAACCAGGCTGCTCATGCTTGAGGTGCCTAGCTTGGCTGAAACGTTCTGGCTGTGGTTGAAACCTAAAACGTACGAAGGGGGTGTTACTATGCTTGATAATTATTTGGTGTGTGGCTTTTTTCGGGGACTAACAACCTCTCGCGGGTCTGCTACCTTTGCAACAGATACCTGTACTGTAAGGAACCAGTGGTGATGTTTGACGGGTGCGTTGGTTTAAGGGCTGACGCTGCTAGTGGGATTCGGCCTACCAACTCATAAAGCCATGTCCTCCATTGATGGCTGGGAAATTGCACACAGGAGGGACTAGAAGGCCTGAACTTCCCAACAAGAAGCTACTCATATGGCTACAAACATATGGCAAACCTTGCTACCTGTGTGAGTCTAGAAAGCCACACGGGGACGCTGGTGAATCATGAATAATTCATCATCAGATAAGACAGGCGCTGATGTAAATCTTTTTCACAACTCCCGAATTTCGGTTGCTCTAACAACAGATATCTAGACTGTAAAGAACCAGTGGCGATGTTTGACGGGTGAGTTGGTTTAAGGGCTGATGCTGCTAGTGGGCTTCGGCCTACCAACTCATTAAGCCTTGTCTTCCATTGATTGCTGGGAAATTGCATACAGGAGGGACTAGAAGGCCCGAACTCCTCAACTAGAAGTTGCTCATATGGCTATAAACATGTGGCAAAAAGTGCTACCTGTGTGAATCTAGAAAGCCACACGGGGGCGCTAGTGAATCGTGAATAATTCATTGCGTGGAACTGGTCCATGATCAGATAACGCCATAAAGGCAGGTACTGATGTGAATCTTTTTCACAACTCCCGAAGTTCGGTTGCTCTAACAACAGATATCTAGACTGTAAGGAACCAGTGACGATGTTTGACGGGTGAGTTGGCTTAAGGGCTGATGCGGCTAGTGGGCTTCGGCCTACCAACTTATTAAGCCTTGTCTTCCATTGATTGCTGGGAAATTGCATGGCACGAACAGCTCAACAAGAAGGTGTTTATATGGTAAAAATTGCTACCTCTGTGAGTCTAGAAGGCCAGACGGGGCACTGGTGAATCGTAAATTTTTTACTCCGTGGAACTGCTCCGTCATCAGATAAGGCCATAAAGGCAGATGCTGGTGTGAATCTTTTTCACAACTGCCAAACCTGCGAGCTCATCTATCGTACTCTTTACACACGTGATTTCATTAGGATGAGGCGACTGCACACACATCCAGACTTTCGATGATGTTGCTTCGGAAAATTTTTCCCAAACACTGATCTCGCTTGGGCCACCGATTTCGCCCGCTCTAACTTCCAGGGAATTTTTTATGGGGCTACTCAAAAAGATTGTTTATAATGACAATCTCCAATTTCTTGTGTCTTTAAAGGAACATATTCGTCAAGAAAACAGCTCAATTGAACTAAGTTAACTGCGTCAAATAGTGCTGAACACAAGGCTCTACTTTGAATAGTGTGTTTAACTCGATGGAAAATATAAATCTGCATTTCCATTTTATTATTCAATGATCCTAATAAAACTTTGTACAAATTTATACCGTTTTTTATTTAAATTTGAATATATAAATCTGCTGTTAGCCACCCTGTATATAATCACAAAGGGAACGACTACAGGACCCAAGTGAGCAAGACAACCTAGACTATTCCGGGGTATCCAGCGGCCTGCCTACCACCCTGTATATGACTTCTAGCATATGACCGGACGTAGTCTAATATGGAGGTCCAAAGAAAGACAGGCCCTGATGAAAATCTAACATCACTTATTATTCCTAGCAGAGTTTCCTAGATAGGCACTATTTCTGCTTATTTTTTGACATTTTTTCCACTTTCAATAGCATGACCGAAATACCTAATGCTTTTCTCCTTATCCTTTTTATGGCCCCTGCTGTAATTTGTAAATTTTTGAAAACATGATTTTTGTGGTCATTTAAATAAAATAATATTTATTTATACATTGGCAAATGTTTGTGTATAAAAATAATGTCATCATTTAAAAATGCATGACAATTTACATTTTTTTTTTTTCGAACATAAAACTTAATTAAAATGGATTAAATTTCATGGCATTAAAAATAACACACGAACTAAATGAAATAATAAAATCTACATAAGAAACCAAAATATTTAAATTTTGCAAACAAACACATGCAAATATATTTATTTGTGATGTTGATATAAAATGACAGACTTTTAATGAAAAATATCTTTTAAATCATAAAAACATTATAAAAAAATGAATTTAAATTTATAAAAACTTTAATAGGCAGCAAAAAAAAAATATATATATAAATCCTTTGTTTATGCTTTAATTTTTTTGATATATACTCGCAACCCTTTAAATATGCTACACTATAATTAATCATATTACAATTATCTCATTAAGGGCATTCTTGTGCTATAAGCCGTCTTTTTGCGGTTAATTGTTTGTCATTGTTAATATTTTACTTTTTTCTTTTGTAAATTAACAACTTAATTCATTAATTATTTTAATTCGTTTTTTAACAACTCCCTGCTAAAAAAACGATAAATTCCATAGCAGCATGCTAGGCGTTCGTATTAAAAATTTGTATGACATACATCAAATTTACGTTCATCAAGTAGACCTCTGACGTTTAAAATTTTGCATATACGAGGGCGGATTTATATTGAGTTTACCTAACACAAAAGAAACCTTGAGTATCATATTCTCTTGTTTAAGAAGAAAATACGAGGATGAATTGATATTGAAGCTAACTACCACTAGATGGCAGCACAAACAATATGTAGGTCGTTCCCTTTGTGATTGCCTGAAAAAGTTAATAAAGGAAAAAGAAAATAAAGGGTTATAGAAGGAGTGAGGAAAAGGGAAAGGAGGTGGGAAACTATTAGTGTGGCATTACTTGCTGATTTACTAGCCATCCGCTGCTTCTAATGCAAGAAGCTAACGCAGTCTGACCGAGGCCAGACATGAAAGGCTCTTGAAGCTCCGCTCGCCTAAGTATCTTAGACGATGATGCTCCAATGCCGGGCATGTAGCGAGGAGATGAAGAATCGTCTCCTCCTCCTACTCGTCTTGGCAACTTCTACAGAAGTCTTTATAGGGTAGGCCTAGTCTCCTGGCATGGTTTCCGAACGGGCAATGTCCAGTGATGATTGCTACCTTCATTCTTAGGAGAGATCTAGGAAGTTTTAGTAGCTCCCCTGTTCTTTTAGAGTTAATGTGCGGCCACAGGTTTCTTGATATAAGGCATGTGGGCTCTGTGAGCCACCTTTCTTGGGCATATTCTAGCGTGTGGAGTTTTATTCGATTCCAGCACGCTGATAAGGGTTGTCCGCAAAAGGGGTCTATATCCCTATCCTCTAGGGCTGTCCCATTTTTGGCTAATTCATCAGCAATGTTGTTGCCATTATTGGACCCATGTCCACGTACCCATTTTAGGGTTAGGTTAGAATGTCTCGTTATCTTATTTAAAGATATCCGGCATTCTTGGCCAAGACTAGAATTAGTATATATTCCAGTCAGGGAGTTGATGGCGGCCTTGCTGTCTGTAACTATCATGATATCCCTTCCGAATATCTTGTGGTACATCAGCCATTTGGCCGCTTTATTTATAGCTGATATTTCGGCCTGAAGTACAGTGCATCCATCTGCTAGTCTGAAGGAAGAGTTAAATTCCTCTATGTAAACGCCACCCCCAACCCTTTCTCCCCTTCTGGACCCATCCGTGTAAACACATAGAAGTATCCAGGTTCTATGGGAGATTCCTCAATTAGGTAGCCGAAGCTCCGAACGTAAGCTGTTAAAATCTCAACCAACTTCATCTATCAGTTTATTTGCTGTAATCATTTGTAGTAAGCAACTTTTGTGTTGCTTGAAAAATGGAAAAAAGTGAATTTCGTGCAGTCTCTAAACAGTATTATTTGACAGGTAAAACGGCGAAAGAGACAAAAGAAAAGCTCCACAAACATTATAGTGAGTCTGCTTCGTCAGATTACATGGTAAAATAATGGACTGCTGATTTAAAATCACGGCCGGACAAGCACTGAAACAATAGCATCAACAGGAAGGCCAAAAGAGTTGATTACTGAAGAAGATATCAAGGAAATCCTCGATATCGTTATGAACGATCACCGAGTCAAGGCAAGGCAGGATTGTTGAAATGGTAAACATATCATAAGAAAGTGTGTTCAACATTTTGCATGAACATTTTCATATGAAAAAGCTATCGGCAGGATAGCTGCCGCGTTTGCTCTGTGTTCAACAAAAATGAGTTCGACAGATCACTTCACAACGGTGTCAGCGTATTCCTGTCGATCTTTGGCATCGACTAATAACTGTCGATGAAATGTGGGTCCACCACTATACTACCTGAAACCAAAAATGAATCGAAACAATGGGTGGAAGCTGATAGAAGTGTGCCGAAGAAGGCGAGGACAGTGAAATAGGCTGGCAAGGTTATGGCCACTAAATTTTGGGTTGCACACGGAATATTGTTCATCGCTTATCTTGAGAAAGGATGCACAATCAGGGGAAAGTATTATCACGCATTATTGGATCAATACACTGATGCAATCAAGAAAAACTGACCACATTTTAAGAAGAAGAAAAAAGTGCTCTTACTTCAAGACAACGCACCGGTTCACACAGCATTAGATAAGATGCTAAAATTACGTTACCGATTGATTTTAGGTCGAGTTGGCAAAAACGGTTTAGGATGACATGTGATTTCGAATGGACGGTGCCACAAGACACACGGAACACGTTACATTCGATTTGTTGAAGTGTAAAAGTGGTGAGCGTGTTATCTGTCAATTGGCCACCTCGTTCATGCGATTTAACACGGCTAGAGCTTTTCTTTGGCGCTGCATCAAATCATTAGTCTATGCCAGAGATCACCAAAAATCATGTTTTTGCTTGATAAACTCATGCACTAAAATTTGTAATTAACAAAAATCAGGCAACAAAGTTCAACGCTGAGGAAAATCAACTCGTCTTGTAAACAATCTGTATTTGTAATCAACAAAAATCTAGCTCAATGCTGAGTAAAATCAACTCACCTTGTAAATATTGCGTGTTCGTTTTAGTACTGAATAAAATCGACTAAACGTTGGATGTTGCTTCGATTGTGTGTTGTATAAACAAATTTTAAACATATTTTGTTTGTTAGTTTAAAAGGTGAAGTTATTTTAAAAGCCCAGTGAAACAAGTGCAGTTTTTGTTATATGTATACCATTGTGTTTTTTTAACAAATGTTCAAAAATAAAAACATATATACATATGCACATTTGTTTTTTTGTTTCTATGAAAACCGTTGTTTCTATGGATGTGAATTTTACTAGGATTTTTTTTTTCAAAATAGAAGCATACAGAAAAACTGTTGAATACATCACTGCATTGATTTTTGTTAATTTTTTTTTTCCAAAACAAAAATTCAAACACCAGAAATGAATGCCGAACTACTCGTATATGCGCATTCATTTATATTCAAGCACGAACCTTTACGCTGATTACACTCACATGGCGAAGTTGTCGCTCATTGTTTTTACTGATTAATAATCAACTGCGCATTTGTGTGGCTGAATAGAAAATCATACTTTAATGAAATGAAATGGTTTTCATAGTTGAGCAAGTATGATTTTTTGCAATCACTCGAGGTTGTTCTCTGGTCTATGCCCACAAGCTAACGACGTTGGCAGAACTCAGAGCCAACCAACATTCAACGAGAAATAGCCAACGTTACGGCTGAAATGTGCCACCGTGTCATCGAAAATTCGGTACGCGTGATGAGTATATAAACGAAGTCCAGTGCCATTCATAAATGTTTCGATTTTATTTCAAGTCAATCATAAAGTTTTGAAAATATCTGAAATCATTTGCGTTTAAAAAGAAAATTGAGTTTTAATACTTAAAAGCAAATTATAATGATTATTCCTAAAGAATTTTTCCAACGGGAAACAAAATATGGAATAAATTTATTAAAAATTTTTTTATTAAAAACGACCCCAGAAATGACAAATTATTTAAAACAAGAAAATTATTTAAAAAAAATATATATAAAATAAACTTTAAAAGCTAAGGAATACCTGCGGGATATCCTTCACTAAATATTATGATTTTATCTTGAAGCATTTTTTGATTTTTATTTAATAGAAAAAAAAATTATGAATATTATAAAGAAATTGCGTAGATAGAATCGGTAGCAAATCATACGAGTTAAGACATATTTTCATCCGCCACAAAACACATACTCGTATACATTCATCTTCACAGAGTGGCAGAAAATAAGCACTTTAAATAAGTAAAATTTTTGGCATATAAAGCCAAACAATACACTCGAAGAAAAATGTGCTAATACCTCCAATACTCTCTAGCTGGCGTTTTTATGTCCCTCAACGCTTCTAATAAGAAAAGATGTTTGCGTTAGACTTTAAAGTCTAACAAAAACAATCATCTGATATACTATTATATACGCTTTTTCATTTTGAGTGCTTTTAAGTGTTTTTATTTTCTTGTTCATCCTTAAGGGAATTTAAATCATTTTATAACAACACACCGCAACACACCATACAAATAGCTGCGAAAAAGAAAATTTTTTAAGGCGATATTTTGGCCAATAAAACTGTTTACAGATACTAAGAGGATTTGAGGCGCGACTAATGCGTTTACAAAAATGTAAATTTCGCTACTTAAGGCATATCATGTAAAAATATTTTGCCAGCTTCTTTGGCAAATTGAATTAAATCAAAGCAGGTGGGAGAATGAATCTGTAAAGATACAGATAAAATTTCAATAAAATAAACGAAAATTTAAAACAATTCATAAGTAAAAGTGCAGGAATAAATATCTTTATACATATATTAGTAAAAACATTTGTAAATATGTATTTTGAAAAATATAAAATACTTATACGCCAGCAAATGCTGCAACTGGAAATTGTAGTCCTGTAGTCTAGTACTGAATTACCGTTGGCAGCATTGTAAATTCATTTACAGTGTAGCCACCTTAGAATTTTTAGCGTTTCTAAATTCCGTTGCATTAGAGAACAAGTTCTGTTTATATTAAGGTTAGGTTAGGTTAGGTTTAACAGGCTGCCAGCTATTATAAAGCCAGCCCACTTGGGTCCAGTCAGGTCCCGTTGTGTTGCCTGGATATGATATGTATCTCAGTAGATCTACATATCACTGGCTTAGAACCAACCCGACGATCTAATAAAGGAGTCCAATCCACTTACATCGCATTCCGATACCTCCGTCAAATCATGCAGCATCGGTCTGCCTAGGTACAATGCGCTTATATAAGAGAGAGCTGGACATTGACAGAGGAAGTGCTCAACGCTCTCTTCTTCCTCCTCGTCTCTGCAACTTCTACAGAAGTCATTAAATGGCAGATTTAACCTCCTTGCCTTGCTCCCTATAATGTCCCATCAGAACCGCCACAGCAGAACGCAACCTCCGTCGGGGCAAGCCCCTAAGGATAATAGTCCTCCTGTTATCATATGTGGGCCATGTCAGACTTGATATTCGACAGGTACCCTCATTGGACCATCTGTCTTGAGCGGTCTGAAAAAGTTGACGCTGTACTAGTTTCTTACAGCTCGCAAGCGGGATTCCAACGATCTCATCAATATCTCTTTGTTCTAGCTGGACACCGGCCTTTGCCAGTTCATCCGCTACTAGATTTCCGGACACTTCACTATACCCTCGTACCCAGATAAGCTCCAGGTTCGAATGTCTCGCTATCTCGTTTAGAGATATCCGGCATTCACGAACCAACCTGGATGTCGTATAGACTTCAGCTAGTGCATACAACCCAGCCTTACTATCAGTACAAATTCGGATATCATTCTCATATATCCTGTAGTACCTTAACCAGTTAGCTGCCCTCATAATGGCCGCAATTTCGACCTGCGCTACGCTACACTCATTTTGCAGCCTAAAACTCATCTTTCTCTCATACAAGGGGATAAAGATACCCCCACCGACTCCCGAGTCCGACTTGGAACCATCTGTAAACATTTCAAGCACGTCCTCTTGACGATCTGTTTACATTAAACTATCATAAAAAAGTTCATCCCTCAAACAAAAATCTTAAAAAGTTTTTGTTTACTACGCTTAATGCAGGTTGAGCGGACCTTCATTAAAGGCCCTGATTCACTATCCTACACGATCGTGCGATTCATTCACAGGAAACTGTTTCAAAAATCTGGCCGACTTGAAAAAATCGCTTCAAAATGGCGTTGTGTAGACCACACTATTATACAAGTATGATTGAAATAATTTATTTACACAATAAAACAACTAAAAACTTTTAAATTTTTTTCTTGAGGAACAAACAATATTCTTATATTTTTCACAATATATACCACACTGAACGCACAGAAACCATAATGTTTTGAAAAGTTTCATAAAACTTTTCAAATCGCACGATTTGTCAAAAAGTCTGTTGCACGGTTGCATTTTTAGTACTTTTTCAGCACACATGCTTTATTTAGTAGATCGCACGATCGTGTATGATAGTGTAACAAGGCCTTAAGGCTAGTTAAATGTTATGGAACGGTTCGCTAACGGGTTTTTCATACTCGGTATGCGTTTTTACCGTGGAGCGTGTTTCTGAAGCCTTAATGATATTTTTAGCCCCGGTTTTACGGGTAATTATTCGGTTTTTTATACCCTTCACAAAAATGGTAAGGGTATATATACGTTTGTGATTCCTTTTGTGCTTCCGTTTGTAATTTCTACAACTTTCATTTGCGACCCTATAAATTATACATATTCGGAATCAGAATTAATAAAAAAGTCGATTAAGCATTGGCCGTCTTCCCATTCCATTAGACAAAGCAACTTTTTCTTTCATTCTTCTTTTACCCCATCGATTCATAAGTTTGCTTTCAAGATTCGGTAGAATCGTTTCGCATATAGCTGAGATATATCTAAAATTCCGAAAAACTATTATTTTTTGTAATTTTGTATGAAAATTTTTGAAAAAAATTGTTTGTTTTGCTTCAAACTTCACACAATTATTATACAGGGCGATTAAAAGACAAAAAAAATTTCCCCGATATCGGTCCATATATAGCCCAAACCGATTTTGAATGAAAATGTCGCGCAAGCGAACTTTATTTTTTGCTACAAAGCAGTTCTAATAATAAACCTAGGTTAATAAAATAGACAACATGAAAATTTTCCATATCGGTCCATATATACCCGAGATATAGTCTGAACTGATATTGCTATGAAAAAAATTTATTTTGGTTAAAAGCAATTCTGGTTATAAAAGACTGTTACTAATATACAGAAAATTAAAAATTCTGATATCGGTCCACATATACCCGAGATATAGCCTAAACCGATTTTTCTATGAAAATGTCGCGTAAGTGAACTTAAAAAATTATTTTTGCTTAAAAGCAGTTGTGGTAGTAAAAGGGAGTTACTAAAATAGAGAACATGAAAATTTCCGATTCGTTCCCGAGATATAGTCTGAACTGATATTGCCATGAAAAAATTTTTTTTTGGTTAAAAGCAATTCTGGTTATAAAAGACTGTTACTAATATACAGAAATTGAAAAATTCCGATATCGTTCCACATATACCCGAGATATAGCCTAAACCGATTTTTCTATGAAAATGTCGCGTAAGTGAACTCAAAAAATTATTTTTGCTTAAAAGCAGTTGTGGTCGTAAAAGGGGGCTACTAAAATTGAGAACATGAAAATTTCCCATATCGGTCCATATATACCCGAGATATAGTATGAACTGATTTTGCATTAAAATTTTTTTTTTTTTTTTTTTTTGGTTAAAAGCAATTCTGGTTATAAAATACAGTTACTAATATACAGAAAATGAAAAATTTCGATATCGGTTCATATACATATACCCAAGATATAGCTTAAAGCGATTTTTCGTTGAAAAAAATTATTTTTCTTAAAAACAGTTCTGGTTATGAAAGCAGGTTACCAAAAAACGTAAAATGAAAATTTCCGATATAGGTCCATACACTCGTATACCCGAGATATATGTAGCTTAAACTGATTTTTTCATGAAAAAAAATTTGTTTAGCCTGAAATAAGTTCTGATTATAAAAGGAGGTTACTAAAATACAGAAAATGAAAATTTCCGATATCGGTCCATCGGGTTTTGATTGAAAAAAATTTGTTTTCTTAAAAACAGTTCTGGTTATGAAAGGAGGCGACTAAAATACATAAAAATGAAAGTTTCCGAGATCGGTCCATATACTCGTTTACCAGTGATATAACTTTAACTGATTTTTTTATGAAAAAAATTTTTTTAGCTTAAAATTAATTCTGATTATAAGAAGAGGTTACTAAAATACAGGATATTAAAATTTCCGATAACGGTCCATACATACCTGAAATATAGCCTAAACCGATTTTTTATGAAAAAAATTTTTTTTTTTTTGCTTAAGAGCAGTTCTGATGTAAAAGCAGGTTTTTAAAATGCAGCAATAAAAAAATCTGATATCAGTCCACATATACCCGAGATATAGCCTAAACTAATTTCTCCATGAAATATTACCTTTTTGACATGGTGATTGCAAGGCAAAATTTATTTTGTTGATAGCGGTCCATAAAGGTTCGAGCATATTTAGTTCAAATTTGTAATTTATATTATATATTTACGTGCCTATCCTGAAGAGTATTTTAGATTCGGTCCCAGCCGAATATACTACACTCCTACATGATTTTTGTTGATTTTTACAGGGGTTTATGTATTTTGACCCGGCTTTTAACGGTTTTCGGCACATTGTTTTTTTAGCACTATACCAAATTTGTGATCTTTTTGTGCAACAGAGTAGTACTTTTCATTGTTTGCTGCATGAAGCGTTTTGTGTCATATTACTCTCTTGTTTTTTAAACTTTCTAGCTGTCTATATGTCGACATTTCATAGGAGCTAACCTTATCATCAACAGCTGTTTATAATTTTTTGGATTGGTAGCGGTATTAGAAGTTAGTAAAATGAATAAACTCAATTGTTCGAATGTTTGTTCTCTGTTTGAGACTTTCAAAAAAACAAATTATAGCAACCAGCGGTTGTTCATTGGCTTGACAGGTATAAAGAAAGGTAGAGACGTGTGCAAAAGAAAAAGCTTGTTTTTTGTGTTTTATCAGATATAATTAAAACATATTTCCTTTTAAATTCTCCATAATTTATTTATATTGTTGATATATAATGTTGTATGTTTGAGAATATCTTTCAAAGATTTTCAAGTCTACTAGTGATTAGGGTGGCTTCTATGAAATGTTAACATATAGACAACTAGGAAATATAGAAAGCAAGCTGTTGACAATATTTAGATTGGTATCAATTTTAGAAGCTAATAAAGGGAATAAATTAGGCTGTTTGATAAATTTTCTCTTAAAAATATGTTTTATTATCAATAGTCCTCTTTTTGTTTTCGAAAGAGAAGTTTTGTTGTGACCAATATTTTTACAAAAATTAATTTAAGGCAAATTATTTTTAAAAAGTGTTCTTCCAATTTGCTTTTATTTTCCTTAAAAACTATTTGCTCTTGCATTCTTTTTATGTTATGGTTTTAAAAACAGTTTTATGATAATTTTCTTAATAAAGTCAATCATTTTTCTTTACTTTATTCTTATGCTGCTTCGATGTATTACAATTTTTTGTCATTAGACTTTTTCTTTGTTTGCAACTTCGTTATCCTTTAAATATTTATGATCAACCTTAAATGTTAAAACGTTGTTTGTATAACTGCTTTAGACAGATGCATAATTTTTTTATTGCATCCGCAAGGGTTAGAGGACAATTTTGCTCCACACTTGGAGGGTGAAAGAAACAGCTTTGGATTATTAAAACAAATCTGCAACGGCAAAATGTTAGTGATATGAATGGCTGCAGAGCATGTAAGCCCAATTGGAAATTGGATAGTTTAAACAACTAAAAAACACAGTTTTGTTTAGGAGTTCTCAAAAACGGCTTCAGAAAGCGCTAAAATTTTCCACTTCCTCTTAAACAATATGTCAACTTCAACTTTCATACTAAATCAAATTACCATTACGAGTTCATATACTCGTAAACGTTCCACTTCCAAAACGCGTACCGAATATGAAAAACTGGTTCCACTTCGGTTAGCGATACGATTCCGAGTTTTTTTTTCTTAATTCTCAAAATCGGCTTCACGACACCACAAACTCCCACCACTTCCGCAGAAACAAAACGATAACTTCAACTTTCACACTAAAGCAGCAACACTGTAATACTGTTCTATATACCCACATATGTAATGATCACCCATACGGCATGGGTTTCGAGTCTTGCAAGCATACAAACAAACATACAAGTGAAAGCATCAGAGATCTGCACCTGTGCACCACAATCACAAGCACACCGGTTGGTTACCCAATAATTTTCACTGACGAGTAATTTAAACACTCTTAAAGATTCACCTGGTGATGTGCAGTCATGGAAGCTCTTTTGAACCGCTTAACGTGGTTGTTCAAAAAGGAGCTGCCTGCCATTCAGGCGATCTTAATCTACAAAAAAGAAAAACTAAAGACAGGAAACCTTATTGGTCATCTTGCAATCCTAAAGGGCATCAGAGACGTAACCAATCTGTGTCAAACAAGTGACCTTATAGATCGGACTAACTCCTTTACCAAGAAGCTTGGGATCATCTTCCCTAAAAGGAAAGAATTGGCCACGAACCCAAGGTGGCTGCGGGATGGATCACAAAAGTGGTACACGGATGGATCCAAAACGCACGCTGGTATTTAACTGTTAGTAGAGACACCACAATCTTCCAAGCGTAACTATACGCAATAACGGAAGTGGTGGAAATACTCTCCGATAGGGCATTTATCATAATATATTTATCATAATATTCTATGATAGCCAATCAGTACTAAAGGCTTTGAGCAGTTGTGTCTTCATGTGTAGGCTAGTACTGGAATATCATAACAGGTTAAATGAACTGGCAACCCAGAAACAGGTTACCCTGATCTGAGTGCCAGGACATGAGGGCCACTATGGCAATGACATCTGCGCTAAAAAAGGAACAGAGGGGTCTTCTATTGGCCTCTCCTCAACATTTGGCTTCAACAAGAACTTCCTTAAAGAGCAGTTGAAGAAATAGAGAGCTGGTCTCGAACATTCCAAGAAATGTTTGAACTTTGATCCAAAGAGAGCTGAATGTGCTCTAAAGCTGGATAGTGACATAGCAGGTGCACTTACAGGCCATTAATACACCTGTCTTAAGCAACTGTACAGGATGGGTATTTCCAATACAACCATTTACAGATTCTAAGGTCAGGAAGAGGAGGCAATAGAGCACTTGATCACTGTAGAGCTTTAGAATACAAGAGATATAGCTCATACATTGAGTGAATGGGACTTACTATCACTCCCAATGAAAGAGCTATTTCGGTTTTTTTACATACTTAGCGCATAATGGGGCAAGAGGACGCACAATTGATCTACAATGGTCACAGTGCAAGTGGCCGTTGAGGGCCACATCCCATCTAAATAATAATAATAATAATAATAATAATAATAATAATAATAATAATAATAATAATAATAATAATAATAATAATAATAATAATAATAATAATAATAATAATAATAATAATAATAATAATAATAATAATAATAATAATAGTAATAATAATAATAATAATAATAATAATAATAATAATAATAATAATAATAATAATAATAATAATAATAATAATAATAATAATAATAATAATAATAATAATAATAATAATAATAATATCATTATTATATATTATATAAATGTGGCAGCACTACCACAATTGACAGTTGTCATCACCGAAAGAATTAATAAAAATTATCTGGCAACTTTTTCTTAATTCTTTCGGTGATGACAACTGTCAATTGTGGTCTCATCTGACTCCAGATCAGAAGGTTGCCTGTTCAAATCACGTCGGGGTCACCAATATTAAAGGGAATTATAAAAATCCACTATAATTTATTGTTTATTTAATCTTTATTTTATTCAATCTTCCACAAAATAACAAAAAAAAACAAACGTGGTGCCGGGACCTAATCATGCAAAGAAAAAGTTGCCAGATCATTTTTCTTAATTCTTTCGGTGATGACAACTGTCAATTGTGATCGTGCAGCCACATATATTATAAAATATTTGCTTTTTGTATATACTTAGCTGGTGAGGCTTAATAAAAATGAACAATGTCAATAAAAATGAAGAATTTTTATTACATATTTTCCCAGAATTTGATTAAGTTGTGTTTCATACAAATTTTACTTTTTTTTACTTAAAAGTTATTGTTATTACCGATTTTGTACTAAACATGTTCAACTGAAATATGTATATATATATATTCTTGGAAATACGATCGCCAAAACATGTTTTTTTTCAAAAAACCTTCTGGGAACGCCACACTTAGTACCAATACGTTAACGTTAACATATCAACTCTTACGGGTAAAGTAAATGTGTGAGTGCAAACTCTTACTTACAAATATAATTTTCGTTGTTAAAAAGGAAGTACGAGTGCGATTGACGAAGGTAGAAAAAATGATTGAGAACACAAATTAAGCGGCCACCGCATACAAACTTGATTGGGTATGTTATACTTGATTGGGTATGTCCCAGCGGCCAAAGTTTCGCTTACAGAAGCGATGATCCGATGCATACTTGTAAGTCAGTAATGCACACCATCTCATATACGAACCTAGTATACTTTTTCATATACATTGCCACATTTGTAGAGTGAACGCCTACCACCTGCACACAAAGTAAGCGAGGTAGTGAGGTGTTCATCCAACAAAAGCTCATTACTTCCTAACATACATTGTAAGTCATCAGTAGACAGTTCGAATACAATCTCGCATACTTTGTAAGTCGGAAGTAGATAGCTCGGATACAATCTCGCATACATTGTAAGCCGGCAGTAGGCAGCTCGTACGTACTGCGCATTTCAGTTTTTTTGGAATATTTCATTAAATAAATTTGTTCTGTTTTATGTTTACTGCATTTTTTTATCTTTTCACTAAATTTTTTATTTTTCTTGTGCCCTTTTTATAATATTTTCAAGGCACTCTTACCTGATGATTGAACTAAAATTTTTGCAACGTAGTTTGACAAAGACAGCGAACGTTTGATTTACAGCTAAAAAATAAAATACGCACTTATAAATGTGATATAAAAGATGAACGTAGTTCATTTTGTAAGCTCCATATACTACTGCCATACACTTTGTAAGTTAGCATTCATAGATTACAAAGTGTTGCATACATCATTGAAGAGAAGTAATGTGGTAGGAAATGTTCGCCGCTGGGACTTGTGCAAACAATATGCGGTGGCCACTTGATTTAAGACGGGTGTACTAAGGTCTTTAAAAAGGCACCGGTTGCAGATCTCTGATAAACATGTTAATGTAAACTAGCACGACTTTAAACTGAACTTTAAATGCTTTTTGGATAGAGTAAGACAAGCTTGTTCTTATGTGCATTTAAAGCTCTATAACATTTTGCAATTTCTGAATAAGTTTTCCACCGGGAGGCTTATGCAAAAAAGATCATCTTTGTATTGCTATTTATTATTCTGATATATAACGTATTCAGACAAGGAACAAAAAATAAATAAAAATAAAAAAAGCTTCAGCTGAATTAGAATCTGAAATAAAAACTAGCAAAGTAGAAAGGAAGTTAACTGCTACACAAAGAATTCGTTACCATTTTTATCTAATTAACCCAATTTTTCTCTTCTAATGCAACCAACTTTGTATTTAATTTTTATAATTGTATTCTCTGTGACTTGATTTATTGCCAACAAACCAACATATGAACCAAATAAATATGTTTCCTTTCAATTTCATTCTAACGTTGAAATGTTGGTTTTAATCCAGTTACAAGTAGTGCGACAGCCAAACAGCGGGAGGTGATATGGAGCAAAAATATAAAAAATAAAAACTATTTTAATAGACAAAACCAATATGAAAAAAGAGAAAACAACTAAACCAAGTATGAAACACTAAATGAAAGTAACACTTTGAAAGAAATTTGCTGTTCTCTAGCGTGGTAATTGCATTTTGTTGTATCGACACTCGTGGTTGGCATGAGAGGCAGCATGTGTATGGAAGCAAAACACCTTTTGTATGCGGCAACTGTCAATATGTATAAACATTTTTAAATGCTAATGACAGTTTCTGTACAATGTCATTGTTGTTAAGGGTTTTGCTTGTTCCCTTTGCTCTTTTCTGTATTCTTTTTGCATTAAGATAAAGTGATGGTCAGTTCAAAAGATTTATATAAAGTATACTCAATATTACAAAACTTTTTCTTAAACAATTACTTCACAACATTCAATTTGCCATAGAACACGTTTGGTCTCGTTTAATATTCAATAGAAACTCATTAATACTACAAAAACTTTTTTTTAAATTTCCATATTGAAAATTTTCTTAGAAAAAATTCGGTGCCAGAAAATTTTCCATACAAAAAATTTCAAAATCGGGAAATTTTTTAAGGAAAAATTTTCTATAAACGAATTTTATTACCACGAAAATTCGGTGGCATGTCATAAGGTCCAGTGTCATAATGTCCAGGGGAGTTATGACATACTTAAAAGTGTCATAAGGTCCATGGACGTTAAAACATTTTTAAAAATGTCATAGTGTCCATGGGTATAGTGACACTTTGCAAATGGACATTATGTCATTTTTAAAAATGTCATAAGGTCCATAATTAGAAAAGAGTTCATATATACATTTTCGTTGGCAAAACTTTGACGCATAACTCTTGCTTATATTGCCTAAAAAAAATTACCCCTTTCACTCTTTTTGATTAAAGAAGTAATTATTTCAATAGAGAACTTTTTTATATTCTCTTTAAATCTACGAATTAATATTCCCTTGAAAAATTAAACCAAAATTTGAGTTTTTTTTTACAGAAATGAGTTCTTACAAAAGTAAAAAGTTTTTTATTATCAAAATAAATAATCGCTTATTGAGATATATTCAGGAGTATATCACGTTCAAAAATTTTTCTATAGTAAAGGCAAAGTTGAATTACGTTTCTTAGATTTAGTGTCCAAATTTTGAAAACCAGGAGAACAAATTGTAAAATATCTGCATTTCTTAGCTCTGCCAAGCATGTAACGCATTTTAAGATTTCTGTTTACCTGACTATTGATAGCATTTTCTTCGATATCTAAAAACCTCAGATACTAAAAAAAGTATGTATGTTTAGTGTCCAATTACTGATCAAGTTTTTGAATTTGACAATCTTTATTACTTTGCATTGGTTGATCACTCATAAAAGAAGTATGAAGGAAAAATCGGCGCCGAGTGATCAATCAATGCAAAGTAATAAAGATTATCAAATCCAAAAACTTGATCAGCATGATGTTGTCGTTTTGACAACATTCGTTCTTAATTGAACAAATCGATCTCATCTTGACAACAAGACATTCTCATCTTAATACCGGTATTTAGTGCCATCTATTCGCAATTTGACGGCGGTATGTTCACAGTGTGACAACGATGTGTCCACAATTTAACGATATATGCATTATCATTTGCTGACAAAAATTAAATAACGTCGTTTTTCTCTTTGTATACCTATACGTTCATTTTCTCGTATATAGTTATGATAAAGGTATTAAAATCAAAATTTTCAACTTCTAAAAATTTTTTATTACTACTCCGCAAAGTGCCATAGTGTCCACGGACTTTACGACACCTCCGTGATGGACATTATGTCACTTTCAAAAGTGTCTTAACGTCCATGAACCTTATGACACTTTTAAGTATGTCATAACGTCCATGGACTTTATGTCACTGGACGTTATGACATGCCACCGAAAATTCCTATTAAAAGTTAGCAATATTTCCAACAACTTCTACAAAAAATTTGTATGCCGACAAATTTTACATACAATAATTTTAATATAGAAAAAACTCCGAAAAGCTAAAAAATCAAAATATTTAAAAAAAAAATTATTATATTGAAACACATCAGTATCGAAAAAAGCTACTGAAAATGTTTATGTTGAGTGATATCGATATTAATATGTTTTTTATAAAAAAAATTGTCCATCAAGAAATTTTGGAAAAATTTCAATTTCGAAACTAAACAAAAAAGTTTTCAACATTTCCAACATTTTCTACAAAAAAAAAAAATTCAATGTCGATAAATTTTGCACACAATAATTTTAATATAAAAAAAATTTTCATTGAGTTATCGAAAAACTGAAATATTAAAAAACTTTTTTTTTCAAAATGTTTACTATATTGAAATATATCAGTATCGCAAAAAGCTACTGAAACTTGTCTGTTGAGAGATAGCCATAAACGTTTTTATTGAAAAATTGTCCGTCAAGAAATTTTGGAAAAACTTCAATTTCGAAACTAAACGAAAAATTGTCAATATTTCTAACATTTTCTACAAAAAAATTTTAATGCCGATAAATTCTACATACAATAATTTCAATATAGAAAAATTTCCATTGAGTTATTGAAAAACTAAAATATTAAAATTTTTTTTTTTTTTCAAAATGTTTATTATAATGAAATATATCAGTATCGAAAAAAACTACTGAAAACGTTTATGCTGAGTGATATCGATATTAAAATGTTTTTTTATCGAAAAATTGTCCGCCAAGAAAATTTTGGAAAAATTTCACTATCGAAAGTTCAAAGATTTCATCAAAAAAAATTTCAATGCCGATAAATTTTACATACAATAATTTCAATACAGAAAAAAAGTTATTGAAAAAATAAAAAATTAAAAAACTTTTTATCAAAATTTTTGTTATAATGAAATATATCAATATCGAAAAAAACTACTGAAAAATTTTTTGTTGAGAGATATCGATATTAAACGCCTTTTACTGAAAAATTGTCCGTCAAGAAATTTTGGAAAAATTTCAATATGGAAAATTTTCTCAGATAACATTTACTGCCGAAAAATTTTTATATACAAAAATTTCAACATCAAAAATATTCCGTAGAATAAGTTTTTATTCTACAACAAAAAAGATTTTTTAGTATCGAGAAATTTTCTAATAAAGGTTTACAATATTTCAAAAATTTCAATACCGTAAAATCTGCCATAAGAAAATTCTATAGAAAAATTTCAATATCATATATTGGACTTCAAGATCGAAAACTTTTTTATAGGATGATTTCTTAAAGAAAAATTTCTTTTAAATAAATTTTGCCGTCCCGAAGATTTCTACAATTATAATACTAAAAAAAGGTTCTATTAGAAAATTTCACTATCAAAAAATTTTGAAATTTTAGTATTAAAATTTTTATAAAAAAAATTAGAAGGTCAAAAAAATTCTATTGAAAGATTTAAAAAAACTACTGATGACTTTTAAAATTGAAAAATAATCGTTATCAAAAAGACTTTTATTGAAAAATTTTCTGTTGAAAAATTTTAACACAAAAAAATGTTTGAAAAAATTTCCGTATCAAAACAAAAAATTTCAGGAAACATTCACAGCCAGTTCGCCGATGTCGAAAGTATAAGTTCATACGCATTCAGGGTGAAAGAAAATCGATTTGGGTTTTTTCTAACTTTATTCTATGCGAACGATGTGTCAAAATTCAATTAAAATACATAAGTACCTGCGAATGAATAATAGTGACCTAGACAAATCCAAATTAATTCGAATGTGAATGAGAGTGAGAGTGAATGTGAGCTTTCTTTCGCATACATTTTCATTCGATATCGCCGAACAGGCTGTCAATGTTCATAATTTTTCTCAAAGTTATTTTTGTGATATACAAAAAAATATTTTTTTCAGAAAAAATTTTTATTGATTTTAATTTTGCTATAATTCGTTTCAGTGCAATAAAGTTTTCAGTAATTTGTACTGAATAAATTGTGAAATAATATGTGTCGCGTTTGCCGCAGTGACACCATAAACAATTTTTCTTTAAGGCTGGAAATCCAAACTTATATACGAGTATATAGTATTAATGGTCCTTTATTTAATGTCCAAGATAAAAATTTATTTTTGGAACATAAAAGCGACGTGAAGGTCTATTAAAAAGCTTGTCTATCAGTACAACTGTTCACAATCCTCGTGCGAGTACCGCCCAGTGCCAGTGGAGCTGGTTTAATTTCCACTTTTTAAACGTTTACATGCTTTTTATTTACTCTTTGTAGTTCCTGTCGTTTGGTTTTTATATCCCTTTTCTTTTTTTTTATTATGCAGCTGTATATAGTTTTAAGAGCTGGTTTTTAAACTATAGCTCTGGAGTGTTATTCGCAATGACAAGACTAGTATTTAAGCTTTTAATACATGAACTTGCAGTGGTTTTATTTTGTTTTTATTTTATGGCGGATTTGTGGTCGATCAAATGCAGATTCTATAGTTCTTTTTTGTTTGTGCCATCATTGACGAATGAAAGCAAAAAAAAAAAATGTACTTTTAAAACAAAATAATATTGGTTTACATTTTTATTTTTTTGTTGCATTCTTGTTTAGCCAAAGCAAGGACAAAGAAGTGGTCAGAACTCGTAGCTTTTTCGAAATGATAGATGAATGAGTACGAGTAGATTGTATTTGCAAGGAATGAACGCAATATTCACTTCTTTCTAAGATTGTAGTTTTAAGTATTAACAGTTTTTAAATTTACATCGAATTAAATATTTTTTTTGGAGTATTTTGATACCAATCTAATATTGATCCCAAACCAGTCTTGCTGTGCGTCCCACTTTATGAATTTTTGATTTTGGGATATTTTTTCTAAGACACGCCACACAGAACACACAAATTTACAAAAGCATATTAATAATGTTGATTCTTTTGCTTGAAAATGAAATCAGTTACACAGCAATACTCTATTCCTAAGTAAAGCGTATGCCAGTAAGAGCGTTTTGTGGATCAAAGCAAACGGTAGTCAGAAGGGTCAAGGTCTGGGCTATATATATATAACGCCAAATTTTTGGTGAATGGGCTCTTGAAAAGTTAGATGAAGATCCACTTTTTTATCGAAGAATTGTGTTCAGCGACGAGGCTCATTTCTGGTTGAATGGATACGTGAACAAGCAAAACTGCCGTATTTGGAGTGAAGAGCAGCCAGAAGCATTGCAAGAGCTACCAATGCATCCACAAAAAACAACCGTTTGGTGCGGATTATGGGCTGGCGGCATCATTGGGCCGTATTTCTTCAAAGATGATGCGAATCACAACGTTACTGTGAATGGTGAGCGCTACCGTGCGATGATAACAAACTTTTTTTTGCCCAGAATGGAAGAGCTTGACTTGCATGACATGTGGTTTCAACAAGACGGTGCCACATGCCACACAGCACGCGAAACAATGGACCAGTTGAGAGGCGAGTTCGGTGAACAGTTTATTTCACGCTTGGGACCAGTCAATTGGCCGCCCAGATCGTGCGATTTAACGGCTCTAGACTAATTTTTGTGGAGCTATGTTAAGGCTAATGTCTATAGCGACAAGCCCGCTTCGATTGACGCACTGGAAGCCAACATTGCCAACATTATTCGTGAGATACCGGCCGAAATGTTGGAAAGAGTATGCCAAAATTGGACTAAGCGGATGGACCATTTGAGGCGCAGCCGCGGCCAACATTTGCATGAAATAATCTCCAAACATTAAATTATATCGACCCAACTATCGATCTAAATAAATATTGCATGCATTTTTCTGAATTTTATGTGTTTTTTTTTTAAATTTCCGATAGTTCTTATAAAATCACCCTATAGATGGTTGGAATGAGGGTGGTAAATTTAATATGGACTGTATTACAAGTTAAATGTAATTAGCATCACATAGGCCTGAAATGATATATAAAATATATAATATAATATTCATATGGGAATGCAGGCAAAGCACTGCCATGATGTTATATTATGGAAGTATTTCTCCCTCAAAAATTATAATATACTTTAAACCAGATGTGCCCAGGCCTATGCGCTTGATGCTCAATTGTTTTTTTTAACAGCGCTAAGCTATACACTGAAAGAAATATGCGTCGTATATTTAATGAAACTGTTTCATTAAATATTTTTCACAATATGCATGAAACTTCATATATGTATATTATAAAATAGTTCTATTAGAATGGTTTCATTAAATTTCATAGTTTCATTAAAAAAAATCATTGGATTTATGTCTACAGCAAAATTAATTTTTTTTTTTTAAATTCTTTGAATTTTGGTAAGATATATTAATGGGCGTTTATTAATCTTAAGCTACAGTTTAAAAAATGTCAAGTTTTTTTTATTAAAATGTAAGTTTTATGAGTTTCATAATTCCAATGAAATAGATCTCATTAGATCAATGACACATAAATTTCTGGCTACCGAACTTGGGTATGTATGTTTGTACATATGTGTATGTACTCAAATCAGCATAATAATAGTTAAAAAATATTTAAATACCAGTGTATTGAAGTCATTTGAATTAATAAAATCTGTTTTATTTGGTGAATACTTGTTCAACATTTTCTTTTATCATAATTAGGTACAATTTCACAAAAGCAAGGAAAAGTATTATTTGTGTAATGAAATAAAGTATCAATGAATAAATGAAATAATTCCATTGATCTTATTACGTACATTTGTGAACATATTTCATTAATGTGTGTTATGATATTATTTCATTAAACAAATGTAACTATTTCATTGATGTAATGTAAATTTTTCAGGTACTCAATGAATAATAAAATTAGATAAATGAAATAACTTCATTGACCTTATGAAGGAGTTTCATATTTTTAATGAATATTTAACATTAGTACAAAGACGTTATTTCATCAAATTAATGTTACTTTTTCATTAATTTAATGTACAGTTTTCATGTGCTTTATGAAATTGATTCTTTGATCTAGAGAAATTATTTCACTAATCATATGATTTGTCTTTCATACTTTTAATGAAGATAAGTCATGTTTCTTATTAAAATGTTTCATTACTTTTATGAAGGTTTTCATTAAAATAATCTAATGAAATTTATTGCATTATTTCTATGAAAAGTTACAATGGTTGAAAAATAATGAAAAAATTCATAAAAGTAATGTCAAAATTCAGAGAATTTCTGAACAAAATGTTTTCAGTGTAGGGCTATACACACATGTGCACTCAACACTATAATGAAAAATACACAAAAAGCTTTGTCTTATATATTTTTCTGTCGTTCTTCACTGCACACACACACACAAGAGCAAAGCAACAACACTTTTGAAATTGACGACAGCGATTATCAGTGTAAATTTTGCTTTTGTAAATTATTTTGCTTTTTACAACAAAAAATATTAAATAAAAGTAGTTTTCCCTTAAATGTATTGGTGTTTACACTTTGGAGCATCACTGCTTTAAAGCGTTGGGAGCTGTTTTTAATGAAAATTCTACCGCTTATCGAGTGCATGTCAATACTGTTATGTTTTTAATGTCGAGTCAATTACCATCAATCATACGCTTGTGGATGCTAAATTTAATTAAACCAGTCACTGAAAAACTATTTTTTAATACTTAAAATTTGTTATATTTATATGCACTAAAGAAGGAATACAATACATGCTTTCCTGATTGCTGTAAGTTTATTACCATTTTAATGCGTTAATTTATGGCTGCAAGAAGTGCGATAACTTCGGCAGCTTACGCACCAAATCAAAGCTGTTTTAAATATTTGTTTTTGTTTTTAAAAGGCAAATTCTTTTTTATAAGCAAAAGCTTGCAGCTTAATAAATAACAGCTTAATTTTTGCTTAAAACCGGAAAAGCCACCCACAACTATCAACGCTGCAATTTATTCACTCAACGGCAAAAGCAGGCAAGCCACGCTGGTCAGTCATCCATCCAAACCAAACCTACAAACGAACGAACGCTTTTTGTAGTTGAACAAGAAATTTAAATATTTTATATTGTTTTATTTGCAGTTTTTTTGTTTATCTGCTCGAGGCAGTTAAATAATGCAAGTTAACACCCACAAAAATATGCAGTGCTGCTACTATAGTAATAAATTTTCTTAAATTTGGTGCACTTTATTACGCCACGCTGTCCAAGCAGTGGAAGAGGATAAATGATATAAAAAGTTGAAATTTTCTCCAAAATAAACAAAATTTTTTTCTATAGTTATTTTTTACAGTTTGATAAAAACAATCTAAAAAAAGGAAAAAAAAACAAACAAATAAAACTAAAGGAACCCTGGAATGTAAAAATGTAATATTTCAACCAATTTTAGTTATCTTGTCAATCCCAAACGAAAACTGAAAATCCCCAAAGACGTATTTTTAATATCTTTTTGGGAAGCAATGACTTTTCATTAATTTTTAGGCATTTTAGTTATATTTTAGAAATTCCCAAATGAAAACTTGAAATCCCAAAATGTATATTTTTTATATTTTTTTCGGAATCTATGGTTTTTATATATTTTAGTTATATCTTAGAAATTCCAAAAGAAAAAAATATTCTTTAAATTAAATTTTAGTTATATTTTAGAAATTCCCAAATGAAAACTTAAAATCCCAAAATGTATATTTTTTTTAAATTTTTTCGGAATCTATGGTTTTTATATATTTTAGTTATATCTTAGAAATTCCAAAAAAAAAAATATTCTTTAAATTAAATTTAGGTTATATTTTAGAAATTCCCAAATGAAAACTTAAAATCCCAAAATGTATATTTTTTTATATTTTTTTCGGAATCTATGGTTTTTATATATTTTAGTTATATCGCAGAAATTCCAAAAGAAAAACATATTCTTTAAATAAAATTTTTGGTTTGTACATTTGTACAACGGGTTATAGTTCAAGTTTTTGCCATTCTTAAGTTTTTTCTTAAGAAGGACTTTTTACAATACAAATTTGCTGTGATCAATAAATTTTGATTGAAGAAGACAAGAAAAATAATAATCAAATCTTTAGCTGGGGGACAACTAGCTGTTTCGTAATCGCTACACTACTCATATAAAATAATATTCGAATTCGCCAAAAGTGTACTTTAATGGAAGTTTTTGGGAATCTACAATGTTTTCATTCCGTATTTTAACACATTTAGGAATCAGATTATTTAGAAACTAAAGAAGGCTCCAATTTGTTTCATACATGGGAATTAATGAGAACAGATTGCAATTCTAATGCTTAGGTGTTTTAACGGAATCCCACATTGAACTTAAATTCCTATATGGGTATACATTAATTTGTTGTGAAGTTTTCATCAGCTGTGCTAAATGATTTAAAATTATCGAACATAATACATTTCTTATAATAAAAAGCTTAGTTGGCTCCCGAAAGGGATTTCAACTTCCCCAGTTGGGAATCGAGTTTATTTGCAAATTAAAAGGGAACCAATTCATTTCAAAATCACAAATATGTGCAAATTAATTTTAATTCCTAATAAAAGGGAACCAATTAATTTGAAAATCCCAAATATGTGAAAATTAATTTTAATTTTTATGTAGCCTTCATATTCCTAAATATAAATATGCGATTTGCGATTTTATACAATTTTTTTTTAAGTTCTCATCAGCTATACTAACACATATTGGGTTATCGAATAATATTGTATTTGTTTCTTACCATAAGTAACTTTTTATATTCAAAAGAGATTTTAACTGCCCCAGCTGGGAATAAGCTTTATTTACAAATTAAAAAAAAATTTTAACTTATTGCATTTTTGAAAATAATTTGAAATTATTTTCTGGCTAGTTGCTAATCAGTAACAAATTGAAGTCCTTAGTTCTCCATTCGAATATTTTAAAACATTTCTGGGAAGTTTTCAAACTTTTTTGAATTATCGTATACAAAACTAATAATACTAAAAATGCTTAATGCTCAAAGGAGATTTTAGCTTCCCCAACTGAGAATTTATATTATATGTATACTTAAAATGATCCTAATTAATTTGAAATTACTGATTAAATGAAAATTGATTTTGATTAAACTCTTAGGTATTTCTTCACATTTCAAAATTGGATTCCTGAATTCCTATCAGAAGTTTAAAATTTTCGTGAATATTTTGTTAGCTACACTAAAAGGTTTTGAACTACCAAATGAAATGCATTTTTTTCATAGAAGTTTTTTTTTTTTTTTTTTTTAATTATACCTGAAGAGATTTAACTTCCCCAGATGGGAATTTGGTTTACTTAGAAATAAAAAAAGAGATTCAATATGGTAATCAAAGCAATCAGTTAATTTTAAGGTACATATAAGAATTTTAAAATTTATATCAAATTATCAAATTAATTTCTTAAGAGTTGCTACACATTCCCAAATTTAAGTCTCAAATCCCCCATTGAGAACTTGTAAATACAATATGGTTTAGAAACTTTTCATAAGCTGAACTAAGACGTTTCGTTTTTGGAATCAAATACATTTCTTCTTTCATTCCCAGCTGGGAAAAATGGTTTGGTTTACAAATCAAAACAAATAATCATTAATTTGAAGGAATTGCAAATTGAAAAAATGAGTTTAATTTAATTTCTTGGTTGCTTTGCCTTTGGGCAATTTGTAAATATGTTTTGGAAATTTTTAGTAAAATAAGAAATGTGGTTTATTCTCAGAAGAAAATTTAACTTTTCCAATAGGAATTTGAGTTTCTTTACAATTAAAAAAAATGCCTTGCTTATAACTACTTAAATATTATAAAAATTACCTTAATTTAATTTATTGGTTGTTTTCACATTTTCCCAAATTGAAGCCTCAAACCCACCTTGGGAAGTTTGTAAATATATTTTGGGAATTTTTCATAAAATGTAATAATACATTATCTCTTATCAAGTAAAAAACATTTGTTACAAAAATAATTTTTGTTAATTCCCAGAGTAGATTTTAACTTCCCCAGTTGGGATTTGAGTTTATTTACAAATTTAAAAAATCCATTGCTCATAAATTATTACAAATTGTAAAAATTTATTCTATTTGTTTTCTTGAAGGCTGCCACTTATTCCCATAATTAAATATCAAATCGTCCTAAGGAAGCATTAATATGTTTTAGACATTTTTCATAAACTGAAATAAGGCATTTTCCATTATCAAGCTGAAATATACAGGGTGGCCCAGAAAGACCGAAGTGGTGTGAATTGCTTATAACTTTTTATTTAAGAGATATTTTTTTAATTTTTTTTTTAAATACATTAAATTTATGGGGAATATTTTTGGGTTAGTTATTAAAAATGATATCCCGCAAGTGGTGGCCATATTCTGCTTCGCACAAATGTGCTCTTTCCAACACATTTTCCATGACCTTTCGCAAAACTTCCGGTGGTATGTTGTTAATTTCTTCTCGAATATTGGTTTTTAACTCCTCAATAGTCCTAGGCTTATTAACATAAACTTTTCCTTTTAAATAGCCCCAAAGAAAACAGTCTGGAGCGGTTAAATCCGGGGAACGCGGAGGCCAATTAAAATTGCTGTTACGAGAAATTATTCTTTCACCAAAGATGTCGCGTAAAAGAGTCATTGTGGCCCTCGCAGTGTGCGCTGTGGCTCCATCCTGTTGGAACCATATTTGCGGATGGTTTTCCACGGCTGGCCTTACAAAATTTTGCAACATGGCCCGATATCGATCACCATTGACGGAAATGGCGACACCTTGTTCATTTTCAAAAAAAATGGGCCAATGATCCTTTCTGAAGAAACACCACACCAAACGGTACACTTAACTGGGTGCAATTGTCGTTGATGAAGTACTCTCGGGTTTTCCGTAGCCCATATCCTACAGTTTTGCTTGTTAACGAACCCATTTAATTGAAAATGGGCTTCGTCACTCATTATTAAGTTATGAATAAAATTTGGATTCTCTTGTGCTTTTTGCTGGAAATAAATTGCATAGTCAAGTCGTTGCTGGTAATCTGTTGGTTTCAATTCTTGGACAAGTTGAATTTTGTATGGAAACAATCCTATGGTGTGCAAAATGCGCTGCAGCGACGTCCTTGAGAGGCCCAGTTGTGACGAACGTCTCCTGGTTGATGTTTCTGGATCCTCCCGAATACTCTCCTGTACCACTTGAATATTGTCAGCCGTGTGGACAGTTCGGTGTCTGCCGGGACCAGGAAGGTTCCTTACCGCTCCTTGTTCTCGAAAATTTGCAACCAGACGGTTTATTGTTGACTGAGAGGGTGCAACCCGCACATTAAATTGACGACGGTATGCACGCTGAGTCAACACAATGGACCGTTGATTTGAAAAGTAAATTTCAACAATTTGGGCACGTTGTTCAATTGTGTATTGCTCCATTATAAATTATCCAAGTCTTCTTTACAAAATACTGAAAAGAAAAGAAAAAAAAAATTATAATAAAAAAGTTATAAGGAATTCACACCACTTCGGTCTTTCTGGGCCACCCAGTATATTGCTATAAGAATTTCTGTTACTACACAGAAGTGATTTTACATAGCCTATTTGGGAATTTGAGTTTCATTACATATATAAAAAATTCGTTACTTATAATTTGTTAAATATTATGAAAATAATTTCAGTTTAATTTCGTGGTTGTTGCCACATATTCCCAAATTGCAGTCTCAAATCACCCAGTTATGTTATCTCTAATTTACCCTATTAATTTACTTTATATTTATATGTTATTGTTACCACCTTTTCATTAGGGTGTGAAAATTACTTTAAAAATATTAGTTTTTTGATATATGTATTTTATCAGTTGTTTAATACTTTTCATTCGAAAAAAGTAAACAATATATTTTTTTGTAATTTTAAAATAAATGTATTTTTTTTATTAAAAGAATATATAAATATCTTTTAATTTGCTTAAATATAGTTCAAAATCTTAAGGTGCTCATAATCAAATAATTTCATGGGAAGTTTTTAAAAATGTTTAAGGAATTTTTCATAAACTTAACTAAGAAAATTTAACTTATCAAGTAAAAAACATGCCGTTGTTTATTCCCAGAAGAGATTTTGACTTTCCCAGTAGGGATTTGAGTTTATTTACAAATTTTAAAATATCTTTTGGTTCTAAGTTGTTATAAATTCTAAAAGTGAGTTAAGTTTAATTTCATACACATTCCCAAATTGAAGTCTCAAATCTCCGTTGGGGAGTTTTTAAATATATTTTTGGGAATTTCTCATAAGCTGCACTAAGGAACTTTCCATTATCGTGATATATATTTTAATTTCGTATACACTCCCAAATTGAAGTCTCAAATCTCCGTTGGGGAGTTTTTAAATATGTTTTTGGGAATTCCTTATAACCTGCACTAGGGAACTTTCTATTGTCGTATTATATATTTATACATTTTAAAGATATTTGATTTATACATTTTAAAGATATTTGATATAAAAGATATTTTTTATTTGCAAGTGAGATAAGAATCCTTTCGGCTGGGAATTTGCCTTTAGATTTTTTAAATAAAATTTTAAGCAATAAAATTGTTATATTTTCTTAGTTCTTAATTTAAAAAAAAAAAAGTTATAGTTATGCTGGTTGGATATACATACATACACACATATGTAGTTGTTAAAAGCAACCAGGTAATTGTCCTGATCACCAAATAATTCAACGAAAATTAATATAAAATTTTGTATACTTTATTTTGTCTAGATGGGTGTTTTTCCTTTCCTTGCAGCTATTTTTAATTTATTTTATATGTTTATGTTTTTCAATTAACACTAGTGTTGATGCAATTAAATTATTGTTATGTCATAAAGCATTAAAGTAGTAAACATAATTATTTTTTATGATAAGCCGGCTTGACAATAAAACTTTAACTTTCATCTTCTTAGCAATTGTTAATTACGCTAATATATAAAAGTATGTACACCTGTAAGTGATATTCTACTCTCGTTTTGCTGCTGATATGCATGCATTTGCATGCACTTACAACGATATCAGTAATGAATGTGGTGAGCTCATAAACGAAAGCAAATGAACAAAAGGATTAACATCCACTATAGTAAAGTAAAGATAATAATTATTTTAAATTGTTAAGAAAATGCCAACAAAACAACATGAGAATGTTGAACTAAATAAACGCAATTAAATTGCATTAAGTGATTAAGTCGCTCTATAAGTGAAAATTATCGAAAAACAAAACTTTAAAAAGCAGACAATTAGCAATTCAATCAGAGAACAACAACAATCAAATTTAGTTTCCCTCAGTTCTTTCATTTGTTTTAACTAATATTGCATAATCTGATGGCATATTCTGTTTTCGATAAAAAAAAAAAACGTTCTTGTAAAGACAGGAATAAAAAGAGGAATCTCCAAAAATATGGCAGTACTTTTAGGTTCATGTAATTTTTTATTTTTTTTTTCCAAAACTTAAAAAACTTTTTCCTGTCATTTCATTTCTAGTTTTTTTTTTTTAATTTTTCTACTCCTTCGTGTTATTTGAAGGCAGGATTTTTTTTCCAGAATTTTTCGTTTTGCTTTGTCACGTGGAAACATTTTTGCAAACAGGAACTTCTGTTTTACACTCAAATGCCAACGTGAGAATGCTTTGAGAATTAATTTTTTGTGTTTGCTTCATTTTGCTTCAACTACATACATACATACATTCATATAGCACGAAACTCGTTCAGGACAAAGGTATTCATTTGCTGGAATTCCTTTTTGTCTTTTTCTATTTTTGCAAGTCTTCATTTGTTTCTTGAATTTTTTCAAATCGCTTTGTTTGTTTTTTTTTTTTTGGGGGGGTTTGCATCTATCAAAATCGTACACATTTTCTTAAATTTGAATGACAGTTTATTTTTTGGCGATTATTTTAGATATCATGTTGCCTTTCTGTAGATATAAGCATCTAAATTTTTATGCTTTCCAAAATCTAATTTTATTAGACTTAACATTAAACAAAAAACAAAAACAAAAAAACAAACAAAAATCCCTGTACTAAGACTACACACATTTCTATATAGTTTTTTATCCCAATTTCCTATTACCATTCCGTAGAAATCCCAAATGTTGTTGTAAAACACATAGGAGTTTTTGTAGGCGCAAGTCTACACTGAAAAAATTTTGTTCTGAACTTCTCTGAATTTTGACATTGCTTTTATGAATTTTTTCATTATTTTTCAACCACTGTAACTTTTCATAGAAATAATGAAACAAATTTCATTAGATTATTTTAATGAAAACCTTCATAAAAGTAATGAAACATTTTAATAAGAAACATGACTTATTTTCATTAAAAGTATGAAAGACAAATCATATGATTAGTGAAATAATTTCTCTAGATCAAAGAATCAATTTCATAAAGCACATGAAAACTGCACATTAAATTAATGAAAAAGTAATATTTATTTAATGAAATAACTTCTTTGTACTAATGTAATATATTCATTAAAAATATGAAACTCCTTCATAAGGTCAATGAAGTTATTTCATTTATCTAGTTTTATTATTCATTGAGTACCTGAAAAATTTACATTAAATCAATGAAATAGTTACAATTGTTTAATGAAATAATATCATAACACACATTAATAAAATATGTTCACAAATGTACGTAATAAGATTAATGGAATTATTTCATTTATTCATTCATACTTTATTTCATTACACAAATAATACTTTTCCTTGCTTTTGTGAAATTGTATCTAATTATGATAAAAGAAAATGTTGAACAAGTATTCACCAAATAACGAGTGATTTTTTTGCTATTATCTTTTTGGCAACACTAGTTTTGACAGCTCACGCACGTTTTGTATCTTGTGTCACTGTCAAACATCTTCAGTTTGGTCTATAATTTAATCATGAATCGTCTTACAAACGAACAACGCTTGCAAATTATTGAATTTTATTACCAAAATGCGTGCTCTGTTAAGAAAGTTCATTGCGCGCTTCTTCCATTTTATGGTCAGTTTAATCGACCTACTGAGGCTTCTTTCTATTCGGGCTATGGTAAAAAAATTTCGCACCAAATTTACATTGTTGGACATTAAACCACCAACACGCTTACGTAGAGTGCGAACTGAAGAAAATATCGCAGCCGTATCGGCCAGTGTTGGTGATGACCGTGAATTATCGATTCGGCGCCGTTCGCAGCAACTGGACCTCTGTTACTCCACTACGTGGAAAATTTTGCGGAAGGATTTGGGTGTGAAGCCTTATAAGATACAGCTGGTGCAAGAATTGAAGCCAAACGACCTACCACAACGCCAAATTTTTGGTGAATGGGCTCTTGAAAAGTTAGATGAAGATCCACTTTTTTATCGAAGAATTGTGTTCAGCGACGAGGCTCATTTCTGGTTGAATGGATACGTGAACAAGCAAAACTGCCGTATTTGGAGTGAAGAGCAGCCAGAAGCATTGCAAGAGCTACCAATGCATCCACAAAAAACAACCGTTTGGTGCGGATTATGGGCTGGCGGCATCATTGGGCCGTATTTCTTCAAAGATGATGCGAATCACAACGTTACTGTGAATGGTAAGCGCTACCGTGCGATGATAACAAACTTTTTTTTGCCCAAAATGGAAGAGTTTGACTTGCATGACAAGTGGTTTCAATAAGACGGTGCCACATGCTACACAGCACGCGAAACAATGGACCAATTGAGAGGCGAGTTCGGTGAACAGTTTATTTCACGCTAGGGACCAGTCAATTGGCTGCCCAGATCGTGCGATTTAACGCCTCTAGACTATTTTTTGTGGGGCTATGTTAAGGCTAATGTCTATAGCGACAAGCCCGCTTCGATTGACGCACTGGAAGCCAACATTGCCAACATTATTCGTGAGATACCGGCCGAAATGTTGGAAAGAGTATGCCAAAATTGGACTAAGCGGATGGACCATTTGAGGCGCAGCCGCGGCCAACATTTGCATGAAATAATCTTCAAACATTAAATTATATCGACCCAACTATCGATCCCAATAAATATTTCATGCATTTTTCTTAATTTTATGTTTTTTTTTTTAAATTTCCGATAGTTCTTATAAAATCTTATAGTTCTTATAAAACAGATTTTATTAATTCAAATCACTTCCATACACTGGCATTTAAATTTTTTAAGCTATTATTATGCTGATTTGAGTATATACACATATGTACATACATACCCAAGTTCGGTAGCCAGAAATTTATTTGTCATTGATTTAATCAATTCTATTTCATTTGAATTATGAAACTCATAAAACTTACATTTTAATAAAAAAAACTTGACATTTTTTAAACTGTAGCTTAAGATTAATAAATTCCCCATTAATATATCTTACCAAAATTCAAAGAATTTAAAAAAAAAATTTAATTTTGTTGCAGTCATAAATCCAATGATTTTTTTTAATAAAACTATGAAACTTAATGAAATCATCCTGCTGGAACTATTTCATAATATATATGAAGTTTCATGCATATTGTGAAAAGTTTTCATTGGAATAATAAAAAATATTTAATGAAACAGTTTTATTAAATATATGACGCATAATTCTTTCAGTGTATAGTTTTTTACCCCATTTTCTAATATCATGTTTAAATCTAGTAATAAAGCTTGAATTTTAAAACTTAAGGTTTTCATTTGGGAGTTAATGGGTTAAGATAATTACCTTATTTTGGAAATATTGATTGTACTAGTCCACAAAAGTCTCATTTCTTGATTCGTTCAATCTTAGCGGTCTTTAGCCTCAACTGTTTGCTCTTTTATTGCTCCTTTGTTGGCTTTTCATTTTTAACTTAAATAAATATTTTATTTAATTACATTAGTTAAAAATAAATAAGAAGCCACTAAATTGGTTTCTTTGTTTGTGGCATGAAAGCATTAAAATCAAAAGTCTTCTGAGCTTGAAGTTCGACATTTTCAATTTGTTTTTTCTTTCTAGTTTTACTGATTCCTGGTCATACTCTTTCTTTCTTGGGTGGAATGAAATTAGCTGAAGTGGAAAATCAAATTTTATATTACTTATATTTTACCTTCTGTTTTTTTGTGTTTAACAAATTTTATTCTATTAATTTAACAAAATAATAGAAAATAAAAAATAAATTTTTTAAAGGACATTTCCTTTGGTTTCAAGGTAAAATATTTGCTAAAAAAGTTTAAGAAAGATTTTCACAAACTCATAAATTTAATAAATAATTCCTTAAGGTATTCAGCTTTTTACATAAGTAACTTATAGGAATTGAGAGGGAAATGAAGAAAGAACCCAACTGCAAGAAAACAGAAATGGACAGCAGTTCAAATAGCAAACAAATCTATGTTATAAACATCCTGATCCTAACAAATCCTACACAAAATAAAAAAGAAAAAACATAAGACCTATAAAAGTAGCAAGCAAAGTATGTAAATATGGCTTTAAAAAAACTTATAAGAAAAAACACTAATCCTTTGGATAACAGAGAAAAAGCTCCACAATCCCTTCCCTTCAAGCCTTATAAGCTCCCTCTTGAATCCTTTACGTATATCACCACACTGAATGAGTATTGCGTGCGATAATGTGCATTTGCTTCACTAAACATCTTTAATTTATATTTAACCTTCAATTTTTTGTAATGTCCTTAATGAAAAAGCTCTTATATTTTTTTAATTTTTGGCTTCATTTGGCAGCGAAAAGACAAAATTTATTGCAGCAACATAAAGCTGGCTAATGGAAGCTAGATGATCTCAAAAAATTTGGCAATAAAATTTAGCTGAATAAACAATTTGGTACTTATTAACTCGCTCTTCTTTAAAAATTCATTTGCTTAAATAAGCATAAGCGCCAAAAAATTATTGCGCAATACAGCAAAAACAAAATCGTTAATGGAGAACACAAGCAGAACGGTTACAGATTTGACAATACAGTACAATAAAGGTGTATTTTGGTTTAAAAAATCAATTTTTGTTTAAAAGCATATGTTTACTTTAAAGGCATATACGTGCTTTAAAAGCATATTTTTGTTAAAAACAATTATATTAAAATAAAAAAACATATATTTAGTTAAGAAGTCTATATTTTCTAAAACATTTGCTTTAAGAGCATATACTTGCTGTAAAATTGCTTTAAAGCATACTGTTGGTTTATAAGTATATTTATGCTTAAAAATCTTATGTTGACAGCCAAATTTTGCTGAAAAAGGCTATTTAAAATAAAAGCACATATATGGTTATAAACGACTATGTTTTCTTCAAGGACATATATTTACTTTAAGAGCATGTAAAAGTGCTTCAAAAACTAATTTTCGCTGTGACGAAAACTAAGTTGTTGCCTTAGGCCGCATATATCGAGGGTGCACTGTATGCTATCCAAGATATATATTGTCACCCATATGTATGGAGGTATGTAGCTACAAGCGTAAACTATTCTGCAAAAAATTAAGACTATAGAAATTTTAATAAAATCAAGAAAAATTTTTATATTGAAAGAAAAATTTTATTGAATCAACAAAAATATTTATTGAAAAAAAAACATTTTTTTAAACAAAAATTTTATTGATGTGTTTTACTAAAATCTTTTCCTGTGTTTTCCATATTAATTAATTACATTTTGTCAATGGCCATTTGTGTCGCTAAATAAATCTAATAAATCTGTTAAAATGTATTTGGATGTGTACGTGCATTTGTAATGCATATTGTGCTCCACAATATTCTCTACATTTCGTTTAGGAATGAATGTTAAAACGTGACTTAGTAATTGCAGGCACTCCTTAAGGCACTGTCCTGGGGTTATTAAAATGAGACAGTAAAAAAAGCTGAAGTGAAACCAAATGATTCCTAACTAACATTTGATTTATGTGTCAAGGAATGTGGTGAAGTTTGTTGAACGTCAAATGACACTTAAGTACATATGCGAATATACCTACATTGTAAAGAGGCCTGCAAAAATGTATTTCTTTTATCAAATGGTTATAAAACTAGCAAAATGTAATAAATATTGTTAATAGAAAATAATTGGTCAGAAAAATATGTTTTACATTTATATCATTATTATGATTGTATTTATGATAAGTGCATCTACATTATAAAATTTGCATGTACAACATATCGCTCCTTTATTGCAACATAGTCATATCTAAAAAAAATATGAGCTTTTCGAGTTAGCAATGCAGAATTGTTAACAATACTACCTTTTATATTCTGCCAAAAATTTATTCAAATTACTTTTAAACTGTTTCCAAAAAAAAAAAAAAATCAAAGTCTTGAATGGAAACTAAACATTTGAAATGTCGAAGCAAGCTTTTTTAGTTATGACTGTGTTGCAATAAAGGAGCAATATATATTAAATTGTATATCATATTAAATTCTGACAAAATATGTTTTATTTAGAGTAGCATATTTCTGTATGCATATATGAATTGTTGCGTCTTTGCCTCTAAAAACGCTTTTGCGGACTTTGCAAATGAAATAATGACTCACACACTTGTTCGTTATACAGTACTTAAATACTTCACAACTTTATTTACACTTGATACCACTGTGTACCAAAACACTAGACTTGCTTACTTTAACTTACAACTTTCTTGCACAAAGCTTAAAAATAAACTGGCACGTTGCCGCCGACCCGCCTGCTATTTATACTTCATTATCATCCTCTACAATCATCAATATCATTCTAGTCAATCACAGTTCTAGACTGAAACGTACAAATATAATTCTTACGCATATACACATACATACACATGCTTGCGAACAATAAGCAAGTCACAACAACAAACAATAATAAAACGAATACCAAGAATACAAGAAAAACACAAGCATTATTTGTAGTTGATTTATTTGAAAGTTTACGTACTTTAAATCATGCATGTTTGTTTGTTGGTGTATTATGTTTTTAGTTTTATCTTGTTTGTGTAAATGTGTAGTGTTCATTTATAACAAGTAGATCAACAGTTGCACACTGGGTTAGATGTGATAAAAATTCTGCACAATATTTTATATTTTATGTCCTTTGTAAATCATATTTAATATCATTTATATTTTCATTTATACGTCATATGTATTTTATTTTATGTCATATCTTTTCATTTTTTTTATCAAATTAGAATATATTTATGCAACAGAACCATATATTTAACTGTTTTATTTTTAAATTAAATATTTAATGCATACCAGTACACAAAGTCTATGCTATAATTTTGCACCTTTCTGTTACTTTCGCGTCTATGTATGTTAATGGGCAATTTCAATAAAATGTTTGCTGGCACAATCGAAATCCAACATATAAACTGATTTAATGCCGCAGTGTGAGTGTGTGTTCATTGACAATATTGCCGTCATCCCTTCGACAAGAGTCATGACAAGCCAGAAGGTATTATTCGCAAATGGATAAATGACTGCTAGAAGTGGAAATACTGGACCGAAAAAAAGGTGTTACAAGACAATGCTCTTCTTGACCTATTTAAAGCAAATTTGAGCAAAAAAACTTGTTCAGAAAAAATGCTTTGAAAAATGAAATGTTAGAAAACAAAAAGCATCTAAACGATGTTCTTTAAAGAAAAGCAAAGTAGCAAAATTAAATTTAAAGTGACAAACAATTTGCATATTTTTCAAATTAAGTTATAATGACACGAGTATATTTATACAAAAAAAAAATTCACGAAATCATACTTTTTATATTTATATGAATCCATGTAGTAAAAAATTTATGAAGATAGTCTCAAACCATAAAGTAACTGAGATAATTTGTTCAAAAATCCCTCTTTCGGGTGGGATTTGTATAGGTTTACTTTTAATATGGCCACCTTAGTATTTATATTCATTTTTTTTTTTCTTTGCACGGAATGTAAACAACGAATATTTGCGAATTCGTCGCGATGGGCGAAGTTCGTCGCAGTTGTGTTCCTAGCCATACACACATGCTTGCTAAACAATAAGAACTCAACAGCATTAATCAATAAGAATGCAACAATAAAACTGCAACAACAAAAATAAAATCAGTGGTAGTTGATTTACTTGGTATTGGTATTTTGGGTTATTTAGACCATGTTTTATGTTGTTGGTGTGGATGTGCGTGTACACTTATAACAAGTGTATCAACGGCTCACACATTGGGTCAGAAGCGATAAAAATTCATAACAATATGTTTGATATATATTGAAATATTTTTCAAAAGTTGCCACAGAAATATAAAATTATTTTGAATATATACGAATACTGAATATTTTCATATTTGCCTTACTCTGACATATTTAAAAATATTACGTATTTTATATAAGTATATTAAAGTTCATATTTTATATATTAAAATACATAGTTGAACACTTAGAGATATGTATTAACTTTTCTTAAAGTTCACTGGTTTGTAAACACTCTGGAAAAACGCAATTTACAAAAACAAACTAGAGAATGCAAATGTGTCAAATTCATTTATTTTATTATTTTTTTTTTTTTTTATATAAAAGCTTTGAACAGAATTTTAATAACCCAACAATAAATAATGGCTGAATTCCTTTTATAAGAAACTGCAAATATTTTGCCATATTTTCATCAAATTTATCAACAACTTTGCCATTCATCGAAACCATAAAATACGAGTACATCACAGTCTTTCACTTGTTTTGCCACAATTTTTTCAAATCAATTTTTCCAGTGAAAAATACTTCAGCTTTTGCAACAAGAGGTGCTAGAGAGAAGAGTGTTGGTGGCAGAGATATAAGTATGTATTTGTTAGTTTTTATTGACTAAAACTAGCGCTCGGTTGTTTACAATATAAGATGACTGTTGTGTCCTCTAACAATGAAGGGAAAGTTTTTTTTCCTATTTCTTGTTTACTGATAATTTTTCAGTGGTTGTATGGGAGTTCCTTTTTTTCCTCAGATATTTTGAATAAATCTCTACAGCAACCGAAATTTTAAAGAGCGTTTGCTATATGAACATTTAACAAAGTTATTCAGATACATTCATTAGAATTTTGAGTATATTCAAGTATAATATAAAATATATTGATTTAGAAGCTTAAAAATTGAGCTAAATTCTATAAATAGTTTAAAATGTCGCATTCTTGTCTTATTTCTGGAAATATTTTTATGAAATATTCAAGATATTAATGGTTTATAAAAACAAGAAACAATATATTTAAAGTTTCTTTTTGCTAGCTAAAATATGTCGCGTTCTTTATAAAAAAATTTCTTAGCAAAATTAATTTTTTTTTTTTTTTAATATTCATGGAAAAAGTTTTTGAAAAATAAACATCAATTATTCACAACTAAGTAGTTTCAAAAGGTTTGCCACATTCATGGCAATTTGTGAAGTAATGAAAATATTTCTTGGTTTTTTGTATCTGATGAAAGAATTGAATATTGCAAAAGAAAGTTGTCACATTCTTTATCGCTGCTAGAAACATTTATTAAAACGAAGCTATCTTGTAGTTCTTTCACCCTTGTAACCTACTTGAAACATAAAATGGAAGCAATAGTTTACTATTCCATTAAGTACACAAATTTTTTCTTGTCGCGTTCTTGTAATACTTGCAGTCGTTATAAAGGCTTGACTTATAATGCATTACCATAATATCTCTCGTGATTTTGAGTGTTATGGAAAAAGTTTAAGCACAATATATAACCATATTTACACATATTCAAGCTTATTTAATTTTGTCACGTTCCTGACTGAAAATGATAAATCTAAGTAAAAGATTTCATGCTGGGCAAGCAATCGAAAAATTAAAGGTTTATGAAAGATTAAGGTAAAAGTATTTTTTATGCACATTTTGTATAGCTAATTGTTGTCGCGTTCTCTATTGAATTTTTTCCAAAAAAAAAAACTTATATTTGAAACTTTCTGCTAAGGATATAATTATGTATGATATAATAATTAGAAAGTAGGCTAGATATATAAAAATGTTGTCACGTTCATTATCAATCCGAAAAGTATCAAAAGTGAAATGCACCAGTTTTTAGTTTTTCTCAAGAACTTACCATTGAGAACGTGACATATCTTAGCCAACAAAAAACAGCATTAAAAATAACTCTTTATATTGTTTGTTTGAGGGTCCTTAAGGAAATCGTAAGCTATGCATTTGATTATGTGATCATATTTAGCATAGTTGCTGTACATAAGCCCACGACGGTTTTTATGTTGGTGTTTTCGACAGATGGCGCCACCTTCGTTTCAATGAATTTCATATATTGGCGTGACAGTTCATGCTGATTTGAATCGAAACAAAAACAGTGAACGAATGATAGATGGATTATTTGTGTAATGCCTCTCCTCCAAATTTATTGCAGTTGGTGGCGTTGCAATGCGCGCAGGGTACAACTAGTTATCTATAAAGCTATAAATTATTATATTATAAACCATCACGATATAAGTTAGGTTGTTCAGGCCGCCAGTTTCATGAAACCAGCCCACTTGGAGCCTTTTGGACAGTTGTAGTTTTGGACAGGATATAAGTTAAGAACGCAAAATTTTAGATTATTTATGTGTTTACAGTTGTTTACAAGTTAGACAAATTTGAAACAAAAGTTTGGTGTGTAATTTTAGAATTTTGTAATCTTTTGTAATAGAAGAATTGAAAACCTCCAAATTTGTTTTATATTATAATATGTAAGTATAACACTGATTTCCTAACAATTTAGCCAGTTTAAAAAGTATCTAAACCCAAAACTGAAAGCATGTTGGCTGTAATTTTTTTGTGTATTTTTACTCGCACATAAATCAGCTTTATTCGAAAAGTATAAAGTTTCAATACAAAACACCTTAAAGTAAAACATTTTTACTTAAAACTCGGTCATATTGAAACTTTTCATTTATTATTTTTCCCCCCAAAATCATGTGCGAATGCTGTTAACGATTTTTCCAACTTCACATTTTTATTTATTTAGTTTTTTGTTGAAGATGTTTTGGGTTGGTTTAACAAACAACTTAATTATGCATGCAACAAAGTTTAACAGCAGCTCAAACAAGCGAAAAGTTTTACATCATCTTCACATCAAAAAAAATAAAATAAAATAAAAAAAAAAATGTGCACAAAAAAGAAATAATGCTACAAAAAGCCAGTTTAGATGGCTGATCATCATGTCGCAATAGATAAGTTTAAAAGTGAGACAGAAAGGGCTGAGACACGCTACAGTCGGCTTTTAATTTCTTCTAAAGAGACAAAAGTTCATGTTAAGTGGAAACTGAATTGATTAAGAATTTTCATAAATATTATCATTAAAGCTTTCAACTGATATGACAAACCGATATGTCAGAGCCTTTTACAGACTGGCTGCTAAAAACAAAGTTTCAACCAAAAAAAAAATTACATCTCAAGAAAAAAGCTTTAAAAATCGCTGTCTTTCATGCAGCTAGCTGAAAATTCATGTACTCATTCAGCCAGATGAATTAGAAGCCATTGATTCGTGAAATAATATTTAGCTAGCTGAATAAAAATCTTACAATTTAGCTAGCCGGATAACAATCCATTTATTCCGCCAACTAAATAACAACGTATTCATTCAGCTAGCTGAACAATAACAGCCCATTAATTTTGCTAGCAGACTGCTTTCTCTGTTCATTCAGCTAATTGAAAAACTGTGTATTCAATCAGCTAGTCAAATAACAATCCATTTATTCAGCAAGCTTAATAATATTTCAGCCACTCAGCCAGCTGAAATAGAGGTCATTTTGTTCACTACGTAATAATCTCTCCACTGAGCTAGCTGAAGGATTGTCTATTCATTTAGCTAGTCGAATAATAATTTATCCAATCAGCTAGCTAAATAACATCTCATTCAGTTTGCTAGCCAAATAACAATCTGTCTACTCAGGTGGCTGAATAATAGTCTTTTTAATCAGCAAACCAAATAGTTAGTCATTCAGTTAGCTGAATGATATTCCCTACATTCAGCCAGCTGCATAGTAACTAGTTCACTCTATTAGCTATGTAATAATCCTAGCTATTATAAATCCATTCAGCTAGCTGAATATAATTATATTGAATCAGCTAGTCAAATTGTAATTCATTCAATCAGCTAGCTAAAACAACTTGTTCATTCTAGCTAGCTGCAAAACGGTTTACTCATTCAGTTAATTCAAAAAAATGATATGCACAGCTACACAAATAATAGCTCATTCAACTATTTAGCTACATAATACCCTATTCGTTTTGCTAGCTACATAACAATCTGTTCATTCAGCTGGCTGAATAAAAATCTATGCAACTAGCCAGCTAAATATTAATTCATTCAGCTAGCTGAATAATGCTCCATCCATTCAGCTAGCTGAATAGCACTAATTTCATTCTGATAGCAATGCAACAATCTGTTTATTATAACAGTCAGCTAGTCGGATAATAATTCATTCAACTAGCTAGCTAAATAACACCCTGATCGTTTTGCTCACTGTATAACAATCTGTTCATATGACTAGCTGAATAATATTCTATTCAACTGGCAAGGCAAATAGTAATCCATGCAGCTGAATCGACTCTTATTTAGCTAGCACGCCAAATAGTAATCCATTCTGGATACTCTGTCCATTCAGCCAGCTGAATAGAAAATTTTCATTCTGATCGATATGTAGCAATTCATTCAGCCAGCTGAATAGCAAATTTTCATTCTGATAGCTATGTAGCAATCCATTCAGCTAGCTGAATAAAAATCCTTCATAGTCAAATAACAAATAATATATCCTTCATTCAAGTAGCTAAATAAATTTAGCTGGTAGCTAAACAATCTGGCAGTATGGACAGATTGTTATGACTGCTGTTCCACCAACAAGCCAAATAGTAGCTGAATAATAACGAATAGCTCGCTGAATAATAACGAACAGCTAGCTGAATAATAAGGAATAGCTAGCTGAATAATATTCCATACATTCAAATAGCTGACTAGCAACTACAACCCCAAAGAAATACTTTGATGAGTTTGTTAATTCTGCGGGTTAAATCCGGCGACTGGGCTGGGTCCGTTTACAGCAAATAGACATGGAAATAGATGGTAGATGTCACGCTGAAAAGCCATAAAAACCAAATAAAGGGTTATGTTATAAACGCTTCAGATGGACTGGTGAGGCTAACAGATAACAAGATTAACGTGGCTCATGTGTGATTGATTGTAGAAGGACTATGATGCTGAGCTGAATACTACTATTAAGCTAGTCTAATAACCACTGCTACCCTATAAGACTTTGATAAATCTGTTTAGTTTTTTTTTTTTGTGCAGCAGGCTGAATAGCTAAAGTTTGCAGGAAGGGATAGACATTGTAGTTGGAAAACCAACTAGAATGTGAACTGGAAGGAGTCTCGGGAAGTTACCTTTTATATAACGATCCCAACATGGCTCGTGTATCGTTCTAATATGACGATATTCTGACGAGTCTTTTCTGGTTAAAACTGCGTACTATGATAGTGGTTCTGATAAGACATTATCATAGAGAAACGCAGTAGAACATACAAAATAGAGGTACATCTAAAAAGCTGCAAGAATCAGGTATAGTGTCAAACAAAGGAAGCTGCATGCGACAGATGGTGTGGTGAGTTTACTTGTTGAATAGCAAGGCTAAAATGCTCTCGTATAATCGTGGAAGGACTATGACCCTAAAACAGTCTCCCTAACCAAACGTTGCGTACTATGGTGGTGGTTCTGAGGGAACTCTATCATACAGCAAGCAGTCTGAGGAGATTAAAGCTTTCATATAAGAAGTAAAGATGACCGGGCAGAAAAGAGAATGTTGGCCACTTCTTCTATAGTTGACCGGCCCTTTTTTTCTATAAGAATGTTATATCTCAGGAGATCAATACTTCACAGCCTACAGATATATTATAATATAGATAGGTGCAGACTGGATCCTTTTATCCAGTTCTCATGTTGGCTTGGATCTGAACTGGTGGTGAATGTCTAGGACTTACAGGCTGCATCATTCTCAGGCAGAGCAACGGGACTAAGAAAGGACTTAATGATGTACTTGTCAAGAAACTGGCAGCCTATGCAACCTAACCTAAGCTGAATAGCCGCACGACAAAAATCACCAAGGACAATGACTGCAGGAGAAATTTTTTGAGTCTTATACCCTTTGTGAGTTGTAGCTTATGATTTCTACATACAGACCTGCGTTTGGCATTGACCTAAATTTCTCAAAGCTGTACTCTAGGAAAGTTCAAGTTCTTCTGAAGGATGTAAAATAATCTGCGTCAGATTATCTTGGGCAGAACTTGCGCCTTGCCGGTGCAAGAATATTGCTGCATTGTTTGCTACATTAGTGCAATAAAATTTTATTAGTATGCGAGTACTAGGTCATCCTCCCAATCGAGTTAATATGGTGAGCGTCAAATGAGTGAAAAGCACTGGCTGACACCTGAACAGGACAGTCATATTCGTGAATTTTGATATCCGTTCATTTATTTGAAATACGCCCAGTAGATGTCAGGTAGCTTCCATGGTTTGGCAGTTGGTATAAGACAAATTTTTCTTAATAATAATGCAGAAAATGGTTGCTTTACTTGAACATCAACAAATAAAGGAGTCTATACAGCCGCTTAAAGTATTCTTGCCTATCAAATTCTGTTCATATTTTACCACCATTCTTTTTTTTTGACAGGAGCTCTTTACAAACGCGAAAAAATAACTTGCGAATGCGGCCACTGTTTTCAACTCGTGCACCATCTGCCGCAACACACATGAGTGTGGAAATAATATCGTGCTCTAAAAAGAAATGGACGAAGAAGCGTCTAATTTTTTTAACACTTATTAAAGTTGCAATTCAATTTATGTTGTACTCGTACAAGCAAGCCAACACTTTCCTAATCACGGTGTTTGTAAACAGAAAAAAAGTATTCAGCAAGCATCCTGAGCAAAACATATTTTTGCAAAATCTACTTAATGGAAAAACAAGGTTGAATAGTTGTCAGAATGTTTTCAATTTTAAAACATTTTTCGCTGTTGTTAGTTTTAGCCATTTTCATCTATGGCCTTCTATGCAAAATTATAATATTCGTATTTGCAATATTTTAATGAAACCAGAAGTTGTTGTTATATTTTAACATAACTATTCAATTAAGCATGTTCTACACATATAGAAATAGAATAACAAACGGACAGAACAAATATAAATGAAGTCAAATTGATGCGATAACAATAACAAGATAGAACGAAGTTTTATAAATAAACTGACAAAGTGGGGAAAATCAACTATGTGAAAATAAAATATTTAGAAAGCGAAAATTTTATTCAGCTAGCTGAATAGCAATCACAAGTAACCACAAATATCCAAATGATTAAACTATTTGAGAAATCAATTTTTAAAGCCAGCTGAATAGTAAATACACATATAATCAACTATTTAGGAAAACATTTTTCGAAGCCAAAAAGTTTATTCGACCAGCTGAATAGCGAAATTAGGTTACTAAATAATAACTCTATTTGAAAAGCACTTTTTGAAGACGAAAAGTTAATTCAGCAAGCTGAATATGATAAATCAAATGAACAAAAAGTTTATTCGACTAGCTGAATAGCGAAATTAAGTTACTAAATAATAACTCTTTTTGAAAAGCACTTTTTGAAGACGAAAGGCTAATTCAGCAAGCTGAATAGTAATCACAAATGAAAATTATTAAACTACTTAGGAAAACACTTTTTGAAAACGAAAAGTTTCTTTAGCTAGCTGAATAGCAGCCACAATTAAAAATACATAATCAAGTGATCGCACTATTTAAGAAAGCACTTTTTGAGCTCAACCACAAGTACAAATATACAACTCTATGATAAAAGTGAAAATGTAGTTTAGCTAGGAGAATAGCGACCACAAAGAAAACTAAATAGCTAAATGATATAACTTTGGCTTGAGGTTTATTCATCCAGCTGAATATACTTAGGAAAAAATTTTTGAAGTAGGAAAGTTTATTCAGCTGGCTGAATAGTAAATAAACAAATGATAAAATATTTGGGAAAGCCTTTTTCCAAGACAAAAAGCTTATTCAGCTAGCTGAATAGTAAATAAACAAATGATGAACATATATAGGCAAGCCTTTTTCGAAGACAAATAGCTTATTCAGCTAGTTCAATAGTAATAAAAGTTACTAAATGATAACTCTGCTTAAGAAGACACTTTTGAAGACAAAAATTTCTTTCGGTAACGATATATAAAAATATATGACCCAATTGTTTAACTGCTTAGGAAAATTTTTTTAAGATAAAATAACGAAATGATAAAACTGTTTATCTATATAGTTGAATACCAACCACAACTAATGATAAATAACCAGTAGCTAAACTACTTGGGAAAACATCTTTTGAAGACAAAATGTTTATTCAGCTAGCTGAATAGTAAAAGTATGTAACCAAATAATTACTCTGTTGGAAAGTCATTATTTGAAGATGAAAAGTTTATTCATCCAGTGTTTAAACTACTTAATTCAGCTTGCTGAAAAGCAAAGCCGAATTGAAAAATTTAAAGCACTATAAGTTACAAACAGTTATTTTCATAAAAATTACAAAAATTCTCGGGGTATTATTTTGCAAACATACGAGTAATTACATCATGTTAACATCAATTTTTGTAGCTAGCTAGCTATATTTAAAGAACATCGAATAATCGTAATATTTATGGCAAAATTTTCATTTCTTAATAAAATCTTTTTATATGCATATTTAGCTAGCTGAATTTTACCCAACAGCTGTTATTAGCACAAATATTGAAGCTTATGGGATTATATTTAAGTTATTTATTGCAAACCCTTATACATGATTATTCAGCTAACGAAATTGCCTTCCTTGGCACCAATATCAAAGCTCATATTCAAATTATTTCCTGTCAAGGATTTTTGCGGGTATATTCAGCTAGCTGGACTTAATTAAATACCATAATAACACCAGTATTGAAGTTTATGGGATAATATTTAAATTATCTGTTGCAAAGCTTTTCTACATGACTACTCAGCTAGCTGAATTTAATGAAATTATCTGTCCTAGCACAAAAATAGAAGTTTACTAATATATACCCAATTATTTTTTGCTAACCCTTGTGATCTGCGTATTTAGCTAGCTGAATTTAATTTTTGCCAGCAAAAATATCGAATCGCAGCTGAATATGTAAAACTGCCTTTATGAGTTTCAAATATAAAAGAAATCTGAATGAATAAAGCTAATAAACTCTTATGCAGAAAACAAGACATGTTCGCAGTTTTTCGCAGTCCATTCGATTTCACTTGGTTTTGGCTGTTAATTGAAAAATCATAAATAATGTTGCAAACTTACAACAATGTAGCACAATAGTGAAAGGCTTAAACTTTCCTATGTTATTTAAGTTACACTATAACAATTATGATGTTACCGCATAAATCACGTTTACAGCGAATAAACGGTTGCCTTAGTTCGTGCAACGTTTGACAAAAAATGTAGGCGCTGCACAATTTAGCGCCTTGAAAATAATAGTGAAAAAATGAACAAACATTTTATTACCTTCTTCAACGATGGCCTGCATATGACGCAATATTAAAATAACAAAATATTTAACAACAAAATATGCTTAAGGTTTGTTTTGTGTTTACGCCATCATTTCAGATGTGAAGATTGAAGCTCAAACTTGATTGCTAAAGAATCTGGTTTTTATGCTCAAATTAAAATAAGCGTTAGTCTTAACCAAACAGCAGCAGTTGTGGTGAATTTTATTGGCTGCACAAAGCTTAACTTTTAAGACGTGACTTATCACAAAAAAAGAAGATTAATTTTATTGGAAAAAGAGGAGGCTGCCTTAAGAAGCTTGACGTAATTGACGCAAAAAAATTGTTTTCAGTCCGTTAAACGTAAAATAAAATCTTCAGATTAGAGAGGCAAATTTACGGTGACTCAGCCATAAAATTATGTTTAAACGAATTTCCCGCCAGTTATTTCCAGTTATACTCTAACAGTTATTTCCAGTAATTTTTAATTGCAAAAATTCGACAAATATTTTATTTTTTAACTATTCTTCAAACAGCTTATAATTAAGTTCGCCTAATAAAAAAAACTTGCGTGAAAATATCTATAAAATAAATACTTCAAGTGTTTAAATAAAATTATTTAAATGATATTATTTAAATACAGTAAATTTTTAAATAAGTGGCTTCGCATATTTATTTGTATGCAATTCATTGTATTCTACTCATTTAGGTTTTTTTAAGAATAACATTAATTGTTGATAAATCGTAACAAAAATAACCGTTGTACCAAATAAAAAATATCTGAATAACGTCATTGTTAATTAAAAAAAATATATTCATATTGAATTCTTCGAAAAAAAATTCGAATAATATTATTTGAATATATTTTTCTAACGATCTTACATGAATATAAACAATAACATTATATTAAAAATAATATTATTGTTAAATGAAAATATATTAGTTGAAAACTGTTCGACAAAAATATTCGAATAAAATTATTGGAATAAATTATTCGAATAACTTATTCGAATAAATTATTCGAATAAAATTATTCGAATAAATTATTGGAATAATACTATTCAAAGCCTATTATTCGAATAAATTGTTCGCATAATGCTATTCGAAGCTATTATTCGCATAAATTATTCGAATAACACTATTCGAAGCATATTATTAGATTAATTTTATTTGAATAATTTTAATCGAATATTTGTAAAATTGTTCAAAAACATTATTTGAATAACATTTTTCGAAAAAATTATTCGAATAATTTTTGGTTTTGTATATTTATACATCAGGTTTTTAGTTCAAATTTTTCTTAAGAAGGATTTTTTACAATACAAATCTGCTGTGATCAATAACTTTTTGATTGAAGAAGACAAGGAAAATTATACTCAAATCAAGAGATCTTGTGTGGTTTTGTAAAAAAAAAGCAACACAAGTTCTTACGCTGCAAAAATTTAAATAAAAGAAGATCAAATAATATTAGGATAAAATTAGTCATCAAATCTTTAGCTGGGTGACAACTACCTTTTTCGTAGTCAATACACTTACACATCAGCACCTGGGATTTGAATTCAACTCATGATGTATCATGAATTGCCTTAATCACTCAGCCACCGAAACCTTGAATTATTCTCTATCAATATTTATATTTAATCACATATGATTTTTTTTTAATTTGGAATAATATTATTCGAATAATTTTATTCGATTTTTTTTCGAACGATCTTACATTAATATTTTTTTTATATAACCCATAATATTATTCGAATAATATTATTTAAAAAATATTTTCAACTAAAAACATTCAGAAAAATTATTCGGATCAGATTTTTCGAATAATGTATTCGAGCAAAATAACACAAAGTTTTTAATCTATCTTATCCACTCATTCATGTAAGTATGCTGAAATTGGTAATTTATCGCTTATGAAGTTATTTGTAAAAGAAGCATTTAAATAACATTTTTCGAATAAAACTTTTCTTAAAACCTTTTATACCCTTCACAAAAATGTTAAGGGTATATATAGGTTTGTGATTCCGTTTGTAATTTCTACAGTTTTTTTTCGCGACCCTATAAAGTATATATATTCTGAATCAGAATTAATGGAAAAGTCGATTAAGCGATGTCCGTCTGTCCGTCTGTCCGCTGTTGAAATACCGTTTCTGAGAAAACCATTAGACTTAGAAACTTTTTTCTTTCACCATTCTTTTACCCCATCGATTCATGGGTTTGCTATTGAAATTCAGTAATATCGGTCCACGTATAGCAGAGATATATTCAAAATTCCGAAAAAAGTCATTTTTTTTGAAGTTTTGTATGAAAATTTTTGAAAACAAAAGTTGTTCGTTTTGCTTCAAACTTTACACACTTATTAAGCATGGTGACTAAAAGGCAAAAAATTTTTTTTTCAGATATCGGTCCATATATACCCGAGATATAGCCCAAATCGGATTTTTAATGAAAATGTCGCATAGGCGAAGCTAAATAACTTTTTTTTGCTCAAAAGCAGTTCTGGTAATAAAATTAGGTTACATAAATATGGAAAATGAAAATTTCCGATATCGGTCCATATATACCCGAGATATAGCCCAATCCGGGTTTTTCATGAAAATGTCGCGTAAGCGAACTTAAACAACTTTTTTGTGCTCAAAAGCAGTTCTGGTAATAAAATAGGGTCATATAAATATGAAAAATGAACATTTTCGATATCGGTCCATATATACCCGAGATATAGCCTAGACCGGGGTTTTCATGAAAATGCCGCGTAAGCGAACTTAAACAATTTTTTTGTGCTCAAAAGCAGTTCTGGTAATGAAATTAGGTTACATAAATATGAAAAATGAAAATTTTCGATATCGGTCCATATATACCCGAGATATAGCCCAAACCAGGTTTTTCATGAAAATGCCGCGTAAGCGAACTTAAACAACTTTTTTGTGCTCAAAAGCAGTTCTGGTAATGAAATTAGGTTACATATATATGAAAAATGAAAATTTCCGATATCGGTCCATATATACCCGAGATATAGCCTAGAACGGGTTTTTCATGAAAATGCCGCGTCAGCGAAATTAAACAACTTTTTTTGCTTAAAAGCGGTTCTGGTAACAAAATAAGGTTATATAAATATGATAAATGAAAATTTCCGATATCGGTTCATATATACCGCAGATATAGCCTGGAACGGGGTTTTCATGAAATTGCCGCGTAAGCGAACTTAAACAACTTTTTTTGCTTAAAAGTAGTTTTGGTAATAAAATAAGGTTGTATAAGTATGGAAAATGAAAATTTTCGATATCGGTCTATATATACCCGAGATATAGCCCAAACCGAGTTTTTCATGAAACAACTTTTTTTTGATTAAAAACAGTTCTGGTAATAAGATCAGTTTATATAAATATGGAAGATAAAAATTTCTGATATCGGTCCATATATACCCGAGATATAGCCTAAACCGGGGTTTTCATGAAAATGCCGCGTAAGCGAACTTAAACAATTTTTTCGCCTTAAAGCAGTTCTGGTAATTAAATAAGGTTATATAAATATGGAAAATGAAAATTTCCGATATCGGTCCATATATACCCGAGATATAGCCCAAACCGGGTTTTTCATGAAAATGTCGCGTAAGCGAACTTAAACAACTTTTTTCACCTTAAAGCAGTTCTGGTAATGAAATAAGGTTATATAGGTATGAAAAATGAAAATTTCCGATATCGGTCCATATATACCCGAGATATAGCGCAAACCGGGTTTTTCATGAAAATGTCGCGTAAGCGAACTTAAACAACTTTTTTTTGCTTAAAACAGTTCTGGTAATAAGATGAGGTTATATAAATATGGAAAATTAAAATTTCCGATATCGGTCCATATATACCAGAGATATAGCCTAAGCCGTGGTTTTCATGAAAATGCCGCGTAAGCGAACTTAAACAACTTTTTTCACCTTAAAGCAGTTCTGGTAATAAAATAAGGTTATATAAATATGGAAAATTAAAATTTCCGATATCGGTTCATATATACCCGATATATAGCTTAACAGGTTTTTTGATGAAAATGCCGAGTAAACAACTTTTTTGTGCTCAAAAGCAGTTTTGGTAATGAAATAAGGTTATATAAATATGGAAAAAGAAAAAATCCGATATCGGTCCATATATACTCGAGATATAGCCTGAACCGATTTTTCCAATAACATTTTTTTTTACTGAAAAACAGTTCTTGTTATAAAAGAAGGTTACGAAAATAGAGAAAATTAAAATTTCTGATATCGGTCCATATATACCCGAGATATAGCCTAAATCGGGTTTTTCATGAAAATATCGCGTAAGCGAACTTAAACAATTTGTTGTGCTCAAAAGCAGTTCTGGTAATGATATAAGGTTATATAAATATGGAAAATTAAAATTTTCGATATCGGTCCATATATACCCGAGATATAGCCTGAACCGATTTTTTCAATAAAAATTTTTTTTTTTTTTTTTTTTTTGCTGGAAAGCAATTTTCGTTATAAAAGAAGGTTACTAAAATACAGAAAATAGAAAAATCCGATATCGGTTCAAATATAACCGAGCATATTTAGTTCACATTTTTAATATACTATACATATTCGTGACTATCGTGAAGGGTATTTTAGATTCGGCCCAGCCGAATATACTACACTCTTACTTGTTTTAAATAATTATCAAAAAATTTAGTTTTATTAACTATATCAGCTTCTGACATTGGTACCAATCAAAAAATTATAAACAGCTTGCTTTCTATGTTTCCCAGATGTCGACATTTCATAGGAGCCAACCTAATCTACTGATGGTTAGGGTAGCTCCTATGAAATGTCCACATATAGATACCAGGGAAACTTAGAAAGCAAGCTGTGTATAATAAATAATTATCCTAAAATTGCTGATAGAAATTATTTGAATAAATTTATGTATCTTGTATTAATAATTTTCGTTTCATTACAATTCTAATCTTTCAGCGAAAAAGAGATAAACAATTTCTTTTAATAAGATCATATCTCAACTGAAATTGAATTCAAAAGAGTTTTGCTACAAAAAAAGGTTAAAAAAAATGTTACATGAAGAGTAACACTCAACCACATTAAAAAAAAGAAATGTCAAGCTTGTCTCTCTGCATGAACTCACATTAACAATTCGCCTTGCATACTTTTAGGGGTGCACCTTATTCTTATACATAAACAAATGTTACACAGTCTTTATACTCTCGCAGCCATTTTAGCAAAACATGAAGTGACAATTTGATATATTGCTTGTAAGTTGTGTAAACATGTTAGAAAAATGTTATTAACACGACAATTGTGTACTGAGATGCTTAAGCCTTTTAACTAAAGCCAGTAAAATAAACACATGCACATTTGTTTAGGAAGTGGCAATAAATAAAATAGGAACAGTTTGAAAGATAAAGGGATAATTAAAAACTTCCGCTTTTGTAGATTGTTATAGGTTAATAGTATAAGAATGTGTGCCGACTAAATCAATTTGGAAAATATTTGATGGCGTCTGCGCTGAAGTGAATTTAAACACTAATTTCTTTATATTTTAATTAAGACAAAACTCGGCTTACCAAAATTAACATCATGAAGGTTTATATACCCTTATGAACTCGAACACCGAAAAAAGCTTTGAGAACAGCTCAAACAACTAGACCAGGTGTGCCCAAAAGTTCTATATAGAAGAGCAAACACCAATACATTAAAGGAAAAACTAATGTTATTTAATCAGCAAAGCTCGCAAAAGTGTTGTAGCTTTGCACTTGTGTTTATTAAAGCGTACAGCTTATAACTAAGTGCTTTTACAAAAACAACTGAGCACCAAGCGCATAGGGCTTGGGCACTTCTGAACTAGACAAATTTAATATAAAAACAAATAAGCCAAACAACACTTATTTTTTGTAGTTGTATAAACATGACAAAACATGATTGCTGGTTGACAAAAAAAAAGAAAAACAAAACAAAGAAGAGACAACAATAGAACAAACACAGTCGATTTGTTTTGTTGAGCTTGTCTGCAATTGAAAGGAACATGATGGCTTTAAAAATATACATATGTATGTACTCTTGATACAAAAAAAAAATACTTGTTTCACTCAAAGTTGAACACAGCAGCAGTTTGAAATTCAGAGGGAGAATTTTCTGAAATTAACAGACAAGTACTCTGAACGAGTCTACGAAAGCAAATTTTATAAGGCAAATATATTCGGTAGAAATTTCTTAAAGAAGTTGCCACGAATAATTATTATAAAAAAATTTTTTAGGAAATTATTTGCATAATTATTAAAAATCATTATGCGACGTCTGATCAGAAAATAACCGTTATTTTCAAATTTCGTGACTTAAGTATTTATTTTTCTGTTCTGTTGGCGCAAATGTATGTTATATATGTTGGCTATTATTTTTTAACAATTATTGGAATATTTTTTTTTTAACACAATTATACAACATTTATTCAAATACTTTTTTATATTATTTGTACTCAAGATTATTTTTACATTATTAGAATAATTTTTTTAAGTATTACTTTAAATTAATTATTCGAACAGGTTTTTTCGCGATTATTTTCAAATTGCTATCCGAATATATTTTTTAGGGATTATTTGCAAATATTTACTCAAATATGTATTTCAATATTATGTTTAAACAAATATTTGAATAATTTTTCTCCCAGATAACTTTTTTCGACATTATTTTCACACCGTTACTCCAATAAGGTTTTTTCATGATTAGTTTCATATACTTATTCAAACAAGTACTCGTATACGAGTATATATTTATAGTATTACTTTTATAGAATTAATCGAGAATTCTTTTATGTCATTATAAAATAACTATTCGAATAACTTTTTTATATTATTTTATTTCAGACTCTTTTCAAAAAATAATTGAGATATATACTTTTTTTAATATTATTTTGAAACAATTATTCGAACAATTTTTTCAGGAGTTTTTTCAAATCGTTATTTGAACATGCATACCTATACACTGTTATATTATTTTTAAACAATTATTCGGATGAATTCTTATTTATGCATTATTTTTATTCGTTATAATTTTAAACAATTATTCGGTTAATTTTTTGTCAAGTATATTTTTAAACAATTATGCGGGATTATTTTCAAACAATTATTGAAATAATTTTTTTTTTATATATTATTCTTATTCGAGATTATTTTCAATTAAGTATTCGATTAGTTTTTTGCCGAGTTTATTTTTAGACAATTGTTCCAATAGTTTTTTTTTATATTATTTCCAAACCATTATTCTAATAATTTTTTCGATAATATTTTTAAGCAATTATGGGAATAATTTTTCAATATTATTTTTAAACAAATATTCGAATAATTTTTTTTTTCATATATTCTTTGTATTCGAGATTTTTTTTTAACAATTATCAATTATATTTTTAAACAATTATTTGGTTAATTTTTTGTCGAGCTTGTTTTTAAACAATTATTCGAATATTTTTTTCAGTATTATTTCCAAACAATTATTCGAGTAAGTTTTTCGATATTATTTTAAAAATAATATCGAAAAAATTACTCAAATAATTATATATAAGGCAATTATGGTAATAATTTTTTAATATTATTTTTAAACAATTATTCGAATAATTTTTTTCCATATATTTTCTTCGAGATTTTTTTTTAAACAATTATCCGAATAATTTATTTTTTCATATAATATTCTTATTCGAGATTATTTTTATTATTATTCGGTTGTCGGGCTTGTTTTTCAACAATTATTCGAATAGGGTTTTTTCAGCATTATTTCCAAACAATTATTTGAGTAATTTTTTCGATATTATTTTTAAACAATGATGGTAATAATTTTTTAATATTATTTTTAAACAATTATTCGAATAATTTTTTTTCATATATTTTTTTCGAGATTTTTTTTTTAAACAATTTTTATATTTTTAAACAATGATGGTAATAATTTTTTAATATTATTTTTAAACAATTATCCGGAATTATTTTTTTCATATATTATTCTTATTCAATATTATTATAAAACAAGTATTCGATTAAATTTTGTCGAGCTTGTTTTTAAACGGTTTTACGAATAGTTCTTTTGTTCAATATAATGTCTAAACAATTAGTGGAATAATTATTCGAATAATTATTATTATTTCTTTTCAAACAATTATTTGAATTATTTTAAAAAATTTATTCGAATAATTTTTTTTTTTCATATATATAATTTTAATTCCAGATTTCTTTTAAACAATTATCCGAATAATTTTTTTCCTTTTCCATATATTATTCTTATTTGAGATTATTTTTAAATAAGTATTCGGTTAATTTTTTGTTGAGCTTGTTTTTAAACGAATAGTAATAGAGATTTTTTTTTTAAACAATTATCCGAATAATTTCTTTTTTCATATAGTATTCTTATTCGAGATTACTTTTATACAATTATTCGATTGTCGAGCTTGTTTTTCAACAATTATACAAATAGGTTTTTTTCAGCATTATTTCCAAACAATTGTTCGAGTAATTTTTTCGATATTATTTTTAAGCAATTATGGGAATAATTTTTAAATATTATTTTAAACAATTATCCGGATTTTTTTTATATCTTATTCTTATTAGAGATTAGTTTAAACAAGTATTCGATTAATTTTTTGTCGAGCTTGTTTATAAACAGTTTTACGAATAGTTCTTTTGTACAATATAATGTCTATACAATTAGTCGAATAATTATTATCATTTCTTTTCAAACAATTATTCGAATAATTTTTCCCCTGTTTTTTTTAATAGTCATTGGAATAATTTGTTTTTTCCAAATTATTTTCAAATAATTATTCTAATAATTTTCTTTGGAAATTTTGCACAAATAAAGGAATATTATTTTCTACTTACGCGGTTTGTATAGTAGTTCTGCGGCTGTCGCAGCCCTTATTGGGTGGCGTGTTTGGGTGGTTTCCTCAACGCGTGGCAGTTTAAAACTGTTGGAAAATTGGCAGGTTGAAAGCGTGTTTCTGGCCTGCTGTTTTAATTTATTTGACTATCCCTTTAGTAATCGTATCTTTAGACTTTTGGGTGGAACATCAACATCAAATGGCTAGAGAAGTTTCGTCCATCAACGTATTGATAAAAGGAGTTTCAGAAAGTTTCATTTTTATTTTGAACTGATAATAATTGTATTTAAAGTACCAGAAATGAAGAAATATTTTAAAGTAAACAAAATAAGCTTAATTTTTAGCTAAATTTTGTCATTAATATATAAGAGGCTGAACCTTCACTTGAAACAACTTTGGTAAAGGAACTCAGTCTTCTTCAAATATATAATTCTTTAAATTCTAGTTTTTTATTTTTTGTTAAGATAGTTTAAAGAAAATTAAAGTTATCTTAAGCTACATTCTCAAGAAGAAAAAACTTTTTATTCTATTCAAAGCAAAAGGAAAATCTATTCATGGCGCTAGAGAAGAAAATCATTTCTTTTATTGTGTTGCAATATAAATCATGGATACATCCTTGAAAATTTCTGACAAAAGCATTTTGCACGAAAATCCCAAATTTTTTTTTTCCTTTCGCTAAATGAAGCTTTTTTTCAAAAATCATTTATCATCTTTTTATGATGAAAATATTAAAGTAAAAAACCAGAAACAAAGAAAAAATATTCGTCATTGTTCAAAGAATTGCAAGTTTTTAGTATGAAGAAAAAAATAAAGCCTTTAAGAGAAAAAAGCGAATATAAAACCAAATGATTGAAAGACATTTTTCTTTTTATTTTTGCTTTTTCTCTACATTTCGGTAATATGAAACTATATACGACTACGAGCATAATATGATGATGACTTCTGAGAAAGAGGACGCAAGAAGATTTTTATAAGCAAAATATATTCATATTTTGCAATGGAAATTAATGATGTTGTGTCTAGTGATACTTTTCGCTTCCGTCAACGATTCGTTTCAACATGACAGCGTGCACATGATACAAAGCACTGCAATTTGTTAAAAGATGACTAGCTTGCAAAAACTATAGAATAATTGTTATCATGATTCCAGTTTTTTGATTGGAATAAAAATATTTTAGGGTTGTTAGTTTCCGCAAATCCTTTTACTATTTCTGCGAACAATAAATAATAATAATTATAATAATAATGATAAACATATAAAATTTTTCGTCTCTAGGAAACTATTACATTTTAAGCAAAATAAAAAAAAATATCCCACAAAAGGATATTTGATCTGTAGCCATTTTTAAAATGTTAAATTAAAAATTCAAAAAGAAAACGTAATTTTAAAATGTAAAATAGACTGATTTATAGAAAATGTTTGGTAAAAATCCTTTAGAGGACAATTTTTTTTATCAGAAGTATTTAAAAACTGTAGTCTGATTTGCTTTAAAAAGTTTAAAGCAATAAATAATGAAACCAAACATATTTTTTGAACAAATTTTCTTCAAGGGAAATTTCGTTTCGAGAATAGAAATTTTTAAAATTTAACTAAAAATATTTTGTCTAAAAGAAATATGCAAAATCTATTATTGCAAACTTTTCGAAAACATTATTTTAAAATAATCTTTTAGTTAAAAGGGGTTTTTTTTTTGCTAGGGAAATTCAACCAATTATGTTTGATTTTAAATATTTTTCTTAAGGTAACTCGAAGTCTAAGCAAAACTGCTTAATTTATGGAGAAGTGGAAAATTTCCCAAAATGGGATTTTTTTATATACGTTTTTTATCGGTTATTTTATTGGCAAATTAATTAGTTTAAAGCAATTAATAATTTTAAAAAATTATAACTAAAACTTTAAACTATCTTTGGGAAATATTTCCTTCAAAGAAAATTTCGTTTCAAAAAGGGAAATTTTTAAAATTTAATTATAACTTTACCAAACTAACTAAGTTTCATAACTATAAGTTTCAAAATTTTCTGCAAAATTATTTTTCACATGTTTTTCCAGTTATTTTCAAACTTTATTAAACACTTAAGAAAAAAAATCCCAAAATTATATACTTTATCATAATAAGAGGAATTTAGTAAAAATATGGCTTTTTTTTGGTTTTATTCCTACTAGAATTCATCGTGCTTAAACTATAAAAGCTCAATCAACTGAACGCTTTTACAATTCTTATAACATTTTATCACAACAATAAACTTTTTTCTACGTAATTTTAGCCTATAATTGAAACCATTTATACACCCCTGCAAACACCCACTTGCACAGAAAATAATTGGGCAAAAGAAAGAGAATTTTTCTTCTTCATGTTAAAAAACCATGAAAATTGACAATGAGTGTTATTGTTCTGAAATCAATGAGTTGTTATAATAACTTCAATGTGCACCCGCTGCCGAGACCAGAACAAGACAAGCAAAAGCGACTAGTTTAACAGGCGGTCAATACCCAAATGGTCCAAGTGCAGGCAGACTTAATGGGCTGACATGTGTAATAGCCACGTGTGGAAAGAGCCTGGAGAAAGAGAGAAAAAAAAATTTCATGAAATTTTCATTGGTGAAATATTGCTTTTCAAGAGGAATCTGCATATTTTTAACACCATTTATGCATAAATTGGAACAAAAAGGATGAAAAGGATTTCAATTTCACATTCATAAGGATTTGATGAAGTCAGACGTTAAAAAGAGCAATAAATGCTTGAGTGTGTGTATGTGTAATTATATATATGTGGAGGGTATACAACTTTTACTTAATTGCATATTTTTTCTCAAAATTTCGTTTTAAAGACATGACGCAATATTTCCCTTAATTGCATATGCAGGAACATGAGTAATCGAATAGATATTAAAATAGTTGTCCACACAAAAAAATTCGCATGTTTAGTAACAAAATTTCTATATTTGTATATTCGAATAGTTATTTGAATAATGTTTTGAAGAATGTTTAATATTTAGTTATTTGATCTTGTTTAAGTAATTAATTCTAATTTTTGTAGCTAAAGATCGAATTAGTTTTATATCAATCGATATTTCGATAACAATTTGTTATCATCTTTTGTTATATAAATATCGAAAATAAATATTATTTCTAATCGTATTTGATGGGTTGTTATCATTCGTCTAGCTCAAATTCAATCCTGGCTAAAGCCAAGAAATATTTTAATTTTTAATTATAACAAAAAATTTATTTGAATACACTAAAGCTGGGGGACAACTAGCTGTTTCACAGTCGCTACACTGCTCATCAGCATCCACTATTCAAAGGTAGTTTATTGATTGACTATCAAAAGCAAAAGGTTAAAACAATAATTTCAGAGTACTATTGAAACCTTTTGGATCAATTAAATATGCAAATTCGAGGAAAACGTCCTGGCTTACAACACAAAAAAATAATTTTTCATCAAGACAACGCACCAGCGCACAAGAGTGTTTTAACAATAGCTAAAAGCAACGAATTAAAGTACGAGTTGCTTGACCACCCACCTTATTCTCCTGATTTAGCTCCCAGTGACTTTTACCTGTTCCCAAATCTAAAAAAATTCCTTGCTGGCAAGCGTTTTACCTCAAATCAAGATGCAATTACAGTTGTAAACCACTATAGGGATAGAAATGCGTTGGACTAAGCGTATTGAAGTTTCAGGAGATTATATTGAAAAATAAAAATATTTTTGAAAAACTAACTACCCGAAGCGCCTCGTAGTGCAAAATAAATCTAGCGATACTAACTTCGTGATCTTTCCAAATCCCGCATATCAACTTTAAATGCAACACTGCTAACATCAACCCCCATTTCTTTGTAAACTATTGCCATATTTTGAACAAGCTGGAAAAAGCGAATTTTGCGTAAAAAACCATCTGTAGAAACAAGGATTTGATATATCCTACGAATATGAGGTCTTTGCACTATTCATTTGAAAGCATATGTGGTTTATTGCGTTTTATTTTAGGCTTATTTAACAAGCGCCGCTGTGCGTTCACATCGCCTAAAAAAGGTCACCACACCAGAAATAATCATGCATGTTCTGAGAAACGCAAATCGCTTAAACTTAGCGTTTTCGGTTTGAAAACGCCAAATAGGTGTTCTGAGAAACGTATAACGCAAGAAATATGGTTTTGCGATTTGAAATCGCCAAATAGGTGTTCTGGAAAACGCATATCGCTTAAAATTGGCGACTTCAACTCGCATGTATGCATTGAAGTGAACTGATTGAATTTGTGAAAACTGAACTTGCAAAAGTCCATAAAATTATTCACAATTAAAATTTAATATGTTTTCTTTTTATTTCAATAAAAAGTTTAAAGAATTTTACACATTTTCATTAAGAAAACTAAATTGAAAAATTTGTCTATTTGTTGTAATTTTTTTTTTTTTCATTTTATATTACTACCACATACATATATTATACATATATAATATATGTATGTATGTAAAACACATTTTGTATTTTTTCGGGAAAAAACTCCAGTAAGACGCGCGTTCCTCAGAACACCTAAAAATAAATTAAGCGTTTTTTAAAATGCATTGCTGTTTCAGAACGCGCGTTTTCGGAACATAGCTGAATATTTTTTGATCAGAAAATGAAAGTACGTGAGGTGTCTAAGTCTGAAGACGATTACGCCAATTTTCACATAAATCTTTGGACATGATAAAACTATCCGAGAGTCGGGCACCCTAAATGCTTACACACGGGGTTTAGTGGTCAGATACGAGTCAAACGTCCACAAACAACCCTCCCTCTTTCCTCACACTTCTCCTAACTACCACTTTGCTAGTTTCAGCACAGTGTGAATGTATGTTTATGTAGGGATCATACGCTGAGTGCTGACCCAAGATAAAGAAAGCTCGATGGCCGCTTCAAAGGAGTATTTGGAGATATCAAGCGAGTAGAAAACGCGAATTCTAAGCGATTTGCGAACACCTATTTGGCGATTTCAAATCGCAAAGCCATACTTCTTGCGTTATACGTTTTTCAGAACACCTATTTGGCGTTTTCAAATCGAAAACGCCAAATTTAAGCACTTTGCGTTTCTCAACAAATGCCTGTATGATTACAAATCCAAGTTTAGTTTAGATTGTACAGGCTGCCAGTTTAGTTTTACCTCCAATGAATATGCAATTACAGTTGTAAACCACTATTTTGAAGACTTTGAGAAAAACTATTTTAATCAAGGGATAGAATTGCTAGAAAAGCATTGGGCAAAGTGTATTGAAGTTTCAGCAGATTATATTGAAAAATAAAAATATTTTTGAAAAACTAACTATTCTCTTTCATTGTTAGGCTAAAAAGTTTCCGAACCACCTCGTAGCTATATTATTGTATTTTTCAATATTTTGTCTTCCTTCGGAAGATTTCTTCAAGAATATTTATTTTTGTGTTATTGATTCAATAAAAATTCAAGTTTTGAATGAAATATTGAAAAGTACAATAATAAAACTTTAAAAAATGCAAAAAGGACCTTGAGCTGAAACAATTTATTGCAAATATTAAAGTAAAAAATATATCGCTCCTTTATTGCAACATAGTCATATCTCAAAAAATGAGCTATTCGAGTTAACAATGCAGAATTGTTAACAGTACTACCTTTTATATTGTAGCAAAATTTTATTTAATTTACCTTCAAAATGTTTCCTTTAAAAGATATTTTCTAAAAGAAATTTTCTAAGACTTGTATGGAAACTAAAAATTTTAAATGTGTTTTTCACGAAACAAGATTTTATGCGTTATGACTATGTTTCAATGAAGGAGCGATATATGTGGGTTTTCACAGTTTTATGCATTTCAACATTGGATTTTATATAAGTGTGATTTATTTAAGAGCGTTAAAAAAACAAAGCCATCGCTTGCGTCGAGTGGTGGTTCCTACTGTAAGTATTGGATTTTTTGGATATAGTATTTTGACCAAAAATTCCATTTTTTTTTTTTTTAATTTCCTTAAACCAATTGAAATATGTAGAATTAGACAATCTAAGATCTGGTGTCACCAGTATTTAAATTCAATCCCTGATCCTGTGAAGCCTAATGAAAACTTTGAAACATGAAAATTATTAAGCAAAAAAAAATAAAAAATTAAATAAAAGCAAAATTTGCATATCGCATAGTCATTTCGGTTGTAAGCTTATTCACTTGTATTTGTTCACTTTTGCTATGCAAGAATTGTTTTTAAATGTCCTGCTGAGTGCATTACAAATGAAAATGTATCCTGTTCCCCGTTCTCTTTTTTTTTTTTTTTTTTTTTGTTGCGGATAATGTTTGTTTGATTTTTGTTGCGTTCATTAAAAAAAAAAAACACCGAAATACTTTCACTTAAGCCCATAATGTTTTATAGCATTGTAGTGGAATAATTGAGTAAACTTTTTACAAAAGTACGAGGAAAACACAAAATAAACATTGCGACAAGCTGAGCAGTCAGAAACTATTATAAAAAATATGTGTATATCCCGGATTATTTGGCTTTTATTTTACTGTTTTGTATTTCAAAAGAGCAGTCTTTAGGCTTTTTACATAAAATTTGCATTAATGAAATCCATGTTGCTTTATTAACATTATTTAAAGAACTTAACAACCAGCGGAGCAACATGAAAACGACATTAAAACATTTTAATTGAGTTTCGTTGGAAAAATACATAAGCTGTCAGTATTCGGGCAATCAGAGAAGATTGCAGCAGAAATGTCAAATGCCAAAAGGACATGTAGGAAAAGGATTGAAATAAGTAGTAAATATATGAAGTTAAGTTGTGAGAGGTTACAAAACTATGAGATCATGTATCCTATTCGTGAAATTTCACCAGGGTTTAGCTATTCATTAGTTTTCCAAAAATATTCTTCGCAGTAATAAATCTGCGGAAATAATTAAAAATGCTTTTTTCAATATATACTTTTTCCTAAAAAGTTTTCATCAAAGTCTAATTATTAATTAATTAATGAGAAGGAAACAAAAATAGTTCTGTAAAAATTTACTATTTAAAAAAAAATCCTTTAAAGCAGGCATGCCCAGGCCTATGCGCTTGATGCTCAATTGTTTTTGTAAAAGCGTTTAGCTATAGGGCTGTGCTCTCTAATACACACATACTGCGCTCAGCACTAGCGATGAAATATACACAAATAACTTCGTCGTATATTTTTTGGTCGTTCTTCACTACACACACACTCACAAGAGCTAAGAAACAACACTTTCGCATGATTTGCTGGTAAACATTGACGACAGCAATTATCAGTGTGGATTTTGTTTTTGTAAATTGTTTTGCTTTTTACAACAAAAAATATTAAATAATAGTAATTTTTCCTCAAATGTATTGGTTTTTACTCTTCCATATAGAACTTGTGGGCACCACTGTCCCACAAGTGTCCCAACGTCAAGTCGAAATGGGTGACAGAATTGATTTCAACCATCATGAGAAAAATCGGAAAAAAAATCTATCCCATGAAGTTTGAAAATTGTGGGCGTTTAAGAAAAACCTAGAAACTCGGGGAAAATAAATTTAAGTTAAATTAAAATTTTTATTATTTTTGTTCATTTAAATTTTGGAACCGCCACTCTAAATAACATTTCTAACACCACAGTCAAGAATAATAACACAATTGCTCCAAGTTTTCTAAAATTAAGACTATTTGTTAAACTATGAATTTAAAATTTGTCGACTTTAATCAAGATTGTAAAATGGTACAATACTTGTTAATTTTTTAAGGCAATATGCTAAGAAAGACGATAATCGCGCGACTTTACTACTTTTTCATATATAATGATTTGCAAAAATTTCCCTCTAAAGGTAATTTCTTTTTAAAGAATTTATGCACAAAATTCTACTGTATGACAATTTATTTTTATATCTAGTATTAGGATTCAAAAGATTTTAATTAAAAAAAAAGAAAAATTTGTGTTTTAGGGCATTTTCATCTAAAAATACATATTTTCCTTAACTCAAGTGTGCCCAACCCTATGCGCTTGATGCTCAATTGTTTTTGTAAAAGCGCTTAGCTATAGGGCTGTGCTCTTTAATACACACATACTGAGCTAGCATTAGCAATGAAAAATACACAACCAATTTCGTCTTTTATATTTTTTTTCGTTCTTCACCGCACACACACAAAAGCAAAGCAACAACACTTTAGCATGTTTTGCTGGTAAACATTGACGACAGCGATTATCAGCGTGAATTTTGCTATTATAAATGTTTTGCTTTTTACAACAAAAAATTGGGTATACCAAAATACAGCTGCTTACCATCGTTAAAATTATATTGCAGGACCCTACAATCGTTACTGCAAGGGATGAAATATGTCGAAGAAATTTACGATTATCGGATCATTAAAAGTTACAGAATCGCACTACCAGCGATCAAACTCTATTAACAGCAATTCTATCATACACAATGTAAATTGTATTTGTGTTTTCGTAAGCTAACAGTGAAAATCAGTTGGCTAGAGTGGCTGTCTTTAAAAGAATCTATTGAAATATACGACAATTTGCCAGAATTATAACAAATAAAAGGTGATCAATATGCAAACGTTTATAATAATTTAGTAATTTATCAATTACTGTTTTGGTAACGAGTTCACGCGCCATGATAACTGTGTTTGCATTTATTGTAATACATATTTGACAAACCTTGCTTGATCGTTTAATATCAAAACAAGCACTAAAAGCAGCAAGTTTTACAAAACAAAATGTTTCTTTTTCTTTCGAAGATATGTTTAATACAGCAAGATCGTATTTGTGCATGTAATAAGGTGCGTTTTTCACATTATAATTCCGTGTTCTGCAAAATTAAAGGTAAAACTTTTCTGCACTTTAACAAACTTTTTTCTTATATTGAAACAAAAAATTGAGTTGAATTTGATTTGGTGTCACCGAAAGTTAAAAAGCGCACAGAAAATGTAAAAAAAAGTGCACCACGCACCCACTAAAGAATTTTTCGCACAAATAATTTTAAAAAGCACCAAAAACGGTGCGAAACGCACCGAGTTGACAACGCTGTTTCCAGCTTAATTAAATATCAATCATACGCCCAGTTCAATGCCTTTTACTTCCACCGAAGGAAGCCCTTTCAAATAGTGCTGGCAATAAAAAACAACGAATTGCTATAAATCTGTCTATAAAATTGTATTCGATACAATAAGTGACTTTATTATAAAAACGTATAATATCAAAACATCTACATTATTATTCCCAACCAAAAAAAAAAAATAAAATACACAAAATATTTGAAATTAAAGTAAAATTTGGAGGGCTCAAAAAAAAAGTTTTAGGACGTATTGTTTTCGCTAGTGGTTGGAAATAAATGTCATAAAACTTGAGCTGTCACGAGCAACAATAGCAAAGTACTCAAGCAGAAGATTACAATACAATTTCATATAAAACTCAGGCACCAACAAAATTTCAAATGTTTGTTTCTTTCAAGTGAAAAACCTCCTTCTTGCATGGAGGCTTTCAGCCAAGTTCATGACAAAAAAAAAAGGACAAACAAACAATACAAGAAAATGTGCTGAAGTCTGTGATGAAAACAAAAAGAAAACCAAAATTTGATGCCCAATAAATCATTGCTGTTTGATTAATAATTGTATTGTTTTAACAACTTCTTTAAATCTACTCGATTTGTACAACTTTTTGTCAGGATATTAAACATTTCGAAACATGCAGCAAGTGTCACAAAGTGCTTCACCAATATTCAGCAGCTAAAAGGAAATAATTGAACCATCGATTTGGAAAGGTCTGTATAATTTTTTCTTTCTTTGATTGTCAAATTCTCTGTAATAATATTAGGTGTATTTTTAAATCAGGTAATATTTTAATATAAAAGCCTAGATAAATATGTATTTTTCTTCTGAAAAAGAAATTCAAGTAAAATATGTATACAACTTATTACAGTCGACTCGCGAAAACGTGAACATCCAACAGCGTGAACACTTTTATTTTAATATTGACTACTCTAAAACGTGAACAAGTGCTTTTTTTTAAATTTTTATATTTCTGAAGTAAGTTCTGTAGTTTTTAATAGCTTTGGCAATAGCGGTGTTATAATTTCTTCTCAGCCTATTGACATGTACATACATAATAGTGAAATTCAGTTTCTACTCGTATGTGGTGCTTGTGGTGGACACATCTCTAAGTGTTGCAGTATAAATAAAGTGTACAGTTGTAAGTAAGTATTTTATATAATAATGGCTTCCAAGAAACCAAAAGTTTTAACTCTTCAAGAAAAGTGTGACGTTATAGAACACTTAAGGAAAGGTACATCTGCAAACGGGTTGTCAAAGAAGTAAAGGGTGGTTAAATTTCAAGGGCCGATGTTGATTTTGAATAAAATACAAACTATTTAGGAAATTATTGTAATTTTGTTTTATTATGATATATTGGTATTATTCAATTATGTATGGAACAAAATATCGGCCAACTGAGCGCCGCGACCACGGCGGCACACCTCCATCCGATGGTCCAAATTTCCGATGACTCTGAGGCATAATGGACGTTCTATGCCGTTAATGTGCCGAATTATCTCATCCTTTAGCTGTTGAATTGTTGCTGGCTTATCAACGTACACCTTTTCTTTCAAATAACCCCAAAGAAAAAAGTCCAACGGTGTCAAATCACATGATCTTGGCGGCCAATTGACATCGCCATTACGTGAGATAACACGGCCATTGAATTTGTTGCGCAAAAGAGCAATTGTTTCGTTAGCTGTGTGGCAAGTGGCACCGTCCTGCTGAAACCACATATCGTCTACATCCATTTCTTCCAATTCGGGCCATAAAAAGTTCGTTATCATCTCACGATAGCGAACACCATTCACAGTAACTGCCTGACCGGCCTCATTTTGGAAAAAATACGGCCCGATGATGCCGCCAGCACATAAACCGCACCAAACAGTCACTCTTTGTGGGTGCATTGGTTTTTCGACAGTCACTCTTGGATTCTCATTCGCCCAAATGCGGCAGTTCTGTTTATTGACGAATACACTGAGGTGAAAATGTGCCTCATCACTGAAGATGATTTTCTTCGAAAATTGATCATCCACTGTTGCCATTTCTTGCCACCATTCTGCCCATTCACGACGTTTGGAATGGTCAAGAGGCTTTAGTTCTTGAGCCAATTGCACCTTGTAAGCGTGTAAATGCATGTCTTTATGCATAATGTTCATCAACGACGAGCGTGAGAGATGCAATTGTTGGGCACGACGACGAGTTGACGTGGACGGCTCTTCAGCCACACTATCACGAACAGCAGCAATATTTTCTGCAGTACGAGCTGTACGAGCATGCACTGGTGTTCTCACATCTTCTACAGACCCGGTGTGCTCGAATTTTTCCACGATTTTTGCGATTGTACGCACATTTGGACGATCAAATTGACCAAAAAAATCACGAAATGCACGATATGCATTTTGATTTGAACGCCCATTTTCATAATAAGTCTGGATAACTTTAACACGTTGTTGGATTGTGTATCTCTCCATGGTTCAAATTGAGTAAGTCTGAAACAGAGAAATGTCAAATAAAATTTGGAAGAAAACTTGGCGTTTAGGTGTGATTCACATTCAACATCGGCCCTTGAAATTTAACCACCCGATACAATATAGCCAAATCGACAGTTTGTGCAATTAAAGAAAAGGAAAAAAACGTTTTAACGTGTGTGAACAACATTTATTCAGGACCTCAGAACTTCCAAAAATGGAGAAATCCCTTTTCAAATGGTTCATTCAATTTCGAAATAAGAATTTGCCGATAAGCGGACTAATAACCCAACCAAAGGTTATTGAAATTTACAATCAAATCTAGGAAAATAGCCTTGCATTTAATGTGGCTGCAAAAATTCAAGAAGAGATATGGCATTCGATCGTTAAAAATTTGCGGTGAGAAACTGTAGGCACTGTAGCATTTAAAGCTAAATTAAAGGCTGGAATTGAAGAGCTAGGAGTATGTACCGACCAGCTATATAATGCCGATGGCTCTGGGTTGTGTTTTGGAAAAATTTACCAAACCAAACATATGTCTCAAGTCTGGAAAAAACTGCTCTAAGGCCAAAGTTGGTTATACGCAAGAGACTGAATTGTTTAGTTTTTTTTTTTTATCAATAAAAATGTTAAAAAAAGTTTTTACGCCTTAAGCATTTCATTACATATTCAGGTAAAAAAATACAATCTATAACGTGAGCAAAATCGAAAACGTGAACACCCTCGGTAAAAATTAGGTCACGTTTTCGCGAGTCGACTGTATGTATTTTTTCAGTTGCAACAACAAAACGTTGCAACAACGTTAAATATTTTGGCAAATAAAACATCTTAAACACAATTTGCTGCTGACATTAATACCCTGCTCCTATTTTAGACAAAGAACAACAACTTTACATGTCATATCATTTGCGTAAAATATCTTCAGTTCACAAACTGTATGCTGTTGCCTGTTTGTTATTTCACTGCTTTTTGTTAACATTCTTACATGTGTTCATTTCAATTTAATACAAATTTTTTGCCTTTTGGGGTGTGACAAATTCTTGGTGTTGTAAAGTGTGAAATATATATTCGTAATTTTTTTTATTATTACCAGTAAAAAATTATTAACAGCTTGTTTTCTATGTTTCACAGCTATCTATATGTCGACATTTCATAGGAACTACCCTAATCATCAGTAGACTTTGGAAATTTTTGAAAGATATTCTCAAACATTCAACTTTATATCCCAACAATCCAAATAAATTGCTGAGAATTTAAAAAGAAAAATGCTCTAATAATATCCGCCAAAACACAAAAAACAAGCTTTTCTATTTATAAACGTCTCTAACATTTCTTTACAAGCTGTTTATAATTTTTTACTGGTATAAATGTTAGAAGCTTAACTAGCGAATAAAAAACTTAATTGTTTGTTTTTTTTATTATTGTGAAAGCCGAAACCAAGGATGGCTCTCTTCCCTCTTGGCTTTGGAAAAACAAATCGTAGCAACCAACGATTGTTCATTTGTTCGAAAGGTGTAAAGAAAAGTAGAGAGGTGAGAAAGGTGAAAAATAAAAAGCTTGTTTTTTGTAGTTTGACGGGTATGCTTAAAGCATTTTTCTTTTTAAATTCTCAATCATTTATTTAGATTATTGGGATATAAAGTTGAATGTTTGACAATATCTTTCGAAAGTTTCCAAGTCTACTGATGATTAGGGTAGCTCTTATGAAATGTCGACATATAGACAACTGGAAAACATAGAAAGCAAGTTGTTTCTAATTTTTTGATTTGATAAATGTTGAATCGAAATTATTTGTTATCACTAAAAATGTTTCAATAATCACTAAACTTTAACTTCAAAATTTTTTTTATTAAAATACTAACTGACCCGCCCACGCGTTGCCATAGCATTTTTGTAATAATTTAAAAATTTAGTGGAAATTTGGCGTTCTACAAACTCTCGCTGTATATAAGAAATCCCACTGTGTGCCGCACCTACTTGAGATATCAAAAATGAAATTAGCCTATCCTATCCTCAAGATATGCCAAATGTACTGTCGAAATTTTAGAAAAATCAGCTGGCTAGTTGCAAATAAAAAATATATAATTATTCTATGATTCTTTATTTGCCATTTATTGTAGTAACTTGTGATAAACTACATTTTTTGTTTTTTTATCAGGCGCGAAAACAAATATCGCGGAAGGTCTTCCGACCTGTGAACTTGCCACATATAATTGGTCATGGGAAAAACATGGCTGTCACAAACTTTCAACGATTGGCCTTGCGACTTATTTATAGTCATGGCGAATGCAAGATGGATCGGAAATTGAAGTCGTTTGAACTCAAATGGCATGTCGGTTGGTATTATTGGGATCCTCGGAATGAGAACTTCCTCATCTTTGAATTTTCCTTGGAGTATTGTGGCGTAAATCAAATTGTTTGTTCATCAAATTACTTACCACCAAACATGTTTTGTTGCACAGTTTTGGTTGGTTTAAGTTTCGAAGCATGATTACTACGGAACCAATCATTAGTCGTAAATTGTGCGGTGCTAAGCTAGGTACATCCAGGGAGTTTAAAAATTCAATTGGATTTGTTACACAGTCAATAGATTTGAAAGAATGCAGTGTACTCTAATGATCTCATTCTGAATAATGTAGTTTAAGTTATCTACATCTTTATTCTTAGCTGCCAAAATTGTTCGCTCACTCAAATGTTTGGTAACATTTTGTTGCTGAGTTCGTCTTGCAATGAGACAAAGTTACAGAAATTCGTAGGAAATGAAATTAATCCGCTCGATTCGTCGACAGGTACTCGACCATTACCGATAGTCGGCAATGGCTCAGAGAAATCTTCGGCAGATGTATCGTTCAGCAGTGCAACTCTCATGTTTGTAGTCAGTTGAAGTTTCTTAATATAGCATCATAGATTCGATGATTTGAGGCAAGCATTTATTTCGTCGGAAGCTAGCGATCTGGCAATTATTGGCAATGTTTGGCGGAAATCGCCAGACAGTAAACAAAACATTACGTATATCTTTCAATGTTCTGTTAAGAGCTTACAATGCACGTTTATGCGCCATTGTGCATTCGTCCCAGATGATGATATTCGATTCCGATAAAACGTTGGCCATAGCGGAGCACTTTGTAATGTTTCGATTTACTCTTGCATTACGGCTTTGGCGTTAGAAATTTTAAAGTTGAAGTCTGCTTTGAAGGTTTTTATTAGAAACTTTAAGCTGTCAGAGAGTATTTATATTCCTGGCTTTAAAGGAATGAATTAACCGGTAAGACTTTTTTTTAATACTCTCAGCGGTAAGTTGCGTTTTATTATTTTTAACAAATGAACCGCTGACTTATATTTTGACTGAGTTGCTTTGTTATTCCATATCAGTAGAGTTTTGTTATTCCATATTAGTTGCGTTTTGTTATACCACGTTCTCTACCAATTTTCAGCCAAATTGGCTCAGCCGTTCTTGAATTATATATAGTGTAACTAACTATATAACAATAGTTGTTATTGTAAAATTGTCTAACAAAAATTTTAATAATCCAATTTTTATTTATTTCGACCATTTTCTTCCTTTCTTAATATGTGTAATTGTTCGAGTTTAAGGTCTTTTTTGAATTTTTATTTTTTTTGGTTTTTAATTATCTGGCAATATTTCGCTTTCCTTTGGATAGCTTCTTCAGGTTTTTTTTTTTTGTAAAAAAAATTTGTTATCTGTAGACTTTGTGTGGAAAATTTTTATTGCTACAGAAAATAATTACTAACAATAAATTTAACTATCGATAAATTTTATGTAGAAAAATTCTAATTATCGATAATTTATACGGTTATCACTAAGGTAAAATTTTTTTGCTGATATATTTTCAGTAAAAGAAGTTCTTTCCGGCGAGGTGGGGAATGCATTACGCACTGACCAACATGTTCGTACCTTTCGCTTTGTGTCGGACTGATCACCAAAGTGATCCTACCGACTAGAAAAAACCCCTCTTCTTCCTGGGATAAAAATTTTCACCCCGGGACCGCCTTCGCATTGCTTCGGGGTGGATTCCCAATGGCTAAAGCAGCGCTTCTCTTTATATTATCCTTCGTCTGGGATCCTGATTACGATTTTGTTCTGTGACCCTGATTACGATTTTGTTCTGTGGCCTCCAGATCTGGCTTTTTCTCCTACAGAACTTTTTCGCAGAATAGCGATGTCACTAAAAAGTGGGTCTCGCTGCCTATCATGATGTCCACAACATTCTCCACTGTTATTGAGCCACTTACCATCTCCAGTTCTCTACAAGTTTCCGCCCATCGAATGCACTTAAAGAAAGTGTGTTCGGCCTAGTCCAGGACTTATTCTTCTTCTTCGTATAAACAAAAGGTTGTGTTACATGTGCCCATTTTAAATAAGTAGCTCCGATAATAGCCGTGACCTGACAGCATTTGAGTCAGGTAATAGTTCATAATCCCATGCCGTCGTTTCAGCCATTTCTCGGTAGTGGGAATAAGACAATCCGTCCATCTGCCCCTCGTATCAGAACTCCATCTAGACTGCCAACTGTGTAACATTTCCTGTCGTAAAAGATTTCGTTAGCGGTAAATTCATAATAAAACAATACTCCCTACCATCAATTTTGAATTAGAATTTATCACGCTATGGCAACTCTGTTAACTTTTACTATATTTTTTTAATTTTTTTTTTTTTCGTTTTTAACTACAAGTTTGAAATTGAATTGAAATGAAATTCTTGTTGGCAAAACAAACAGACCAACTCAAGTTCTCGACAAAGTTTATTACTCATATAAATATCTGTTGTGGTTGTTTGAAGTTGTGTGTGCTGTCAATTACAGTGGAACAGGAATAGTTTGTAGCCAAGAAAAAAAAAGTTCAAACAAGACGAAAAAGTTTGATTATTTTTCTGGTCTTCTTCAATCTAAATTATTGAGCACATTAAATTCATTAACAGGGCAACCTAAATTAGGGCGTAAAGCGCAATGGAATTTAGCGCTTTGATTTTAAGCTATAATAAGGAACTTAAATAAGAATGTTAATATTGTGCCATGCAAAGTATTGCTCACTCACATTGTTTAATAAAAATCACTAAATAGAAATAATAAAAAGTGATAAAGTTGCTAAATTAGTCCAAAAATAGCTAAAGGGTTATTACTAATGGCCACAAAAACTTAGTAACATTTGCTTTGAAGCAAACTTTGCTGAGAGACAGTAAAGCTTTCGCTCGAACGCTTTGTCAAAATTTCATTTTACAATCGCAAAGCGTTGATGCCGCACTATTTTGCTTGCTCTCATACATTTTGTATATACCTGAGGAATTTTGTTAGATAAATTACGTTTGATGCCCTGATTTAGGTTGCATTGCTGGGCTATAATAACTTAAATAAAAGCGTTAACGTTGTTCCATAAACAATATTGCTCACTTACATGTTTCATAAAAATCACTAACTAATGGGTGATTTTATAAGAACTATCGGAAATTTAAAAAAAAAAAACACATAAAATTCAGAAAAATGCATGAAATATTTATTTGGATCGATAGTTGGGTCGATATAATTTAATGTTTGAAGATTATTTCATGCAAATGTTGGTCGCGGCTGCGCCTCAAATGGTCCATCCGCTTAGTCCAATTTTGGCATACTCTTTCCAACATTTCGGCCGGTATCTCACGAATAATGTTGGCAATGTTGGCTTCCAGTACGTCAATCGAAGCGGGCTTGTCGCTATAGACATTAGCCTTAACATAGCCCCACAAAAAATAGTCTAGAGGCGTTAAATCGTACGATCTGGGCGGCCAATTGACTGGTCCCAAGCGTGAAATAAACTGTTCACCGAACTCGCCTCTCAATTGGTCCATTGTTTCGCGTGCTGTGTGGCATGTGGCACCGTCTTGTTGAAAACACATGTCATGCAAGTCAAGCTCTTCCATTTTGGGCAAAAAAAAGTTTGTTATCATCGCACGGTAGCGCTCACCATTCACAGTAACGTTGTGATTCGCATCATCTTTGAAGAAATACGGCCCAATGATGCCGCCAGACCATAATCCGCACCAAACGGTTGTTTTTTGTGGATGTATTGGTAGCTCTTGCAATGCTTCTGGCTGCTCTTCACTCCAAATACGGCAGTTTTGCTTGTTTACGTATCCATTCAACCAGAAATGAGCCTCGTCGCTGAACACAATTCTTAGATAAAAAAGTGGATCTTTATCTAACTTTTCAGAGCCCATTCACCAAAAATTTGGCGTTGTGGTAGGTCGTTTGGCTTCAATTCTTGCACCAGCTGTATCTTATAAGGCTTCACACCCAAATCCTTCTGCAAAATTTTCCACGTAGTGGAGTAACAGAGGCCCAATTGCTGCGAACGGCGCCGAATCGATAATTCACGGTCATCACCAACACTGGCCGATACGGCTGCGATATTTTCTTCAGTTCGCACTCTACGTAAGCGTTTTGGTGGTTTAATGTCCAACAATGTAAATTTGGTGCGAAATTTTTTTACAATAGCCCGAATAGAAAGAAGCCTCAGTAGGTCGATTAAACTGACCATAAACTGGAAGAAGCGCGCGATGACCTTTCTTAACAGAGCACGCATTTTGGTAATAAAATTCAATAATTTGCAAGCGTTGTTCGTTTGTAAGACGATTCATGATTAAATTATAGACCAAACTGAAGATGTTTGACATTGACACAAGATACAAAACGTGCGTGAGCTCTCAAAACTAGTGTTGCCAAAAAGATAATAGCAAAAAAATCTCTCGTTAGAAGTAATAAAAAGTGGTGAAGTGGTCTAAAGCACCTAGAGTGTAATTACTAATGGCCGCATACTTTACTCAGAGCTAGAAAAGCTTTATCTCTTACACTCTGTAAAAATTGGATTTTCCCATTGCAATGCGTTGACGCCGCGCTTTTTGGGTTTGTCTCATATATTTTGTATGTGCATGACAATTTTTGACAGATAACGCACTAATTTAGGTTGCTCTGTAAGATTTAAAAATTTTATTTAAAAATTATAAAAGTTCAACAAAAATTCAATAGATTAAAAATTTCCTGTTTGCATTCTAAATGAAAAAAAATTGTATTCGAGCGTTTCTATTAGCCATGTTTCACTGTTTAGTATTATTGCTTTAGCTCATATCAGTAAATGAGAAAATAAACTTAATTTCATACAAAATTTCAAATTTGATTTAATAGCTGGTAGAAGAAAGAACATGTTTATTGTTGAAATTTTCTCTTTTCTTGCCATTTCAATGAACAAACTGTGGCACGGGGTTTTACACTTCAATGGATTATTACAAAGAGCATAATGTTGATTTATTTTCTCGATAAATTAAGTTATTTAAAGTGATATGTGTATGTGCATACGAGTGGGAACACTTTGTCAGTGTTAAGTGAAACTTATTTTAAAGTAGGAGCATTTCTTAAGGGGCTTTAATTGAGAAATATCAAATAAGTTTAAAGCTACGTACACACGCTCAGATCAGATCTTACAATGATGCCAGTAAAATTGTATGAAAATGTATTACAATCGTGTGAACTGCCAATTTTTAACTGCCAACGTTGTCAGAAAAACTATTGTCAATCAATTGTAAAACGACAATGTTGTCAGGGATCTGACAATCGTGAGAACACTCTTCGTCGGCATTGCCAGATAATTGGCTGATATTGTAAGCTCAGTTTTAATTGTCGGATGTATACAATTAATGCACCTGACAATGGCATCATTGTCAGAAAAAAGTTTAATGGGCAACACTGCCAAACAGATCGTTGTTGATATACATAAGTGGCAATGCTTTACAACATGTCTGGCAATTTTTTCATCTAACAATCTGACAACCGTATGAACTGACAATTTTTTTTGTCAGATGAATTATTTGTCAGACTATGGTCTTGTATGACTTGGAACTGTAGAAGATTTTCTTACGATCGGAAGATTTTCTTACGATCGTTGAACATACTATTTACTTCTGCGGCCACAATTTTTCATTGTCACTACATTGTTAGCATGTTGCCAGATATTACACTGAAAAGAATTCCTTCATTAATATAATGAATTTTGACATTAATCTAATGAAAATTTTCATTATTTTTCGGCCAATGATGGCCTTCATTGGGCTAATGAATCTTCTTTCATTAAAAATTATTTAATGTATACATTCGTTAGATTAATGAAAACTTCATTAAGTTAATGAAGAATAAATCATTACATTTATGAATACTTTTCATTAAAACAATGAAAACATTCATTAGGCTAACGACTCAATTTCATTAGTTTTATGAATTTGGTACATTAACATTAAGTAAAACTTTCATTTCTTTAATGAATCTTCTTCATTATGCAAACGTTATTTGTTCATTAGGCCAATGAATGTGTTACACTATTTTTATGAAATATTTTCACTATTTTAATGACCTTTTTTCATTAGCATTGTGCTACTGAAAATAAACTAAACAATTTTTTTTATATTAGGCATAAAAGAATTTTTTATTGTTTTAATAATAATGGACAATAATATAAAATTAATAATATTAATACATTTCATATAGAATGATGGTTAAAAGAAAATCAAAACATTTTAATTCAACACAAAATAACTTAAAAAATAATATGTAATGTTACATATGTAAACATTTTGGATAATTAAATAGGTTTAAACAATGGTTATTTGACATTTAATTATTTGATCTTGTTTAAGTAAATATTTCTTATTTTCAGCTAAAGATCGTTTTATTTTTTATAAAAAATTCAACAGTATTTATTTTCAATATTTCGATAACAATTTGTTATCATCGTCAGGAAAACATATAAAATATTAATTTTCCTTTAAACAATGAACTTCAGCAAACTTCACTTTAAAAAATTAACTTCAGCAAACTCATTTCTTTTTTTTAACGTTTGCTTCTGCTTTTGGAAACTTGTGATGTTTTGCTTTTTGAAGAACGAAAAAGAAGTCCCGTTGCGTGCAAAAACAAAACGTTTACTTTGGGTATAGATACATAATTGTTCACAACACAAAATTAAGTGTGACTTTGTTGTAGCATTTGTAACGGAATAAATATTCTTTTAACCAAAAAACGAGAGAAGAGCCCATCTCTTTGCTTTTGATTTCAACTATGTAGGTATTTAAAATGAGGGTAGTTTATGAATTCTAATGAAAAGTTCAGTTAATATAATGAACATTTTCATAAGAACTAAAAAACTATTGAAATTGTTATTAAAATAATTTTTTACACAGTAATTAGTGTATAAAATAATTTACTTTGTCATTTAGTTAGTAGTTATAATATATTTATTTTCTCACTTTTAATAAATCTCTAAAATATTGCACACAGCCTTCAAAAATTTTTTATAACAAATCCAATGAAATTTTCTAATGAAATTATGAAAACTAATGAACCAATTTTAATGAATATTTTCATTAATGCTATGAATTTTCATTCATGTAATGTAATTTTTCATTCCGTTAATGAAAATTATCTAATGAATGGGGTTCATTGGAAATATGAAGCAAATATTTTTCAGTGTACAACCGTGTGTACATAGCTTAAGTGTTGGAGCGTCAGGATCTGTTTAAGGCAATTAAGTTTTACTAAGTGGTGGTCTAAACCAAAAGAAAAAGCTTTCTGAGCATAATCTTAGTATATTCTTTTACTGGGATAGAATAATCTATGAAAATTATGTGTTAAACAAAATATCGGGAAAATGCTTACCTCTATCCAATGTTTCATATTGTCAAAGACTCTGGCACTTAAGCGAGATTAAATGTCGTTAATGTAATGAGTCATTCCATCCTTTAGCTCTTGAATTATGCTTTGTTTGTTGACATAGACTTGCTCTATGAAATACCCCCAAAAAAAGAAGCCCAATCGTGTCAAATCGCAAGATCGCGGCGACCAATTAACATTGCCTTGACATGAGATAACAAGCCCAATGAATTTGTTGTGCAAAAAAGCCATTTTTTCATTAGTTGTATGGCAAATGGCACCATACTATTGGAACCACATATAGTTCATATCCTCAATTTGTGGCCAAAAGATGTCCGTTATCATCAGGCCATAGCTAACGTCACTCACGGTGACTGCTTGGCCGACTTCGTTTCCCAAGAATGACCTCACAGGACCATAAAACGCATCGATTAGTGAAACTTTGCGGATACCTAGGCTCCCTAACAATCACTCAGGGATTGTCATTCGCCGAAATACGGCAATTCTGTCTATTAAGAAATACACTGAGGTGAAAGTGTGCCGCGTCGCTGAAAGTGATTTTCATTGTAGAGTCACCATTCAGGTTTTATCTTGTTATTCGCCTAATCAGAGCACTAAGCCTTCTAGGGCATAGATATCCTTGTTTATTACAGTAAATAAAACTCTAGTAAGCCGCGTGACTTATATTGTGTTGGACTTATGAAACCCGTATCAAGAGCTAAAATTGGCAGAACGGGGAAGCCCACAGGAAGTTCTCCTTGCAGACCATTTCGGCAAAAGTTTCTATATTGGCTGAAACGTTCTGGTTAAACGTAAATTACAGAGCGATTGTTGGTAATTATGGTTTTCGAGAAGCTCTCCCCGAGGCACACTTATCTTGCAACATGTATCTGTAATTCAAGGAAGCTATAGTGATATTTAGGCAAGTCTTAGTGCACCTCGGGCTACTAACTCATAAGCCTTGATTTCCATTGACTGTCTAGAAGATTGCATACAGGCGGGATTAACAGCAAGGCTTTCACCCTTCGGGCTACGAACTCATAATAAACCTGTAATAAGCAAAACATATTTTTTATGAATATGACCATAAATATATAATTCTGAGTGCTTTAAAGTCATGGCAAAGACATTTTTAATTAAGTAGTTTTATTACTTTTTTTTTGTCTCTCCCCTGGCCTTCTTTTCTTTTACACTTCATAAACTGTTATCGCTTCAAAAATCTCTGTTTATTGCCTGGGTTTTTTTTGTTTGCACTTTCCTTTTCTCTTACCTTGTTTTATTTTGTTTTCTTTCTTTCGGCTATAAAATGTTTATTTTATCACATCCTTCTAGCACAACAATTAAAATAAACTCAACAATCAGCACAAAAATATGCAACAAAAACAGGACAATTTATTCAGGTGGTTTGTTGGAAAATCCTTTTATTTCTCTGTTAACTTTTGTTACTGTATACAATAAAACAATGCAGATTGTTGACAAAGAAAAAGCTGAAAAAGAAATAAATTGTGTTTAGGAAAAACGAACAAAAGATCTTGATAAAAACAAGAAGGTAAATGTATTATAGAAAAAGATGAAGTTTTTGTGTAAAATAGAGAATTATTAACAATTTTTTTAGATATACTCGTAGAAGGTATACTTTGTTTTTTTTTTTCAAAGATGCTTAATATGCCAGAAAAGTGCTTACTTTTTGTTTTATTGTTCTATTCTCTTATGGTCCTACGAACCTTACCTCCCGCTTAAAAAAGCTACTTTATAAGATTTTATCATTGTTTTTTTTTTTAGAACTTTCGTGTATTTTTTTATTATTATTATTATTTTTTTTTTTTAATGCTTAATTATATTAGCCAGAATATTGCTTACTCTTGATTTATGGTCCTACATGCTTATAGTTCTACGAGCCTCACTTCCCGCTTAAAAATATCATTTTATAATTTTTTTGTTCTTTTGGGCTTTGAAATATATTTTTTTAGTTATTTTGTTAAAAGAGGTTTAAAGTATTCCTCTGTTAGCCAGAAAAGTATTTAATTTTGAGTTTTGGTCCTACGAACCTCACTTCTCCATAAAAACATCTAGTTCATGCCATTTTATCATATTTGTGTTTTTAAGGACTTTCAGCTATATTTCCTTAGTTCTGTTTTTTAAGAAGGCTTTTGCCTTTTGCTGTCCAGAAAAGTGCTAAATTTTGATTTATGGGCCTACTTGCTTACAATCCTACGAGCCTCTCTTTTCATTTAAAAAAGTCATTTCCTGCTGTTTTATCATCTATTGTTTTTTAGGCCTTCCAGCTGTAGTTTTTTAGATTTTTTTTTAAGGCATGCGTATATTTGATGCATGATCCTACTCGATTATGGTCCTACGAACCTCAATTCCCAATAAAAAGGGCTATTTCTTGATATTTTATTATCTTCGGGTTTTTCAAAAGACGTTCACGTATAATTTTCTTAGTTTTTTTGTTGAAGCAGACTTAATGTATTATTTTATTAGTTAGAAAAGTGCTATTTATAATTTATAGTCCTACTCGCTTATGGTCCTACGAATCCAATTTCCCACCACTACCATTTTACCGTTTTTGTGTTTTTCTAAGGATTTTCAGGTATATTTTTTCAGTTTTATTTTGTTAAAGAAGGCTCAATGTATTCTTTTAGTAGTCAGAACAGTGCTTACTTTTTATTTATGGTCCATCTCACTTATCGTACTGAGAACCGAAATTCTCGCTTAGAAAACTATTTCATAAAATTTTATTTATTTATTTTTTTTTGTTTTTGTTTTTTTTTTTTTTTTTTTTTTGTTTTTTAGTTATTTTGTTAAAAAATGTTTAATGTATCCTACTGCTAGCCAGAAAAGTGTTTCCTTTTGATTTATGGCCTCACTTTTCGCTTAAAAAAGCTATTTCATGCCATTTTATCTTTATTTTTTTTTAATTTCATTTTATTTTTTTTTTTGCACTTACAGGTGTATTTTTTTTAGTTTATCTGTTAAATAATGTTTTGTACCCTTTTATTAGCCAGACAAATGCTAACTATTGATTTATGGTCCTACTGGGTTATGGTCCTACGAACTCAACTTCACATTTTATCGTTTCTATGTTTTTCTAAAGGCTTTCAGGTATATTTTTTTACTTTTTTTGTGTTAAAAAAGGTTTAATGCATTCTTTTATTAGACATAACAGAGCTTACTTTTTATTTATGGTCTTACTCACTTATGGTACTACGAGCCTTAATTCTCGCTTAGAAAACATTTCAAGTATTGGTTGCAGTTAAAGTATGTATAATGTATCCTTTTATTAGCCAGAAAAGTGCTTATTTTTCCTTTATGGTCCTACTTCCTAGTGGTCTCACTTCCCACTTAAAAAAAACTATTTCATACCATTTTATCATTTTTGTGTTTTAGGGCCTTTCAGATATATTTCTTCACTTATTATTTTTTTTTTTTTTTTGTTTTGTTTTGTTAAAGAAAGATTAATATATCCTTTTATTAGCCAGACAGGTACATACTTTTGATTAATGGTCCTACTCGCTTATGGTTCTACAAAGCTAACTTCCCACTTGAAAACTCTATTCGTTTTCATGTTTGCTAAGTTCTTTCAGATATATTTTAATTTTTTTTTTTTTTTTTTTGTTAAAGAAGAGTTTACTTTTTATTTATGGTCCTACCCACTTCCAGTACTCGCTTAGAAAACTATTTTATAGAATTTTATCATATTTTTTAGGACTTTCAAGTACATTTACTCTTTTTAGTTAATAGAGTTTTAATGTATCCTTTTATTAGTCAGAAAAGTGCTTACTTTTCATTAAGGGTCCTACTTCCTTATGGTCTTGCGAACCTTACTTCCCACTTTAAGGCATTTCATACACTTTTATCATTTTTGTGTTTCAGATATATTCCTGCAGTTTTTTTTTTTTTTATTAAAGAACGCTTAATGTATCCTTTTATTAGCCAGAATAATGTTTACTTTTTATTTATGGTTCTACTGACGTCTACCTACTGATTCCCGCTTAAAAAGCTTTTTAATACCATTTGGTCACTTTTGTGTTTTTTTTTAGGAACTTTAATAAGTTTTTTTTTTTTTTTTTTTTTTTTTTTTTTTTTTTTTTTTTTTGCTAAATTAGGCTTAATGTATCTTTTTAGTAGCCAAAAAAGTGTTTACTCTTGATTTATTGCCCTACTTGTTTTGGTCCTACGAACCTAATTTGCCACTTAAAAAAGCCATTTGATTCCATTTGATCAGCAATAAAACCTCAAACACAGTTTGTAAACATATGCTTGGTCCTTAGCACTGCTTTCTGCTTAAAAAACAAAACTTCTCTTACCAACTTTTAAATAATTTACTACTTTCAATTTTCTCTAAATATTTTATGTGGTCAATAAATATTATTTGTATATTCTTTTTTGCCAGCTTATTTACATTTATTTTTTACTTGACTCAAATTGCAAAACGGAAAAGCTCATAGCATCTGTTTTCTGTTTTCACAGAGATGGAGAAAGCGATTCGTTTTTGTGTTTTCTAAACAAACTAATAAATATTTATGCAAGTATATTTCTTTAAACCAAATGGATCTATAACAATTTACATAAAATATAATAAATGTTATTGGCAAAGAAATAACAAAAAAAAAAAAGAAAAATCTAAAGCAATAGAAATGTAAAGCTCATAACTTTTATTGCAATGTTTGCTTACAGTGCTGCAAATACGAGTATTGAGTATTGAACGATTTCTGTTTGGCGATATCGTGCATATTTAAAGCTTCTCTACTTCAGCTTTCCACTTGCTCATATACAATAACAAAATAAACATTAAATATGTGTAAGTAAGTATAACTTAAACTTGAATGAAAAACAAACTTACGCATACCACATATCCTTTTAGCAATATATAAAAAAAAGGATACTTAAGGCTCTGATGCGTGTTTTATATTCATATGCTTGAATAGCCCTTTTTTTTTTGTTTCTTTGTTCCTTTGTACCCAAAGTATCTTGTTATGTACATCAACTTGTTTTCTTTTCAATATCTTAAGATAAATGTGGGCAAAAAGGACCTTAAGGATACCCAACCAGTTGGAAGAAATTCTGATATAAAACTTGAAAACAAACATACAGCGTTATGCAGTCATAAAATCAAAAAAATATTTTTTAAAATACATTTGGCACATTAATAAATCAATCCTACAAATAAAATTGAAAATACTCGTATAGAAAATTGATGGGCAGTTTTTGATTTAGCACTTAAACACAAAATCAGTTAATTTGTATTGAAATTTTAGTTCTACTTAAATACGACTAAAGCTGGAGTTTTAAAATTTCTAGTCTTATGACAGAGTGGTTTATGGACAAGTGAACACAACACTTGCCAGTGAATTTGATTATGAGTGTTCACTGGAAAAAAAAATCATCGTTACGGAGTCTGGACCCAGGTCTGGTAAAAGTAGAACACTTTTTGTTAAAACCATGGTTTTACTGCTCTGGCGATATGAGTCGATATGAGTCGTAGTGTTGCCGTCTTCGTATGTATCGGGTGGTTAAACTCCAAGGGCCGATGTTGAATGTGAACCACACCTAAACGCCAAGTTTTTTTCCGAATTTTATTTGACATTTCTCTATTTCAGACTTGCTCAATTTGAACCATGGAGAGATACATAATCCACCAACATGCTAAAGTTATCCAGACTTATTATGAAAATGGGCGTTCAAATCAAAATGCATATCGTGCACTTCGTGATTTTTTTGGTCAATTTGATTGTCCAAATGCGTACAATCGCAAAAATCGTGGAAAAATTCGAGCAAATCGGGTCTGTAGAAGATATGAGAACACCAGTGCATGCTTGTACAGCTCGTACTGCAGAAAATATTGCTGCTGTTCGCGATAGTGTGGCTGAAGAGCCGTCCACCTCAACTCGTCATCTCTCACGCTCGTCGTTGATGAACATTATGCATAAAGACTTGCATTTACACGCTTACAAGGTGCAATTGGCTCAAGAACTAAAGCCTCTTGACCATTCCAAACGTAGTGAATGGGCAGAATGGTGGCAAGAAATGGCAACAGTGGATGATCAATTTTCGAAGAAAATCATCTTCAGTGATGAGGCACATTTTCACCTCAGTGCGTTCGTCAATAAACAGAATTGCCGCATTTGGGCGAATGAGAATCCAAGAGTGACTGTCGAAAAACCAATGCACCCACAAAGAGTGACTGTTTGGTGCGTTTTATGTGCTGGCGGCATCATCGGGCCGAATTTTTTCAAAAATGAGGCCGGTCAGGCAGTTACTGTGAATGGTGTTCGCTATCGTGAGATGATAACGAACTTTTTATGACCCGAATTGGAAGATATGGATGTAGACGATATGTGGTTTCAGCAGGACGGTGTCACTTGCCACACAGCTAACGCAACAATTGCTCTTTTGCGCAACAAATTCAATGGCCGTGTTATCTCACGTAATGGCGATGTCAATTGGCCGCCAAGATCATGTGATTTGACACCGTTGGACTTTTTTCTTTGGGGTTATTTGAAAGAAAAGGTGTACGTCAATAAGCCAGCAACAATTCAACAGCTAAAGGATGAGATAATTCGGCACATTAACGGCATAGAACCTCCATTATGCCTCAGGGTCATCGAAAATTTGGACCATCGGATGGAGTTGTGCCGCCGTGGTCGCGGCGCCCATTTGGCCGATATTTTGTTCCATACATAATTGAATAATACCAATATATCATAATAAAATAAAGTTACAGTAAATTCCTAAATAGTTTGTGTTTTATTCAAAATCAATATCGGCCCTTGAAATTTAACCACCCTTTACAAGGTATGAGTCGAAAGCAAGCATTAAATTTTTGAAATGCTTCCTCCAGTAGGTTTTTGTAAGTCATTTTGTGGAATGTTAGATTTCGTCCCATTGTGTATTATTGTTGCCTTTTATTGCTTTTTCCACTGATTTTTAAAAAAAGCAAATATTCCATTTCGTTATAGTCCTTTACTAGGAAGAATTTTGCGCTTTTCATGCGTGTAAATAGCGCATAGTTGAAATATTTTTTAACTCGCTTCATTTTATTTATTTTCTTGTTTTCCCAATAACAAAGTTTATTTATTTCATTTTTTATATTTTTGTTAAGTCGATTTTTATAGCAACTGGATAAATTTGATTGAGAAACAATGAAACAAAATAAAATGCCAAGCGCATTACTAAATAAAATACTTGTTCGACAGCAAACAATGTTTGAATGTTAGAAAATTTTAACAAAAAAAAAAAATAATAATAATAAATGTTTACGGAGATAAATCTCTGATTCAATTCATGCATTTTGTTTTCAATTTCAATATCCTGCCAAGCAGTGTTTTTGTCACAGTAATATTGAAATAAAGGAATTTGAAATAAATTTATAGTTTTACTTAGCATGAAATAGCTAATCATAACCGTAAGGTATAGCATTAGCATAGCATGAAGTTAGATATACTAAAACAACATGCAATAGCATAACATAGCATAGTAATGTCGGGCTTATTATAACACAAGTATTGCATAGCAGAGCAGCGCATATTATATCATTATCGTAGCGCAGATTAGATTAGTAAAGTATCATAAAATTAGCTTAGCATAGAATAGCAAAGTATAGTATATGATATCATTATTATGGGATATCACTAGTAAAGCACAGTATAGCAGAATATAGCATTGTGAATGACAACAAAGCATAGCATAGCAATAAATGGTATATCTTGCTATAGCATAGAATATATTGCATAGCAGAGCATGTAATATCATTATCGTAGCTTAACATTAGCTTAGTATAGAATAGCAAAGTATAGTATATGATACCATTATTAAGGGATCTCACTAGTTTAGCAGAGCATAGCACAACAAAGCATAACATAGCAGAAATAGTATATCTTACTATAGCACAGAATATATTGCATAGCATAGCATGTCATATCATTGTCGTAGCGCAGATTAGATTAGCAAAGTGTCATAACATTAGCTTAGTATAGAATAGCAAAGTATAGTATATGACACCATTATTATGGGATCTCACTAGTTTAGCAGAGCATAGCACAGAATATTTTGCATAGCGTAACATTAGCTTAGTATAGAATAGCAAAGTATAGTATATGCTCGGCATCCGACCCCAACAGCTTAGCATAGAATAGCTAAGGTTGCGCAAAACTAATAATATTATTTCGTTTTTGAATAAGTTTTTACTAAATGCAAAAAATATATCTTGAGTATTGGAAGCCTATTTTTGGACTTATACAATTTTTTCTGACAATTTGAAATATGATATCAGCCAAGTAGATGCCCCCAGTTTTGATATGTATTTTCCATAACTTTCCGCTATATATCTGGTGATAACTGTTTGTATTGCTATTGAATATTCTCCTTAAGCGCTGCATTTGTCTGGGCGTTATTGGCGTAGATACGCGACTTCAAGTGGCCCCAAATTAAGAAGTCTGGGATTGTTAAATCGGGTGATTTTGCTGGCCATGCCAATTAACCAAAACACGAGATTATGCAACCAAGACAGCTACGCTCTGAAATATTTTTTACAGTATGTATTAATGTTACTTGTGTAAAAAGAGAAAAATAAAAGTGACAGCAAACTTCAGTAAAAACAACTGGGACTATAACAAATTACATATGTGATCAATATGAGACAAATATAGACGAAAAAATAAATAAGAGTTCAGTGGCTGAGTTGGTCAAGCGGCCGTATTAAAAATACATGATGTTTACATGGTACTGAGTTCGAATCGTAGTGGGTGCTGATGAGTAGTGTAGCGACTACGAAACAGCTAATTGTCCCCCAGCTTTAGTATATTCAATTATTTTTTCCTGTCTTTTTTGATCAAGAGTTATTGATCGCGCCAATTATTGTTATAATTATAAATAAAAATATTTCTTGGCTTTAGCCAGGATTGAACTCGAGCTAGACGAATGATACCAACCCATCATCATATAATATTAGAAATATTTTTTACAGTTTTAGTCATATTACATCGAGCAGCTAAGCGACATAATTTTAGTCTAATTGACGCCATCTAAGATGGAATTAACGCTGAGCTATTACCACGTTCCGATTATAGGTTTAAACAATTCGACACAATTATTCCAGGTTTTTGCGGAATATAGCGCTACATTGTTTACATGTTTATATTCTGCAGCTAGTTCACAAATGTCAAATGCTATTACATCTTACAATAAGGGATTTTTGCGCCAACTTGTAGAATAATATAGTACTGTACTGTACTGTAAGCTGTATAGCACAGCTTATCATTGGCGTAGCAAATTATTATTACAATAGCATGGAGCATAGCATAGTATAGAAAAGCATAGCATAGGATGTCATAACTATAACAAATAATTGCATAACGTAGCATAGCATAGCCAGTATAGTATAACGTAGCAGAAATAGATTGGCATACTATAGTATGCCATACTATACTAATGATATGCTATGTCATACTATAGTATGCTATAGCATGTCATTATAGAATAAAGAAAAAATAGCGTAGTAAAACATGGCTATAGTTCATACTTAGTGTAACAAAAGTAATATAGCTCAGTGTAGCGTACTATAGCGTAAGATAACAGATGATAGCATAGCATAGTATAGCATATAGCATAGTATAGCATATAGCATAGTATATCATAACATAGCATAACATAGCATATCATAGCATAACATAATATAGCATAGTACAGCAAAATATAGCATATCAAGCCATATAATGATCATAGTATAGAACGCATAATAGCATAGTATAGCATATCATAGCATAACATAGCATATCATAGCATATCATAACATAGCAGAGTACATCAAAATATAGCATATCAAAACATATAATGATCATATTATAGAACGCCTTTAATAAACCATATAATTCTCAAAGCATAACATAGCATTGCAAAATGTAGCATATTATGAGCATAACGTAGTAAAGTATACCTTCGTATTGTATTGTTCTAATAAAATATTAGAACATCATAGAATAGTATATCATGCTTAATAGTATTGGGTTAGTATACAATGACATAACATAGCATAGAACAGCTGTTTCTAAGTAAATCATGGTATAGCAAATCCTCGTTTGGAAAACATTTTATTATTATATCATGCAATACAATAGCACAGCATACCTCTGCAAAACATTACATCTCAAAATTTATTAAAAACTATCATTACATACAAGATATTAGTTTAGTATAGCACAGCAAAGCACAGAATGTAATTTCATAAGAATAACATAGAACAACATAACATAGCATAGAACAGCATATTACAACATTGCAAGGTATAGCTTATTATGAGTTTTATATAGTAAAGCTTACCTTTGTATTATACAACATTTCATTATTATATTGTTACATTTTTGCCTTCAAAAGCGTTTTTGCGGATTCTTCAATTGCAAATGAAATAATGACTCACGCACTTGTTCGTTACACAGTACTTAAATAATTCAAAGTTTTATTTACACTTGATAACACTGTGTACTGAAACATTAGCCTTGCTTACTTTCGGACTTATAACTGTCTTCCACAAAGTTTAATAATAAACTGACGCGTTGCCGCCGACTTGCTTGCATTTTATACGTCTTTATCATTTTCTACAATCGCCATGTTCTTGCTAGTGATTCATAATTCTAGACGCAAATATACAAATGTAATTCTTACGTATATACACATTGACACATTCACATACGAACATGAAGCAAGTGACAACAACAAACAATAAGAAACGAAATACCAAGAATGCAAGAATAACAACATAAATTGTAGGTGATTTACTTGGAAGTTTGCGTACTTTAAATGTTTGCCGTTTGGGTATTACGTTTTCAATTTTATCTTGTTTATGTGAATATGCTATACATTTATAGCAAGCAGAGCAACACAGCTGCACACTGGGTTGGATATGGTAAAAAATCTTAACAATAGCATAGAAAAGAAAGACATGCCAAATCATATTAGCAATACGACAATAACATAATATAGCACAGCATACCTCAGTAAAACTTTGATTCTAAAAATATACCGTGAACGAAGTAAATAAAAGACTAAGAAAGCATTTCAGCACCATGACCTATTATACTAACACAATGTAGCATAGCAGAGCATAGCAATGCTTAGCATTGGCTGAACATTAAGCAATCATATCACCATTATTATTGTAATTGCGGTATTATTTTGAAATACTTGGTTTGGTATATAGGGTATATATGTATGTATGTATATATCTATATATAGATGTATATGCTTTTTTCTTAATTTGAATCATTTCAATTAGTTCCAAGTTGAGTAAAAGTTGTATCCCTTAACTTCCTTTGGTATTAAATGACAAGTTGCACTTTTTTTTAATTTTAAGAAACAGATAACTACTTTATTTTTCACAAAAAATAATTCATTGGAGATTTGCCATACACTGAAATTTTTAAATCTTTCAACTCATTTTTTGTTTCCTTTCCTTTATTTTTTTATTTTTATTTTTTGCTCTCTTTTTTATTTAAGGGGATTGTCTCATAAATATTTGTTGCACAGAATTTAACAAGTCTTAAGAGACTTTATAAAACATTTATTGAAAACTAAGCATATTTCCACAATGTAAAGAAATGTCTGAGTTTGTGTGTGTGTGTTTGTAATGGCAGCAATAAAAATAAATTTAATATTCATACCGATAATTGTTCAATAAAATGAATATTTAAAACTGCTAGCAGGTTAACCGAAGTAGTTAAGCTCTAGGGTTAAAATACACACATATATACATATGTATGTATATGGAAGAAATATTCAGGAAGAAATCACGAAATTGGCATGCTAGTATTTTAATCTCTACTTTCATATCCACATCCAATTTATTGACAACAATTCAATTCTAAATGTGGTTTTGTCCGTTTATCCTTCATTGCAAGTACCAGTTGCCGGAACGAACTCATACTACCTGTTGTTTTAGTCATTGTTTTCTGTCATATATTGATCCTGATTTTGCATATAAATTTATGCAAATATAATGTTATTGGATATTTGGTATTTAAGAAAATATTTATTTATGAATGCATAAGAAATATTTGTACTACAACAAAGAGCTGAAAAAGGCGGAAAAAGAATATTATAAAAAGAATCCCATTGTCCAGTTTTTTGTAGAAGAATGTAACAAGGAAAACATGCAAAAAAAAATTACCATTAAAAGTTCTTACACACATGCCAAGGCAAAACCACATAACGCATATAAAAAACCGGTTCCGAACCGGTTAATGAACCGGTTCCAAGTTTTTGTAGAATTCCATGAGTGGACTATAGAAATTGCCAATGGTAACGGGTGCAATACGCCAACTTAAATTTTCACGCTAAAGCGGCAACACTAATTCCTTAAGAGGAATATGAAATTCCCCAAAAGTGCACACTATATATAATAGGGGTGACGAGACTTGCAAGCTTTCAAACAAACATTTATACGTTCCAATATACAATAACATTCCAACAAACAAACATACAAACATAGAAAGAGACAAACACACATACAAACATACAAATATGTTTTTTTATAAGTCAATTATTTATTGTAATTTCTAAAAGAACTAACAATAAGTATGCAAATCTTAAAAATAAAAATTCATTAATTAATAAAGAAAATAAAAGCAAACATATAAACATACAAGCCTGCAAACATACAAATATACAAACACACCAACATACCAACATATAAACATACAAACGTACAAACAAACAAACAAACCTTCAAACATACAAACGTAAAAACATACATACAAATATAATCCAAGTCGAAGAAAAAATTACTTTGATTTGCTTTATTTTTTACTGTATTAATGTTCCTTTGGAACAATCTCTTTAATAAATTTTTAGATTTTTTTGGCGTCTGGTTTCAGAGATATCGGATTTTAAAAACCAAGTTATAAAAAAGCTGTGTCCAAATAAATACTCATAACTTTTTCAATCCAAAAACAGTTTTCCAAACAGCACAACTGGTTTGCAATGCTTTTCCTTTTTTGGCTATTATTTAATAAAAAATAGAAAAAAAGACTTAAAAGTTTTTTTAAAAAATCAAAGTTAAGTACAAAAAAATTTTAACAAAAATCAAAGAGTGCAAACAGTGAGAAAAAATGATTTAAAATATTATATCATGAAAATCGCATTCAAGCCCACTGTGCACAATTTTTTTTTTATCTATTTTTTATAAGAAAGTAGACAAAAAAAGAAACACAATGGAAAAGAATTATTATTACGCTGTTTGGAAAAAGTAATGAGTATTTATTCGGACTCGGTTTTTTTAAAACTCGTTAATAATAAATCAAATAAAATCAAAAAAAAAAAAATTTCTTCGAACTGTCCGATTTGACGTGAGTTGCCCCCAATATACAATTGAAAAAATCGTATATTGGCGTAACCAATTTACGAAAAAATCGTAAATTGGTTACGCTGTATGATGTTATTGCTCTTCGATGATATCTATTCTAATATTATTGCTACTGCTGCATATGTTTGTGATACGCAACGTTAATAATTACATGTCGTTAATACTCTGTCTTGCTATGCTATGCTACGCTATATATACAGGGTGGCGTAAAATCAACAGCTCTATTCACAATCTTGTGCATTTGTGATTGCAAATTTATGCAATTGCAAGTATATACTAGCATGAAATTCACAGCTGATAATAAGTATCAGTAACTGATAGAGTAGAAAATAATTTGCTGAAATTTTAATCAAAAATAAATATGAAGAAAAAAAGCTTTATGAAGCAGTTAATGGACTTTTTACTAGAAAAAGTTTTAAGTTCGATAAAGACATCGATTGGTGTTATTTAAGTGCGTGATGAGCGACAGCAACTAAGCGGCTTTTACGAACTAATTGGCTTAGATTGCTGATTGTCAGCTGTCGATTTGCAATTAACTTGTGCATAAGCAGAGCAAATAAAAACTATAGGTTTTAAGTATTGCATATACACATAAGACTAGCAAGTGCATTGCTGTGTATTTGGTTAGTGTAGAGTAAAAATATGCTAAACCTTTTTGCAAATGCAATGATGCAATATCATTTGCACGAGACTGTGAATAGAGCTAATTATTCTATCGTAAGATGTAGTAGATTTACTAAATAGCGGTTTTCGTTAATTATATTTAATATTTTTAAGAACTGAACTCTTATAAAATATTTTTCTGTATGGACTTGCAATATACTAGCATGTAAAGATCATTTTATGGGTTGGAAGAGGAAAGCCGCTAAAAAAAATCCACTTAAAAAGCTCCCGTAGTAAATTCACTTAGTTTTTAATTTAAGTTTTCATAAAAGAACAAGTTAAGCCCTTTAGTGAATAATTTTTATTTTATTTCAGCTGCTCTCTTGTAAAAACTTACAAATAAATTGAAAATTTTTCCTTGAAATCATATTTTACTTGCAAATTTACAAGCAAAATCAACCATTAAAATACCGATAAAATCGTTCAAGTGTCATTTGACCCTTTTGCAGCGCTTCTTCGCTGTTAATGAAAGTCAAAGAGGAAAAATAAGAACAAAAAAAATATTTTCATTGGAATTCCTTTCTAAACAAAAAGTGCATCAATTAAAATTGAATTGAACTTCACTGCTATAAAGCGAAATTTTAATAAGAGTTGCTAGAGAACATTAGGTGTGTTCCAGTTATAAATGGGTAAAGATATTAAAAAAACAATGACAATTTCTTAAAAAATGCAATGTTAGATATGTCCTCAAGAAAAAGCTTAAATTAAGGATAGAATAAAGTGAATAATGTAAATGAGTTTGTTCCATTTTAACGTCTGAAAAAGAAAACTAAAATAATATGCACTTACCTGGGGGTCTCCATTAGCCATGAACATGGGCATCATGGCGAACATCGCAAATGGCTAATGTGGACCGCTCATGTTCATGTTTCGTTCATGATCTGACATGGATGCTCGAGCATATGGCTGAGCATTGATGTTCGCCATGAAGTTGGCCGTCACGTACAAAAATACACAAAATGGCGTCGAACTTAACATTTTGATAAGGTAAATCCGAACATACATATACGCCACATACAAGAACATGAACTTATTTTTACATTCGCTCTGCCGGCGTTATGTTCAAGTCGATGGCACGTGAAGACATGGCGTAAGGATAATGAGAAAAATATTATGGATTATATTCAAAACGATTAAAGTCTGCTTTTTTTTTTTTTTTGCTGGTGTAACATAAAAATAATTCGTAATAATAAACGAAAAAATTTAAACATTTTATATCTGTTATTATTATTATTTTAGAAATATTAATAATATTATATTTTGTGTGAGACGATAAGGATGAGCTGATGGATCAAATACCTAAGCCTGAGGCTAGATTCCAGACTGACCTTCAGAACCCAGCTGGAGCATGCTGCAACAAAACCTGCACAGGCAACAGTTTTGCTCAGCTGATTGGTGGCAAACATCGGCGAACCAAGATAAAGCAAAAGGTGCTGAAATCTGGGCAAATACCTTGCAGGCAGAATACCGGAGGAAGATGTTGGCAAAGGTACAGTGTACTGTTGCTATCAGAGTGGCTGCAGCATATGTAAGAAAATTCGTACTTATCGTACTTTTGACACCGCTTTATTAGGAATGAAACGATACGAGTAAGCACAAGTAAATACCCAATAATTTTCTTTCGATGCGATAGAAGTACTTTTAGTACCGATGCTTTATTACCGAGTACCAAAAGTGTCAGAGCCCGCCATTTTGGTCATAAGCGGGACTATCCCGATTGACCTCTTGGCCGCAGAGCGTAAAACGCTGAGGGAGCAGCGAAGACAAACTGGCAACGGCAAGATCATCACGGGAGGCCACGATGCGGAAGTGGCAAGAAAGATGGAACAACGAATCACGTGGTATATGGGCAGTGAAATTGATCGCCGCGATAAATAAGTGGGTAAACAGAAAGCATTGTAAGATAGATTACTAAATAACACAGATGCTTTCTGGACTCGGGTATTTTCTGGCATATCCCCATGGAATTAGCGTAGCTCCTATGCCAATAACTAGACAGCTGGAAAACATAGAAAACCAGCTGTTTATGATTTTTTGACTGGTATTAATGTTAAAAGCTAGTATAGTGAATAAAACTCAATTGGTATTGATAAGTTTATTTTTGTAAAAAAGCAAAATTATCGATTTATAAATTTTCCACTGCATTGCATAATTTTAAGCACGGAACACGCAGTGGGATTTCTGTTAAGCCTATTATTATAGCTACAGCATTCTACTTGAGTGATCTTAAATTAGCCTGTTGTGGTACTTAAGGGCTCTCAGCTATAAAATGCATACGTTTGACAACATACCTGCAGCATTGCTATGCATTGCTTTGCCCACCACATAAAGACCTCTCCACACCTTTTGCTGAGCCGAGAACAGATTCCTACAAAACAAGTATTCAAACGAAATTATAGTTTATACCTTTAAATTAGTGTTTGTGCAGCGAATTTCTGACGGGCAAGTGGTATGTATAACCTAAACCTTTAAGCATAAACTTATATCATTTACACACACATACACGCATCCTGCATGTGCTTATCTCTAACTCTCACCCACTGCTGGGCTAATAAATACAACACTGCAGCTGGTTCAGTGTGTGTGTGTGTGTATGGTTTGGCGGTAAAGAGCAATTGTGGCTGGAGATTACTTTATGGTTGGCTAGTTTAACCTATGTTGACATCGTCTCGATGGCATTTGACGCCAGAATAGTTTAGACATACAAAATGTATTACAATGCCATGCACATCATCAGGCAGCATTAAGAGGAAAAACAATGGCAACGGCCAAAAATAGCAGATACATAAACCTTAAAACAACAAACATTTACTTGCAATAATATAATTTTCCATCACACATACAAACACGTATACGAGTAAACTCGTACATGCATACCGACGACTTCTAGCAACATTTAAGTACATACATAAATTAAGCTTCTAAATGTATAGATTAGTTTGCCTGCAGCAAAAGGATACGAGCATAAAACGAAATTGTTAAGTATAATATTCAAATTCATTATTGTAGTTAAGTGTAGTGTAGTATTATGTTTATAAAGGGTGTTTTTTAACAAAGGTAAAGAGCTACAATATACAGGGTATCTGGTAGCAGATTTATATTTTCAAACGTAATAATTGACACAAAGTTTTATTAAGAGCACAGATGGAAACGCAGTTTTTAGTATGTCAGATAAGAGTATGTCATCCAGATGTCTTCCGTCGAGTTGAACACCTTGTTCAAAACGGAACTTTGTGTTCTGCGCTACATACTGCAATAAAATTGGTTCAATTGAGCTGCTTTCTTGACGAATATTTTTCTTTAAAGCCACAAGAGATTGCCATTATAAACCTTCTCTTTGAGTTAGCCCGATAAAAAAAAATCATGGGTATTAGATTGCGCGACCACGGTGACCATGGGCTGAGTTATTGAAGCTAACTGAAATAAACACAGGCGATTGTTATCGACTGCAATTAAAGCGTTGGTGCTAAGCATTGAAGATAAATGGTCACAATGCAACGAGAGACATGATAAAGTAATTTTATAGCATGACAATGCTCAACTCCACGTGGCTTGCGCAGATCTGTTATATTGCTGATATCATTGAGTCGTAGGCAGAGATTTTTGTATATTATTGTAATAACAAAAAAGAATAAAAGTAGTATAGTAATAGGGATACTAATTATTAGGGGATTTTTACCATAAGGATTGATCCTTATGGAAAAAATACATTACGGTCGTATACACATTATATACACGCATTAAAATATATTCCTCTTATGGATCCAAATTTTATATTTATATGTACACACACGCACGCAATGCATTTTTTCCATAAAGATTGATCCTTACGGAAAAAATACCCTAAAATATACTACTAATAAAGAAACCGCATATTGTAGCAAAAGAGAATGCAAAAAAAACAAATTATAGCAAAAGAGAAGGAAGAACAGATTGTAATATCCCGTGTGACGTGTTGCAAAGTAGAAAATTATTTGGCAACTTTTCGGCGTCATCTTAGTTATTTGCTTTATGGTCAGGAAATAATTGGAAACTTTGAAATGGCAAGTCGTACCCTACCCGCCTTATTCTCCTAGCGTTGCTACTTCAGACTAGCACTTCTTTCAATGATACATAACATGGCTTACCAGTACTTCCAGTTTTATGAATAATTAAAACCTTGCATCGATTCGTAGATCGCTTCAAAAGATAACCAGTTTTTCAACGCAGGACTCGTAAGCTACCCGAAAGATGGGAGAAAGTAGTGGCCAGCGATGGACAATACTTTGAATCATAAATATATAACTAGTTTTTTTACAAAAAAGTCTCGAATTTTTAAGGAAAACTGATGCTAACAAAGTTGTACAACTATGTTTATTTAAACCAACTTTTTAGTTCGCACTAAAGGGAATGACCGTTAATAGGTTATATACGTTCCACGCCAAAAACGCGCACCGAATATAAAAAACCAGTTCCGAAACGTTTAGCAAAGCGGTTATGAGATTTTTGTGAATTCCCAAAATTCGCTTGGAGAATCCCCAAAATCTCCCCATTTCTCCACTAGTAATACAGCAACTTCACTTTTCGCACTAAAGCGAACATACTGTAAAATTTTAAATACCTACAACTTAAATACATGGGTCGAAACACATTTAAACATGCAAGTGAAGCTAATACAAGCGTTTTAATAAGGCTTTTCGAACAACAAACGAATTAAATTAATTTGCAGCTTTAAAACAGAAAATTTATTCAAATTATTTGTAATAACTAAACAACTCCAAAATTCTTATATTAAACATTGCTAAATATGAAGTTTTATAAAGAATCTTCCTTCCAGTACAATATTACTTTTTACTGAACCTTTCGTTTCTGCTCTTCTTTGGCATTGCTGTCCTTTGAACTTAAACTGTCATCTGCTTTAGCTGAAAGTCATAAATTTCAGTACAAATTTTTCTTGACACTCTTGGCACTACTTCCTTTGAATCGTTATTTGCTTGCATATATGTATGTATGTGCAAGTTGAGTAGAAAAAAAAAGTCCCTTGAAAAAATTTAGCAACTGCATTTATGGCAAAAATAACAAAACTAAAAAGGAATCATGAATTTAGCACATTTTCACATTGAACAATTTTATTGTGACAAATCTATAAGATGCTTGGCGTAAAAATAAGAAATGTGAGACTTGCACTCAAATATATTATTTTATGAAAAACTATATGAAAAATATTTGAAATATGTATGATTTATTTGAAAAAAAGAAGAAAAAGAAAAAAAACTTTAAAGGCCACAAGTGAAAGAATAGAATTTATGCTCAAATGAGGCACAAAATTGCTGGATAATGGTTGGATATTAAGAACAAAAAAAGCAGCAAAAAATATTTTCTGTTTTGACTACTAAAAAGGAAAAATGTTGTAAGAGTATTATGGAAATATATTCTCTAAAAAATTAAGTGGAAATAAATTATTGTATTCATGATTTTTTTTATAAAAAACTTGACCAAATACTATAAGTGAAAAATTTTTCTAAAACTAATTCAAATTTACAAAACATTTCTTGTTAAAATATAAAATTGTCCTTTCACTGTTTTCTCCTTCTGTTCAAAATATTTTTACCTTTTATTATAACGTCAATTTCAAATATTGCTACATCAATCTTTATGACGCTGCCTGAGGTGTAACATTATTATTGGCCAAGGACACTAAATAATAAGAATAGCATCGATATGATTGGATGCAAGACGGAAAGCTATCTAGAGTTTATTTTAGAGGAGAGAGAAGGATCAAATTCTAAAGGGTACTGTGTGAATGTATAAAATACCAGTATGTATTTCTTTCAAAGTAAACTATTGGGGCAGATAACACTTGTTTAAAGATTGATAAAAAGAAACTTCAAAAATAAAATAAATTAATAAATAAAAATATAAAGCGTTTATGCTATAAATTTTTCGAGCTTAAGGTCTTTTCTGATTTAATATTTTTTGGTTTTCTTATTTTATTATCTGCCAGATAATAAACTTTGTTTGTTTTTTCTTTGTTATATCAGTTTGTTTTCTATTTTATAAAAATTTGTAAACTAAAATAATTATTATTTTCCTGAAGAAGACACACCAAGGGATGTCGAAATATCGATTGATAAACTAATACTTTTTTCAAACAAGTGACCTCAAACTTTATACTTAAAAAGGTCGAAAAACTAGAATCAAGATACGAATTTAAAGAAAACCAAAAGCTCTAAAATAAAAAGAGACCTTAAGGTCGAAAAATTTAATAATATTATAAAGCGTTTAGGCAAAAGCATATACAATTTAATCCGCTGAACATTTGATAATTGATAAAAAATATAAATACGAGTATTTTCTACTTTTATTTTAGTCAAATAACTTCCCATAAAACCCTGAACCGAATATTATTCGAATAATTAATCGAGTAATTATTCGATTACTTATCTATAAAATTTTAAGCCAAATTATTATTTATAAAAATATATAAGATACATATATAATAGAATATTAATCGAATAATTAATCTAGTAATTATTGGACTACTTATCTATAAAATTTTAAGCCAAATTATTATTTATAAAAAATCGAATCGAATATTATAGGAATAATTTAACGAATAATTATTCGAATAATTAATAGAGTAATTATTTTATTTCTTATCTTTAAAAATTTAAGCCAAATTATTAGTTATAAAAAATTTAATTGAATATTATTCGAATAATTAACCAAATAAATATTCGAATAATTAATTGCGTAATTATTCAATTACTTAGCTATAAAAATTTAAGTCAAATCATTAATCATAAAAATCGATTTGAATATTATTCGAATAATTGTTCGATTAATTTGAACTGTTCGAATAATTATTTTATTTATTGAATATTCTAAATGAAATTTTGTTTTAAAAACTACAATGAATTTCTTGTTATATTTAATGGAAAAATTGTTTCAATAATTTGATATAAGAAACTGCAGCATATAATTATTCGAATAATTTTTTGAAAATTAAACGAATAATTATATTCGATTATTTCTTCATTGAAAATTAAAAATATTTGAATATTTGATCTTGTTTATGTAAATATTACTTATTTTTGCAGCTAAAGATCTGTTTGTGTTATATAAATTAAAAATTTTATAGACAACTAAATCGAATGATTATTAGAGCTCTTTTTTACATGAAAGTAATCGAACAATTATTAAAATTATTTGAAGGTTTTTTATAGAGTATTGTATAATCACTTTATTCGAATAATTTGCTACAGAAGTTAGTTAATTGAAAAATGAACTGCAGAAGATTAGAGTTTAATGTACTTAAGTCTTTACGTTTCTTTATGTTGAATAAGTTAAAGCAAAAAGTTTCTTAAACAAAATCCTATTAACCATCATTAAAAAACATAAAAATGCCGTCTTTTAAATTTGGTCAGTTGAATGTTATGTCAGTAGATTAAAATTTATTACCCAAATTGCCAAATAAAAAAAGTAGAGAGGGAAACCTGTTGCTAGACTGCTTCAAACACAAAATGATGTGGTAAAATCAATGAAGATGTTCAAAGTTTTATGTGGCTCATTATGGCAACAGGTTTATGGCATGTTGCAGACCCATAAAGAGGCAGCATCATTTTTCGTTTCAATTTTCATAAGACAGTTTAAAAAAGGAACTTTATTTTTTGGTATTATTACTCATTCACGTTTTTCAACTTTAACTTCATGTGGAAAAATGTAATGAATTCAATGATATCCTGGCATTATAGACAACTATTATCAGTTTTCGATGTTAAATTAAGGAGTGGTTGAGTTTTCTTATATGTATATTACAAGGGAGTGTTGTTCAATATTAAACTAATAGAAATAGTTTCCTTTAATTGAAATTTTCAATAACGTTGTACCAAAGCAGGCAAGTAAGACAAAATTCTGAAATGAAAAATGAATGTTGTAAATGAAAATTATGTAATAATGTACAAAATTAAACAAATTTGCTTATAGTTTTTATAAAAAAGCAAAAGTTTGATGAAAACTCAAAAATAATATAAAGATTAAAATACTATAAAACTACATTTTACTTCAATTATCTACAGAAAATAATTCAAATAATTTATTCGTATAAATTATTTTTTAATTATTTGAAAATTTAAGAGATTCGTACAAAAACATCAAATAATTATTCTAATTGTTATACTAAATTTAAAAAAAAAAAAAATTTTTCGAATAATTATTGCAATTAGTTTCAAAAAAAAAAAATCCATATGAATAATTATTTGAAACAGTTTTCGAAAGAAATTCATGTCATGTAATTATTTCATTAAATTTTGTTGAGCAAAAAGCCTGTATATATTATTATTCGATTATTCGAATAATTAATCGCAGAATTTCTCATCGAAATTTTTATAAAAAAAGTTAAAATCTAACTTTTCGCCATATAATGTTCCAAAGAAAAATTTTCTCTTGATAATTTACTGAATTACTATTCGAATAATTTTCTTTGTAATATTAATCGGATTATTTGCGAATCCTATAACTTATATAATAGTTTTTTAAATTGAATCGAATAGTTAAGTTTGCTTTTTATGACCATTTACTAAAATCTTTATTGCTTAAAAGGGGTTACCTTCGGGCTTCAATATGGTCAGATGAAATTAAAATAATTTTGTTTTTATAATTTTTGCCAACGTTTCGTTAGCTTTATTCTAACATCATCAAGGCTATAATGTAATAATGTTTTATACAAATTTTTTGATTGACTATTGGACTAACTCGCCCGATTTGGAATATACTGCTCGATTTTTTGCGAATAAGTAATCGAATAATTTCTCATCGAAGTTTTTACGAAAACAAAGTTGAGGTAAAGAATTTTTATGCAATAGCTAGCTTTCTATAGAAAAAATTTCACTGGATAATTTATTGAATTATTATTCGAATAATTTTCTTTATAACATTAATCGGATTGGTTACTATAAATTCTTGAACTTGAGAGATTTATTTTGATCGAAAAATTTTCTATAAAAAAATTCCCTATTCATTATTTATTAAATTTAATGTGAATAACTATATCATAACATCGAATTATTTTCCATAAAAATTTGAATCGTATAATTAATTGTGCAAGCAATTTTTTAGCAATAATGTTTTACACAAAATTTTACTGATTAATATTGCTAGATTTTTTGCACTCCAATACTTTATCGAATAATTAAGCGAATAATTTCGCTTTGAAACTTTTATACAAAAAAAAAACGTTGAACAAATCTGTTCCACCCTATAGTTTACAGCAGAAAAAAAATTCTCTTGCTAATTCCTTGAATTAATATTTCATTCCTCTGTCTTATATAAATACTCGACAACATGCAACTTTTTTAAAATAATTGAGCCGAATAATCTTCTATACGAAACTTTACTGCTGAATGTTTTGGAATAAACTGCCCAATATTTTGCGATCCAAAATATTAACGAGTAATTAATCGAATAATTTCAGATCAAAATTTTTTTTTTCAATAAATTGTTCGTTTTTTCTATATTAATGAATATTTTTTTGAAGAAAATTTTTTTTTTTATTTTTTGTTAATTATTACTTCAGCTGACAATTAACTATTTTAAAATAATTGATCCGAATAATATTTTATATAAAGCTTTACTGATGAACGTTTTCGTATGAACTGCCCAATATTTTGCGATCCAAAATATTAACGAATAATTAGTCGAATAAATCAAAAATTTTTCAATAAATTTTTCGTTTTTTTTTTATATTAATGAATTTATTTTTTAGAAAAATTAATTTTTGATAAATTAATGAAACAAAAAAATTTTGGAAAATTATGTAAATTTTTGTTAATTATTACTTAAGCTGTTCATTGTCAGCTAAACTAATAAATTTATATGAAACTAATAAACTAATAAAAATATTTTCTTTCTGGTTGAAACTTTGATTTAAAAAAAACGTTGAAACAATCTGCTAATTCCTTGAATTATTATTAGAATAATTTTCTTTGTGCAATAACACTACTCGAACTGATTTCTATAAATACTCGAATTGTCTAATTACTTATGCACCTTTTTAAAAAATAAATTAGCGAATAATATTCTATATAAAACATTACTGATGAATTATTTAGAATAAACTGCCCAATATTTTGCGATTCCAAATTTTAACGAATAATTAATCGAATAATTTCGGATCAAACATTTTTTTTTTTCAATAAATCATTAGAATTTTTTTAATATTAATGAATATTTTTTTAAGAAAAATTTATTTTTAATAAATTGATAAAAAAAAAATGTAAGAACATTTTGAATTTTTTTTTTTTTAATTATTACTTTAACTGACAATGAACTAAACTATAGTTTATATGTATATAGGTCACACTTATATTTCTCTGAAACATAAATCCAGTCAAACAGGTGGAAAAGTGGACGTAATAGAATTTCTTAAGAGAATAAAGTAAAAATAAAATCACTAGAAAACCAAAAAAAAATTTCCTTTGGCTTCCCAAATGTTTGGATACAAAAGCCGGTTTTTAATACTCGTACAATAAATAGAGAAATTTCTATTGTAACATGAAACAGTTAACAGTTTTAGCTCTGAAAGTAACATAAATTCCACAACTGTTAAATATGTTTGTGGCGCTCTGTTAACATTAAAATATACTTATATACGAGTAGACATTTCGACTAGAGCAACAAAATTATTTTTGTTTTAGTCAGAGAAGTTTTTCCAGAGTAAAGGAGACAAACAGCTGATTTATTTTTCTTTAGTAATTGCTCTATAGCCCCCACTGACCTCCCACTCCTGCTCCGGCAGTTCTTTTCAATTTTGCTGTTATCTGTTAACAGATGTAGAAACATTTTGTTGTATCTTTATTGTTTTTGTTTGCCTTAAACTCATCACTGGCATGAGTTTTCAATTTTCAACGCGACATTCATCCACAACCTGCCCCAATCTTAATTATGTGAAGGATGGCTGCATAAATAGTGAGTTTCTTTGTCAAGGAATTTGTATGAACATTTGAAAATGGAAATGAAGTTCTAAGAAGAACTTCCATTCAAATGTTTTCTCGGAATGGTAAAGAACTTTTGGCAGAAATAGATTTAGTTTCAAAGATAAAGGTATTCCGGGTATAGAAAAATCATACTGCTGTTACAGTTGTCTTAACAAAAAAAAGCTTTGTAACCTGTTCGACGATATCGATGTATGCGAAATAAAGCTAGTCACTTACATTCGAATCAATTTGGTTTTGTCTATGTCACTATTATTCGTTCGCATGTTTTTATGAATTACAATAAATTTTCTTTCGCCTAGAATAAGAATATACTTATCCCTTCGACATCGGCGAACTGGCTGTTAATTCATTATTCTGTGCTATTCTGCACATCGCTCGTTTGCTGCAACAATCGCATAATTCAAAATATGTGCAGTATAAATTGTTAATGCAGAATTACTGTTTGCAGGTTTCTTCATAAAGTGGGAAAAATGTATGAAATTAATAATTATTAAATGTCCTGATAAGAAAATAATTTTTCACCAGAATCTTATGAAACATAAAGTTGGCTTTAGCCAGGATTGAACTTGAGCTAGACGAATGATACCAACCCATCATCATATAATATTAAAAATGTTTTCTAAAATGTATTTTTGCAGCAAATGGCTGCGCAGAGAGCTACTTATGCCCTTACATAGACAGAATTATCCTTTCAACTTGATCAGCGGCCAAAATTAAGTAATGTGGCGTTTATGAGACACGAACGAGTGATACGTCTAAACTATTATTATGGAATATACTCAATATTTTGGGTGTTGTAAGTCATAAACTCATGTTACTACTATCACAAGGACTACTATCACAAGGGTTCACAAGGCATATACGCCAGGATATTAATTCTTCCATTTAATGATTTCAGTAAAAGTTGTTGGCATGAGGAGGAGGATGATAGTGCTGAGCACTTCCTCTGTTCGCTTTCTTATATCAGGTCTTTGTATCTGGGTACACGGTACTGCATGATTTGGCTTTTTTTAACAACTAACAGCCTGGTAAGAGGATGAGGAGAAGGAGGAGGGAGATAGTATTAAGCCAAATGTGCACAAACACTACTCCCTCTTTCCCCCTCTTCACAACCTATTTTCCTAGTTCTGGTACAATGCACTGCATATGTAGGGGTCATCTCCTGAGTACTGGTCCTATAAAAAAAAAAATTTTATTAAGCACATCCTCTGTTCAGCATCCAGCTCTTTCCTAAAATAGGAAAAAAATAGTGTTGAGGAATTGCTCTGTCCGCTTTCTTATATCAGGTCTTTGCATTTAGGTAGACCGGCTCAGCATGATTTGTGTACTTTTAATAACTGGCAGCCTGGTTATAGGAGAGGGAGGAATATAGTATTAAGCCCTGCCTCTATTCAGCGTCCAACTCTTTCTTAAAATTGCATAATTTTTCAGCGATATCAGAATGCGTTATAGATATATTGGCTTCTTTCGTTCGGTAATTATGATAGATCGGTACTGGACGAGTGGTTAATAGAAAAATCTTTTGAGAAACATATCTTCCTCAGGCTATAAAATGGAACCAAATTGATCAAGTGAGCTGGCTGTTTTTCTAGCAACTGACAGTCTGGTTAGAAGACTAGGAGGAAGATACTATTAAGTACTTCGTCTGTTTAAAGAGCAGCTCTTTTTTAAAGTAGTTCTTTGTATCTGGGTAGTACGGTATAGCATAATTTGGCAGCGATATCAGAATGTGTTACAGATGTGTTGGCTTCTTTCTTCCCATAATCAGCTTGAAACTGGGTGGATATAAGGTAGATCTTTTGATCCTCCTCATCCAACACGTCGGGACCAAATTGATCCCAACTGAACAACTGGCATTCTAGTTAGAGGAGGAGGAGGAGGAGGAGAAAGAGAGAGTTGAGTCAGTTTCCAGCTCTTTTCTCTATATAAGGTCATTGCATCCGGGTATAACGATTTTTCATGATTTGACAGAGATATCGAAATTGCGTTATAGAAAGATTGGCTTTATTCTTTTGATAATCAGTTTGGCTCGAAACTGGACCGCTGGATAATAAGTAGATCTATCGAGAAACATATCATTCTCTAAGCAACAGTATGGAAACAAATTGACCAAGTGAACTGGGGACTTTCCAACAACTGGCAGCCTGGTTAGCCTAACATACTACAATGACACTCTCTCTCTCTCTCTCTCTCTCTCTCTTATTAGTATGTGCTTCCCAACTAATGGTCCCTTAATTCAAAATTTGCTAGCATGATCTATTGATTCATTGTTAGGTACTAACCGCTTTTAAGGTTGAAGAGAATTTAAGGCTGTTATCCATTAACTTGAAGTAGACTTTAAACTTTCCAAACAAAATATAATAATAAGTAAATATTATAAATCCCATCAACAATCACAAATTAATTTATAATATACTTAACATAGCAAACTTCACCCTATTTAGCAAGTAATAATATTTAATAAATTTTATGACTTTATTTTATTATTTTCCAGCATATTTGTGACAATTTATTATTTTACTGACACACGTTTCATGTTTGACTCGTACTTTAACTGTAGTTTAGTTTGTCATTCACTCGCACTCGCTCACACACACTGACACATTCGGTGTCACAATGGCTCCGACATCACGTACTTCTAAGAAGTGTTCGTTTAACATGTGTTTTATAATTTTTATATTGTGTACTTTAAAAGCAAAAAACAAATATCAACATGTATAAACATATGTACGTCTGTAGCATAAGTATGTACTGGTATGTATGTAGATATTATGCTGATTTCATAAAAAAGCAGTTGGTTTTTGTCTAACGTTTCATAGAACTGGTTTCAGAGCGGCAGCCGTTGGGCGTGCGGAGGGTTACTGTTTGAAAAAAATCAAACATTGCTGATGATAGTTGAATGTCAATAGAAGACAATAAGTATATTTTTTTATTGTTTGATAAATTACTTTCGTTTTAAATGGCATAGCAGCACTCATAAAATTTGGGTCATTTCGTGTGTCAACAGCACAATTGTCCAAAAAGTAAACTAAGGAAGTTTTACTTTCAGGTATTAGAGAAAATTATGTGTGGAGCAGCGTTGAAATCTATCGATGTCAGCACAAATAAGAGGTAAGTGTTTATGTCTTGTACACAAAAAATTGCAATAAAACAAATGTTTGTTTAAATCTAATTTTTTTTTTTTTTTTCATTCATTTATTTATTGAATCTTCACAAAGTGAACTAACAATAAGTATTCAAATCTTAATACTAAATACATAAAATTAATTAAGTCTAGCCAATGGTAGACAAAAATGTTTTATTTTGTACGGTCAATATCGGTAAAATCACCTATTTAACGTTCTGATGGTGGCAAGGGTATCCCTCCTTCTCAACCGAGAGTGGCCTTCAAAATTAAGTATATTGCGTGCAAGACGATTTGGATGAAATTCCAATTACTGATGTTTAAATCTATAAATACCCAGAAATACGTCCTTCTGCACTAGCATAGAGAGAGTAATAAAGGGTTTCCGCCAGGAAATTAGACTAAATGGTTTAATTACGATTTTTGAATAAAATAAAAAGAATTGATGTTATATTGATATATGTTTCGCTCTTTCCTCCTCATCATAACCTATTTTCCTAGTTCCAGTACAATGCGCTGCATATGTAGGGGTCATCCCCTGAGTACCGGTCCCAGATAAAAATAAAAAATATTTTATTTCAGATAAATGTCCCCGTCCTTTTGAGCTAACTGCATAGAACTCAAAGGAAGCTGTGTTGAACAATAAAATAACTTTTTTTCTTGTAAAAACCCGTGTTTTACTTAAAAAGTCACGGACTTGTTGTTTCGTCCTCGTAGTTCACATATATGTAAGTATAATAGAATACTAATATGATATTTCCACAATATAGGGTGTCCGCCAGGAAGGTATACTAGTTTATTTGTTTAAAATTTTTCATTAAAATAAAGAGACTTGATATTATATTGATGAAAATAAATAGTTTTAACTCAAAAGTTTTGTGAAAATAATACTTTATTTTTCTTCAAAAAATTTAGGATTAAGGGAGTTTTTGAAAGTCATGGCTAGAAATCAACGTTTTTTTTTTTTTGTAACTTTATTATTTTATTTATTGAATCTACCTAAGAAATGTAATGACAATAAGTATTCAATTCCTAATACTAAAACAAAAACAAATTGTGATTAAAGTCCTGCCAGTGCTGGACAAAAATTTATTTTTATGCGAATTTTATTTCAGAATTCAGTCATCTGCTTAGAGCTCTAATGGTAGCCAAAGTATCCCTCCTGCTCAGACGAGTATGACCACCAAAGTTAAGAATATTAACTGCAAGAGGATTTGTATGGAATTCAAGTTTGTTAATATATCTTGTCGCGTACTTCACAAATTCAGATTTCACAAAAGGTACGTTCAGATCTGCGTGGATTCGTGAATTTTTAACGTACCATGGAGCGTTTGTAATTCTGCGGAGAATTCTATTTTGACTTCTTTGAATTTTTTCAATGTTGGATGCCCCCATAATTGAAAAACCATTAAAGGTGGCATTTACACCATGGTTTAAAATTATGTCTTTTCTTATATTATATACGTTTATACATTTATACAAATCATCATCAGCCATTTTGATAGTTTTTATCAGCACCAACTTGTAAATCAAGGACTTTTTGAAATGACATTTTGATATAGTTAATCGTAAGCGAGCACGGTAAATACTTGACTCCAATGACATCGCCATGTTAAAATAATAACTTAAATTGGCGATGTCGAAGTGGTGAAGCGTATGTTTAATAATATTTTAACACATTATAACGAGTGATTTTTTTGCTATTATCTTTTTGGCAACACTAGTTTTGACAGCTCACGCACGTTTTGTATCTTGTGTCACTGTCAAATATCTTCAGTTTGGTCTATAATTTAATCATGAATCGTCTTACAAACGAACAACGCTTCTAAATTATTGAATTTTATTACCAAAATGCGTGCTCTGTTAAGAAAGTTCATCGCGCGCTTCTTCCATTTTATGGTCAGTTTAATCGACCTACTGAGGCTTCTATTCGGGCTATTGTAAAAAAATTTCGCACCAAATTTACATTGTTGGACATTAAACCACCAACACGCTTACGTAGAGTGCGAACTGAAGAAAATATCGCAGCCGTATCGGCCAGTGTTCGATTCGGCGCCGTTCGCAGCAATTGGGCCTCTGTTACTCCACTACGTGGAAAATTTTGCGGAAGGATTTGGGTGTGAAGCAGATACAGCTGGTGCAAGAATTGAAGCCAAACGACCTACCACAATGCCAAATTTTTGGTGAATGGGCTCTTGAAAAGTTAGATGAAGATCCACTTTTTTATCGAAGAATTGTGTTCAGCGACGAGGCTCATTTCTGGTTGAATGGATACGTGAACAAGCAAAACTTCCGTATTTGGAGTGAAGAGCAGCCAGAAGCATTGCAAGAGCTACCAATGCATCCACAAAAAACAACCGTTTGGTGCGGATTATGGGCTGGCGGCATCATTGGGCCGTGTTTCTTCAAAGATGATGCGAATCACAACGTTACTGTGAATGGTGAGCGCTACCGTGCGATGATAACAAATTTTTTTTTTTGCCCAAAATGGAAGAGCTTGACTTGCATGACATGTGGTTTCAACAAGACGGTGCCACATGCCACACAGCACGCGAAACAATGGACCAATTGAGAGGCGACTCCGGTGAACAGTTTATTTCACGCTTGGGACCAGTCAATTGGCCGCCCAGATCGTGCGATTTAACGCTTCTAGACTATTTTTTGTGGGGCTATGTTAAGGCTAATGTCTATAGCGACAAGCCTGCTTCGATTGACGCACTGGAAGCCAACATTGCCAACATTATTCGTGAGATACCGGCCGAAATGTTGGAAAGAGTATGCCAAAATTGGACTAAGCGGATGGACCATTTGAGGCGCAGCCGCGGCCAACATTTGCATGAAATAATCTTCAAACATTAAATTATATCGACCCAACTATCGATCCAAATAAATATTTAATGCATTTTTCTGAATTTTATGTGTTTTTTTTTAAATTTCCGATAGTTCTTATAAAAATTAGAAGAGCAATAGAAATGTTCGCTGGGATCCTTTAGGTATTTTTGTTTAGTTTAATCGCTAAACAAAAATTGGTTATGATCACCGGGATCGACGACAATCTTTTTTTTTTTTTTTTTGGACCAATTCACACAGTTTGAAAGCTTTGCGCAGACTTCTGTTTATTGCTGCTGAAATGCCCCGCCAAATTACACATAAATCACTCAATATCTGGATGCCTAGATAAAAAAAAACACCCTGTATTAAGACCTGTGTATAAACAGATGTTCATTATCTTTTTTCTCAAATAAGTTGAAACAACCCACTAACACTAATATTTTGCTTTTGTGCAAAAAGAATATTAAAATTTATTAGAAAGTGCAGCCAAAAGTCATAAATATATAACCTTGATAAAAAAAAGAAAATCTTATTTTAGAAAATATAACCAGTGACAATAAATAATGTTTGTTAAATAAAAACGCAACAATGACACATTTTAACTTAGACTTAGATCATCGTTTGTCTGCAATTCGTTGATTGAGTAGTCTTTTTGCTTTGCAGTGTCAAGAAAGTTCGCGTAATTACCCGCCTTCTATTTGTGATGTGGAATAGAGTTAAATATATTAAGAGAGTTTTACTCGCAGCATCATTTGTAATATTGGTTTATATAAGTGCAACAAGTTTCAGCTTGCTACATTTAACGCAGCCCAAGGAGCGCACTATACGAATTGATAGAAGACAAGGTGCACAAGAAATTTCTAATAAATTAACAATTAAGTTTTTTATTCACTATTTTAGCTTCTAACATTGATACCATTAAAAATTATAAAATTTTCCAAAGTCTACTGATGATTAGGGTAGCTCCTATGAAATGTCGACATACAGATAGCTGGGAAACATAGAAAACACGCTATTTCTAATTTTTACTAATAAATTAACGAAAACTTAATAAAACGAATATAAAAAAATATACCGGGTGTCCGCCGGGAAGTTATAGTACTTTGTTGTGCCGCCAATTTGGTAAATATTAATCTTGAATATTTGCTAGTGAAGTAGACACATGGCAAATTTACTACGGAAAATTTTTCGATACACCAAAGCAAAATCTCACTGTGGAGCACGGGGACAGAGAAGATATAGGCTACTACAAGCTTATATGTTAAGTGAATATGACTTAATATCACTCTCAATGAAGGAGCTGGTTCGTTTTCTTGGCATACTCAACCCATAATGGGGCAAGGGAACGCACAATAGATCAACACTGGTCGCAGTGTGCGAATGGCCGATGAGGGCCATATCCCATCCAATAATAATAATAATAATAATAATAATAATAATAATAATAATAATAATAATAATAATAATAATAATAATAATAATAATAATAATAATAATAATAATAATAATAATAATAATAATAATAATAATAATAATAATAATAATAATAATAATAATAATAAATACTTTATGAGTAGATTTCAACAAAATCTCCTGAAATCTATTCAGTACCAAGCGATGCAACTGTGATTTTGTTCAAAAAGTACTTAAAAATACTACGCTGTAACAGAAACATGCACTTTAAAGTTGTGGTGTATTCAGTCTCTGATAAAAATTGTTTTATGAAAATGAAATCTTGCTAAACGCCAAAAAGACGGTGGTGTAAACACTACAGATTTTGTTGTAGATATTTCAAATCTACTAGATTTTGAGTTGGTTTAAATGTAGTTTAACGTGTTTTAATCGTTAAAACATTTTATAAAAATCAATCATCGATTATTGTGGCGATGAGAAAGTTACATGAAATTTTTGGGTGAAACAACGTGCCAACAAAACGCACTATTTATCGTGTAGTGAATGATTTCGTAGTCAGAAGGTCTGTAGGTGATAGGCCCAAGCATGGACCCCAACATACTACAAAAGCGGCTGAAAACATTGCTGCTGCTCAAGAAAGTGTTCAAAACAATCCATGAACCTCAATTCGATTTGGTTTATTTATTTATTTATTTATTTAAAGAATAGAGTTTTTGGTAAAATTTTTTGACATTTTATCATTTCAGTTCCCAGTGAAGAGAATTTTGTGCAACATATTAAAGGGGAAATACCCTATTTACCTGTCGAAGATCTTGTCAGCCCCCAGTTAGCAGCTAGAAACTTTAATGAAACATGTGCGCCGTATCCTGCCCTGACGGATGTTAAGATACACAATGAGTATTGGCAAGAATTCCAAAATCAGAATTATTCTTATTTCATTTTTGGCGCCTACTTGGACAACCGACCCACAGTGGTGAATACAGAGCCCGTTGTACGTGTGATGCTAATGATGAATTTTCTAGCCGAAAACTACGAAGAATATCCTCTAACATACTGTCAGCTATGGTACGAGGAGCAATCGCCACCAGTTATCGCGGCGATGAAAGATATGCATAAGTTATGGTATTATGAGTGGGGGCACGATACAAAATACCATTATGCTCATTTCGTCAATTGTCCACTGCCGCAAGAGCATTTAGATTGGATACCAAAAAGTGTATCATTGGTGGCTCAAGCCTGCGATGTGGCCTCAAATAATGTTAGGGTAACCTATCAGCCGCTCTCTGCCAATGAGTCGAAGCAAGAGTTTGCGGTGTGTCACAAGGCAATGGACTATCTTGGATTTGACAGATCTTATCGGTTTGTCGAATACTTTGAAGCGTTGAGAATTTTGGGAGTGCAGAAAGTTACCATTTATCACTACACCGCTCATCCGAATACCACAAAAGTTATGAAATATTACCAGGAAACGGGGTTTCTCGAATATCGACCCATGACTTTGTCAATGGAAGTAAGTAACTTTGAAAACTACCGCCATTTGGAAATTACTAAGAATTCGTGGTCCGAAATTTTACACGAGCTAATCCCATTAAATGATTGCTTTTATCGTAACATGTATCGCTTTAAATATATCGCTGCGTTGGATGAAGATGAGGTGCTCATGCCTTTGGGCAATTTAAGCAGTTGGCATGACCTAATGGTCTTGGCCGAACCTAAAAACGATGCAAATTGTGCGAAATTCGGTAGTTTTTGCTTTCGCTGTGTCTACTTTCCTCAATATCCGGAGAAACCTCGTTATACTACAGATATACCCGAGTACTTCTATATGTTGCAACATGTCGCACGTGTTAGAGAACCCTTAGACCCTGCTTTGCAAACTAAGTGTTTGCATAGTACCGATTATATAATTGCCACACACAATCACTTTCCCATACAGTGGTCGTCAACTGTATGCCCCTCTTATTCGTTTGAGGCAACAGTGGCTCAAATGAATCATTATCGTGAACCCCAATCAATAGCGACTTTAGATGATCCGGTGTTGGACTTCAGCTTGTGGCGTTTTAAAGAAGGAATAATTAAAAATTCAACAAAAGTGTGGGAAAAATTGGGATTTTTAAACAATGATTGAATAGTTCTTAGTGTAAATGTGACTTTGAACTAAAACTTAAAAACAACTGCTAACATATTATGTATTATTAATAAAAAGTAATAAAAAAAATTAAAAGTGACTTGATGTGTGGTCATGAAACTGTATCAATAAAAAATCTCACACACGACAAATTTACTTTGCAAAGAGGTTAAGAGAGACACTCACTCTTCACTTGCCACCACCAAACTGGCGGCCTATTAAGCCTCCTAACCTAACCAAACCCAAACCTAACCTAACCTAACCTAACCTAACCTAACTTAACCTAACCTAACCTAACCTAACCTAACTTAACTTAACCTAACCTAACCTAACCTAACCTAACCTAACCTAACCTAACCTAACCTAACCTAACCTAACCTAACCTAACCTAACCTAACCTAACCTAACCTAACCTAACCTAACCTAACCTAACCTAACCTAACCTAACCTAACCTAACCTAACCTAACCTAACCTAACCTAACCTAACCTAACCTAACCTAACCTAACCTAACCTAACCTAACCTAACCTAACCTAACCTAACCTAACCTAACCTAACCTAACCTAACCTAACCTAACCTAACCTAACCTAACCTAACCTAACCTAACCTAACCTAACCTAACCTAACCTAACCTAACCTAACCTAACCTAACCTAACCTAACCTAACCTAACCTAACCTAACCTAACCTAACCTAACCTAACCTAACCTAACCTAACCTAACCTAACCTAACCTAACCTAACCTAACCTAACCTAACCTAACCTAACCTAACCTAACCTAACCTAACCTAACCTAACCTAACCTAACCTAACCTAACCTAACCTAACCTAACCTAACCTAACCTAACCTAACCTAACCTAACCTAACCTAACCTAACCTAACCTAACCTAACCTAACCTAACCTAACCTAACCTAACCTAACCTAACCTAACACTGCAAATGATTTTCTTTTTAAAGGCAACACTTAGCTCCGTCTTTTAAAAGCCTCCACCGCTGTTACCTGTCAAAGTGCAGAAAGCAGTCTGCTCTATCACTCCGCAATTCATATCTTTTAAAATGTTTGTGTAATTTGGCTGATTGCAAACGTTTCGAGGTTACAATTTGTTTGATTTTCTGTCGATTCTTTCAATATAATTGCCAGGTTCTTTATTACAGTCACGTTCTATTACAGCAGATCTTCTCTGTTTTGTCTCTAAAAATATTTGATAAAGTTTTGTTTTCTTGCTGAAAAAAAATAAAAACAACATCAAACCTCATTTTATATCTCCGCACTTTAAAAACTTTAACGCCCGTCCTGCATTACGCTTGACAGCGTGTAACTTCTCTTAAAGGAAGCACTAAAACTGAGCAGAAAATAGTTGTGGTCAATGATTTAACTATAACAACAAGCACCACAACCCGAAGAAAACAATTCCAACTAAAAACAAAGAATTTTAGAGAAAAATCCGCTTGGAAGAAATGCAAGCAGTGGTGGCCATTGCAAACACCCCCTGTAGGGAGCTGGTGAAGAACAACTAAATTAAGCAGCTACAGTTCCACAAAAAAGAAACGACTAAATCTCTCTTTCAGCCGTTTCATGCCTCAAACAACTAAAACAAAGCAAGAAGATTAATGTGTTGGAAAAAAACCTTTTAAATAAAATTTTTCCTATAAAAAATACGAGTAAACACAAGTTAAAGCGTGCAGTTGCTTAAGTTTTTCTTACTTTTGTTTTTAAGCAATTCTTTTTATTGTATTTATTTGTGCTTGGCCTGTTTCTGGAGAAGACTGGCAGTGGAAAATCTTAAAAAAAATTGTTTGTTTTAAAACTTTAGTTCAGTTTAGTTTTTGGGTGCTTTCAAGAGTGAACTAATTCTTTGAAGGTTATTTTTTTCATTTTTATTTTGGCTTATACAGGGTGGCGCAGAACTGCCTTTAGGGTTTGAATATTAAAAAACTTTTTTATTTAATTGTCATACCCTTAACTAAAATGTAAAAGGTATATAGAAGTTTGTGATTTGATTTCTAATATCCACAATTTTCATTTCTAAACCTATGAAGTATATACATGGTCTGATCAAAAAATAACCGCTATTTTTAAATTTAATTTTTTTTGTCGTTATGTTGGCACTTATCGCTCCTTTATTTCAACATAGTGATATCGCAAAAAATTACCTTTTCGAGTTAACAATGCAGAAAAATTTTTTTAGACTTGTATGGAAACTAAAAATTTTAAATGCATTTTTCTCGAAACAAGTTTTTTTTAGTTATGACTATGTTGCAATAAAGGAGCAATATGTCTGTTATATATGCTGTCAACATCAGCCATTTCGGATTGTCAGGTTATTTTTGACAGATAAAAAGGTTAGTCGTGCTTTGGTGTGGTCTTCGAATTTTTACTATTCGAAGAAATTTGTCAAAGAAACTGTATTAATGTAATATTATATGATGGTAACATTTGTCTGGCTCAAGTTCAAACCTGGCTTTAGCCAAGAAATATTTTCATTTTTAATTATAAAAATAATAGCCGCGATTTAATAACTCTTGATCAAGGAAGACAGCAAAAAATAATTGAATACACTAAAAGCTGGGAGACAACTAGCTGTTGCGCAACTAGTGGTCCCTAGAGGTTCATCGCTCAATATCAAACTGTGAATGAAATTGCTATCTTCTTCGTCTTTTTGCCGGAATGAAATGGCATAGCTGAGACACTGTTCGTAATCTTTCGGCTTCAATTCTTGAACAAGCTAAACCTTATACGTGAATACGTGCAATGTGGCCAAAATCCTCTAAACGGACTGCCGCAAAAGCCCCAGTTGCGCCGAACGTGTTCTGGTTGATGTTTTCGGACTATCCTGTACACTATCTACAACACGTTGAATACTTTTTTTCACGTAGATCGTGGACGAGGTCTTTCGGTAAATGGAAGGTGTCTCAGTGTATCATGTTGTGGAAAATTTGCAACCAGATGGTTTAGTCCAGATAAGCACGTTGAGTCAAAACAATTGACCTTTGATTTTCAAAATAAAATTCAACAACTTTAAAACGCTGTTCTGTTGGGCAGTGCTCCGTTTTAAATTCCCTGAGTTTTCTTCACAATGTTCTGAAATAAATTAAAAAATATAGAAAAACTGGGTTAGGTCAGATTGTACAGGCCGCTAGTTTCACGAAACCAGCCGACTTGGGTCCTTTCTTGGCCCTTTTGAGTTGCCGGAGGGGGGAGTGCAGTCTACAAGGCTTCGATTCCTTATAACGGTTTAGATCCAACCAACCCAAAAGCAGGATAAAAGAATTCGGGCAGTTTACCCCGCATTCCGATATATCTGCTAACCCGTGCAGCAATGGTGCGCCTAGATACAGCGCCCTGATAGAACAGAGAGCCGAGCACCGATTGAGGAAGTGTCTTTCTCGACCTCATTCCTACAAATTCTATAGAAATCATTAAATGGTAGCTTTAGCCTGCTAGCATGCGGCCCTATGTGACAATGTCCTGCCAGAACTGCCACCAAAGTACGCAACCTTTACCGAAGAAAACCCCTCAGGACCGTAGTTCTCCTACGATGACATAGATCATATTAGTCTCGTTATTCGGCAGATAACCTCACTAGGCCATCTGTTCTGTGCAGTCCCAACAATTTGACGCTGTACCTGGTTCTTAAGGCTTTTAAACGGGACTCCTACCATTGTATCAATGTCTCCACGCTGTATATGGGACTAGGCTTTCGCCAGTTCATTCGCCACACTATTTGTGGGTACTCTACTGTACCCCGGTACCCAGAAAAGCTCCAGGTTTGAATATATCACTATCTCATTAAGAGATATCTGGCATTCATGAAATGCGGTTGCGGGTGTCGTGTAGACACCCAGCCTTATTATCAGTACAGATTTGGATATTCATCCCGTATACCCTATAGCACCTCAACCAGTCAGCTACTCTCCTTATAGCTGTAATTTCAGCCTTCATTACGCTACTCTCATAACATAGCTTAAAATAGATCCTGCCCTGATACTGGGAGATAAAGATGCCACCACCGACTCCCAGGTGTCGCTTTGTAAAGATCTCGAGTGTGTCCTTTTCGCGGCCTATTTGGGTCGCTGCCAAGGCCGTACTCGACAAAATTACGTTAAAACACTTGTCGGACAATAGAGCTGGTGAACAGTAAACAATATACCCTGAGAGGCTCATTGTACTTTCTATTATCGAAGCATGACCTTCTGCCGCTTCTTTCCACATTCCACTGGCATTTAGCCTGATTGCTGAGCACATGCCCAGTTCCTTCAGCTTGCAGCCAATACATTATCGTAATTAGTGCTTTAGTTGGCTTAGTGCAAGAAGCACCAGTTACCATCAAAGCAGACGTACGCAGTATCCTCTCTATGATTCTACAAGAGATGGTTTTCTCCAAATCCATTAATATTGGCTTTGTTACCATATTATTAGTTACCAGTAATTCCAAGGATTTATACCCCAAGCCTCCCCGACGGTCATACGGCACAGTCTGTTCTAAATTGGACATTCTTCTGCCAACACAGTTTGGAACCAAGAGAGATTCCCAGGTATTTGGCACTATTCGGCAGACTAAGTTCAACACCCCTCAAGGTTGGCAAATTGCAGGGAGGAGTCTTGTAATTTCGGGTGTAAAAGTACAAGTTCCGTCTTTTGTGGATTCACACTGAGGCCACTGTGGGTGCTCCACCCATCTATAATCCTCAGTGCAGATTTCAATAAACTAAAAAAGCTATTTAACACTCAAACCATAAATTTAGTTGTGGTCACCCTGTTTTATCTTCTTTTGTTTTATTTTGTTAGTTTAGAACAAATATTTATTTGAGTTTAAGTTTGGGCAGAGAGAAAGAAGTCTTTGTCACGTCAGTGTGCAAAAAACTTATTGAAATGAAATTTATTTTTGTGACAATGCCTGTGACAACACAAGAAGAACAACGCAAACAAACAAACAAAGCTATGTTTCACTTTGGCTTTAAATGGCAAAAAAAAAACAAAGTTTTTAAGGATTTGTGTGAGAGTAAAAGCGGATATTTGAAATCTGTAATGGTCACCACGAGCGATTTTACTGAACTTTTGCATAAAGAATGATTTTTTACTGCATGATGTTGCGGTCATTTCGTGGACTTAAGAAACCTTCAATTGCATTGTCATTCAAATTTCACATACATATATCTGGTAGCTGTTAGCTGTATAAGTATTTCAATGCCCAAACCCCTGATAATTATGGTGCATGCTGATTTTCGGGGAGGTAGTTATAGCCACCGAAGTCTTGCAACAAATAGCAATAATGTAAAGAACTAGAAGTACTGGATAGTCGGATGAGTTGATTTAGGGCTGATGCTCTTTATGTACTTTGGGCTACCAACTCATGAGCCTAGTCTTATTGTAGCCCTAGTATACAAAAACGCCTTACTATACAAAGTACAAATTCTGATATTCTTCCCGTACGAGTATAGCATTAAACACATAGACGACAGCAGACAGCAAGCAGCAATCTGTCAAAAATAAAATACCTGTGTTTAGATGCACACAATTATTTTAACGACATCACAGCAGCACGACTTCACAACAGCATTTGCTGCTGCTGGCAACTTAGATTAATTTCTATTTTCGTAAGCAGCAAAAAGTAAATGCAGTGCTGCCACTATAAATATAAATTGCCAGCAATAAGAACTAAAATTAGTTTGAAATATTTAATAGAAATAAATATCATATAAATAAAATAAACTAATAAATTGATGAGATTTTACAACTTTACGTGATATTATTACGTTTTCAGTAAGAAATTTTAATTTTATTCATGTAAAATATATATGTGGCACCTCTAAAATTTGCATTGCTTAAAAACCCATAGTGCTGCTGCTGTCTTGAAAATAATTATGTTGCTGATGAGACGGCAGCATTTGAAGCTAACTTCATTTGTAGCCGTGAAGTTATGAAGTCTGCTGTCGTCTAAGTGTTTAGAGCTTATATTTTATAGTGCCTTGACCAGTTAGCCGCTTCATTATATCGGGTGGTTAAATTTCAAGGGCCGATGTTGAATGTGAACCACACCTAAACGCCAAGTTTTTTTCCGAATTTTATTTGACATTTCTCTATTTCAGACTTGCTCAATTTGAACCATGGAGAGATACATAATCCAACAACGTGTTAAAATTATCCAGACTTATTATGAAAATTTCACCTCAGTGGATTCGTAAATAAACAGAATTGGCGCATTTGGGTGAATGAGAATCCAAGAGTGACTGTCGAAAAACCAATGCACCCACAAAGAGTGACTGTTTGGTGCGGTTTATGTGCTGGCGGCATCATCGTTCCGTATTTTTTCGAAAATGAGGCCGGTCAGGCAGTTGCTGTGAATGGTGTTCGCTATCGTGAGATGATAACGAACTTTTTATGGAACGAATTGGAAGATATGGATGTAGACGACATGCGGTTTCAGCAGGACGGTGCCACTTGCCACACAGCTAACGAAACAAATGCTCTTTTGCGCAACAAATTCAATGGCCGTGTTATCTCACGTAATGGCGATGTCAATTGGCCGCCAAGATCATGTGATTTGACACCGTTGGACTTTTTTCTTTGGGGTTATTTGAAAGAAAAGGTGTACGTCGATAAGCCAGCAATAATTTAACAGCTAAAGGATGAGATAATTCGGCACATTAACGGCATAGAACCTCCATTATGCCTCAGGGTCATCGAAAATTTGGACCATCGGATGGAGGTGTGCCGCCGTGGTCGCGGCGCCTATTTGGCTGATATTTTATTCCATACATAATTGAGTAATACCAATATATCATAATAAAATAAAATTACAATAATTTCCTAAATAATTTGTGTTTTATTCAAAATCAACATCGGCCCTTGAAATTTAACCACCCTTTAGCTGTGCTTTCCATTACGCCACACTCATTATGGCTCCATCTGTAAAGATCGAAAGTGCCTTCTCTTTCTTCATGATCTACATATATCGACAACCTCTAAGAACATGCCTAACAAAATTACGTCAGTTAGATTAGAGAGTAGGTGTACAGTAAGCAATATTCACTAGAAAATCCACTGTTCCATTATTGAGGCAAGCCCATTTGTCACCCCGCTTAGCCTTTCACCGCCGATTTAATGTCATTCCGTTATCATGAGAAATTGAATGGCTTCGAATATTTGTAACAGAAATTAGCCAGATCGGTGTAGGTTAGGTTAGGTTGTACAGGCCGCCAGTTTCATGAAACCAGCCCACTTGGGTCCTTTTGGTCCCGTTGTGTTGCCAGAATATAATATAAAAACATATAATCTAGTTCGCAATCGTTGTCCTCAAAAGCAACGACATGCCGAACATATAATCAGATCGGTGTAACTTTTTCCCAATTTTATATAAATAGAAAGAAGTAGGCGTAAAAGTGGGCATGGCAAATTTTTCTTTCGATGAAAACTTAAAATGGATTGCTACGAAGATTTGAAAGCAAAATTAGTCAAACCGATGCAGCCGTTTTCTGATTTTAGGTAAATCGAAAAAAATTATGGGGAGGAATATGTTCTTGACGTGAAAACTCAAGTTGGGCCATGATGAGCATTAGAAAGAAAAAAAAGTGTCCAAATTTGTCCAGCCGTTCTCAAGTGATGCAATTAGCAACGAACAACATTGATTTTTATTTATATAGATTAGTTCTTAGGTGTAAACGTCATTACGCGTATACAAACACGTTGATCTTAAAGCAAATATTAACTCAAAATAAAAAACTGCTCACATCTTTATAGTATCTTTATAGACTTAACACCAAGTCTAGACAAATTTAAAAACACACAGCTTAGTATCTATTACAAAATAATGCATCACTGGTTTTACAGTTTTAAATGTCAGGTATTGAACTTTGATAAATTTATTTTTAAACTTGAAAAAGTTTTTCTTTACTACGCTAACAAAGACATTGACATTATTCAGTCAGTGACAGCCAGACTATTAATAACTGTTAATAAATAAATAAATTGTTAAAAAATTGCTAAACCCTTTCAGTTCATTAATCATTATAATATACAAAAAAAAATGAGATCATATCACCAAATTTTATTTTGGTTTCATTTGTTTATTTAATATTTTAATGGCAGCTGTCACAATGTTATTGGCACTTTTGTCAAATTTGTCAATAAATACTTTGTATTATTTAAACCAGTGATGCCCACAAGTTCTATATGGAAGAGTAAACACCAATACATTTGAGGAAAAACTATTTTTATTTAATATTTTTTGTTGTAAAAAGCAAAACATTTATAAAAACAAAGTTCACACTGATAATCGCTGTCGTCGAAGTTTACCAGCAAAACATGCGAAAGTGTTGTTCTTCGCTTTTGTGTGCGTACAGTGAAGAACGAAGAAAAAAAGGCGAAGTTGTTTCTGTATTTTTCATTGCTCCTGCTGAGCGCAATATTCCCAGCGGCGAACACTGCCTACCACATTACTTCTCGTCAATGATGTGTGCAACACTTTGTAATCGATGAATGCTAACTTGCAAAGTATATAACAAAAGTATGTAGTATATGGAGTTCACAAAAATGAATTATATTCATCTTTTGCATCACACATCTCTGTATGTATTTTATTTTTTAGTTGTAAATCAAACGTCTGTCGTCTTTGTCAAATTACGTTGCAAAAATTTTAATTAACAAAATCAGTGCTAAAGGTAAGAATGTATAGAACAAATAATAGAAAAGGATTTAGTGAAAGAAATGTAAAATGTTTAGTGAAAAAAATAAATAATCGCAATAAACAGAAAATAGAAGAAAATAAATTAATGGAATAGTCCCGAAAACCGTTTTTGAGATGCGCAATAAGTCTGCAACCTACTTACTGCCGGCTTACAAAGTATGCGACATGTATTTAGGCTGGCAAAGTATGCGAGATTGTATTCGGACTGCCTACTGATAGCTTACAATGTATGTTAGGAAGTAATGAGCTTTTGTTGAATGAACACCTCACTACCTCGCTTACTTTGTGTGCTGGCGGCAGGCGTTCACTCTACAAATGCGGCAATGTGTATGAAAATGTATACTAGGTTCGTATATGAGATGGTGTGCATTACTGACTTACAAGTGTGCATCGGATCATCGCTTCTGTAAGCGAAACTTTGGCCGCTGGGTTTGTGTATTAAAGAGCACAGCCCTATAGCTAAGAGCATTTACAAAAACAATTGAGTATCAAGCGCATAGGGCTGGGCACACTTGAATTCAACCATTTCTGTTCATTTTGAAACAAAAACTTTTCTGCGTGAAAAATTTCTGTTTATAGACTTTGAACTTATAAGATGTCAACAATTTTCATAAAAAACCACAAAAATTTTGTTCTTTAGCATTTTAACTGATTTTATATTTTTACATATGTATATGTTACAAATTGGAATTCCAAACTCCATATTTTAATTAAACAAAAAAAAACACTATTGTTTAATTGCTAACAATTATTATAAAAAATATTTTTCCAGTCTTCTATTTATGGCTTCAATAACTTTTAATTTATGTGAATTTTACATTTAACAACTGTTTCAAATCGTTTGATGGCTTAACGTGTGTTTGGTTTGTGCCACTAAAGTCACGATTTCTGACCACTTTAATGTAAACATTAAATTAATTCAACCATTGCTTTAAATAAATAGTTTATAAATTTTATAATTCTGCTGAATGGCAAAAATCATTTTAAATAAATTTGTAGAATGGTTTTTGTTGACATTAACAGAATGGTTAACTGAACGAATCACTTAAGAGCAGTTGCAAAACAAAACGTACTCTTGTTCTTTTGATTGGTGAAAGAACAAATTTTCAATGTTTGCTTAAAATTAAGGATTTTAATTTGTTTAACTAATAACTAAAGTAAATTTTTTTAGGTACGAAAAGACTTGAAGTCCTCAGGCGTACAAGAAAGTACGTTTTGTTTGAGTGTTCCTTAAACAAAACATTAAATTGACAGTTAGCCATTGTGTGCTACTATGCCAAAGGAAAATAAATGTATATTCGTCAAACTAACTAAACTAATGTATAAACAAATTATTTAATAGTAATCAGATAACAAAACGTACTATTTTTTCCACCATTGCTTTAAATAAATAGTTTACAAACTATATAATTCTGCTAAATGGCAAATATCATTTTAAATAATTTTTTTTTTTTTTTTGAAATTAACAGACTGAGTAAATGAATAACTCAATTAAGGGCAGTCGCAAAACAAAACGTACTATTTCTAAATCGTTCGTACTATTTCTAATCGTAAATAGTCGAACTTATTTTTAATATTAAATGATGGTATCATTCATCTGGCTCAAGTTCAAACCTGGCTGAAGCCAAGAAACGTGCTATTGTTCTTTTGATGGGTGATAGAAGAAATTTTTAAACTTTTGCTCATATTTAAGGATTTAATTTTATCTTATTATTTTTTTAACTTGGTGTGTTAAATATATATAATTTGTGCAGCGTTAAAAAAAAGTCTTAAATTTTTATGGAAAAGGTATTGAAGGTCTCAAGAGCACACGAAAGTGCGTTTTGTTTTGCTGTTCCTTAAACATTGGCGGATAGGCTGTGTACTACTATGTCAAAGGAACATATATGTATGCTGGTGAAACTAACAAAAATAATATGTAAAATAATCACTTAATAGTAGACAAAAAATAAAACGTACTATTTTTTCTATTGAAATGCGTAATTCAAATATTTCAGCTTTTGTACAAATTCAAAGACTTTTAGTATATTTTTTTAAGTAATAATTAAGAAAACCGTATGTATATTAACTACATAGTAGAGTCTTAAGAACACAGTAAAGTACGTTTTGTTTACCTGCTGTTTACATAAAACTATTTTCTGTTCGGTGTGGGCTACTACGCCAAAGAGAACAAATGAACTTTGTTGTAACTAATAGAATAAATTATTAAAGTAATCTTTTAATAAGAGTTCCAAACCAAAACGTACCATTTTTTATTGAAATATACCAAGTGTGATTTAGTATCACATCTTTTGCCCAAACCTAAGAATTTTTAGTATATTTTGTTTAAAGTAATAATTAAGAAAAACGCATTTATGTCAGATAAATGAGACAGCGTCAAGAACACAAAAAAGTACGTTTTGTTTAGCTGCTGTTTATAAAAAACTATCGTTTTCTTGGTATGTGTATGTCTGTGCTACTTTGTTGAAACTACTAGAAAAAATGAATAAAAAAAAATCATTTAACATCAGTCCCGAAACAAAACGTACTATTTTTTTTATATCAAAATACCAAATGTAATTTTATAATCGAACACGTTCTAGAGCGTGAATGTCAATGAGGAGCATTGACCAGCTAACAGCAGTACTCCAGGCTAGCAAACTATGCGATATACCGAGTTAAGTCTGGCCTGTTGCAGCCTTCTAAATGAGATATTTTTTGCTTTAATCTTCTAGTGCAGGTGCTCTTATTTCACTTCCGCAGTCACTAGCATCCATAAGTAATGTTCGCCTGCTTCATAGGGCGGCCTGAGATGCTATGTTATCATTGCCGCTTTTACCGTTGCGTCCTTACCATGTTGGCATCTCGTACAAATAATCCTTAAAAATTGTTGAGAGTGTTTCAGTTCGTTTTCAAAACGATTTTATTTACAGAATATTAAACTTTTTTCTTTAACATTTTCTTCTTTACTCATATGTAACGGACCCGTCTGCACACTCTTAAGTACGGGGCACTATGCCTTCTTGTGGGTATATTCTGAACCATTAGTTATGTGAGTATGATATAGTGGAAGGCTGCGACAAAATTTTTTGATCCCTACCAAACAATTTCGTCCAAATATTTTTAATAATTTTCAAATCGTTTTCATTTACAGAAGGTTTTACTTTTCCCCTTTAAATACTTTCTTTGGTACTCATACATCTCGAACCCGCCTACATACTCTTAAGGACAGTGGCGAAGTTTTTAGTACAACTGGTTTCCTGAGCCAATAGACTCAAATTCATCCACCATACTGCGGATAAGATATCCAGTTAGATGTGATGCTGTTGTTATCATATGGGTCACCGTAAAAACAATCATTTAAAATTTTAAGAGTTCTAGGCTTTTGCAAAGCAACTCGTTTTCAAATCGACAATATTTCTAGAATATTAAACTTTTTTCTTTAGCACTTTCTTACACTCGCCTGCTCACTCTGAAATACTTTGAATGGGATTTAATGGCAGACTGTGTACAATTCCTAGTTGGTTGTGATGCTGTTTTTATCATGTTGGCCGCTCGCTCAAACAACCCTAAAATTATTAGGAGTTTTTCGTTTTTGAAAAACGAATCGTTTTGAAACCGATTTTTTTTTTAATATTTTCTTAGTTAATCGCACTTCAAATTAGTTTTTAAATAACACATTTTAAGACTGTGTACAGTTCCTACTTGGTCGTGGTGCTAGTTTTATCATGTTGGCCTTCCGCTGAAACAAACCTAAAACTTTTTTAAGAGTTTTTCGTTTTTGAAAAACGCATCGTTTTCCAATCGATTTTTTAAAATGGTTTTTAGTTACGACTAATCCTACTTCAACTGAGTCTTTAAATAACACATTTTATTCTCCTTTACTGCATCTATGTTTGCCTTAAATGTCTAATTTCAAAACTCTTTTATGAATATAATTTATATGACAACGTCTTCTCTCATCTTGTCTTTGGCTCAGCTAGCGCTTGTATGTTTTTAATTAAAGATGTCATAAGTATTTGCATAAATTCATTTGCTTAATTACGTAAAAAACGAAAACACTTTAAGACTAGAAGTAAGATAAATAAGCAGCTGAACTGTGTGAAATATTGCTGCCAACTATAACAGCTGCGGCGCTTAAAATCCAGGATATGCCAGACGAAAGCATCATACACTCTGTCTGCATTTATTTCACAAAACTCCTTTAAAATCCCACTAAATCACTGCAATCAAATGTATAAATATGCAATTTGGTTTAACATTTTAATTGGATTGGATACGAAACTGTATGGTAGGTATAGGAAAGTGTAAATATTAAATTAATAATCAACAGTTAAGAATACAAGCTCACTCCTTTAAGGTAAAATATGTGATAAATCATAAATTTATATGGAAATTGCTTGTTGTACAAACAGAAAACGGAAAGAAGTATTAACTAGGTCAGAATCGTAAATCACTTACGAAATTGCAACAAGTAGAATGTGAGTACCTGAAAGCGTTAGAAATGAATTAATAACTTTAATTGAGTACAGGAAAAACAAAGCATACTTTTAGGGTTGCTAAAATAAATCAAAATTCGTAGCACTCTTCGTTTGCATGGTTTATGGTTTTTCTTCATATGCAAAAGTAAATGGAATAAATTTTGTAATTCTAAGTTAAGAGAATAAAATGTATTTGCTTGTGCTTGTTTTTAGTTTTCTTAAAGAATTTGGCAATTATTATTTTCTGTTTCAAAGTAATATAAATATAACGAATCGCAATACAAGGCAGAGTCAAGACTTGTGTATAGCTCGATGTAGGCTTGAGTTATCGAAACAGAGGATTTGCTTTGCCAGACCATATAAGTCTAACAATTTCAGCTTTAGAATTGAACTTAAACAAGTAAGAGTGTAGTATATTCGGCTGGGCCGAATCTAAAATACCCTTCACGATAGTCACGAATATGTATATACTATAAAAATGTGACCTGAATATGCTCGGTTATATATGAACCGATATCGGAATTTTCTATTTTCTGTATTTTAGTAACCTTCTTTTATAACCAGAATTGCTTTTCAGCAAAAAAAAAAAAAAAAATTTTAATGAAAAAATCGGTTCAGGCTATATCTCGGGTATATATGGACCGATATCGAAAATTTTAGTTTTCCATATTTATATAACCTTATTTCATTACCAGAACTGCCTTTGAGCACAACAAATTGTTTAAGTTCGCTTACGCGACATTTTCATGAAAAACCCGATTTGGGCTATATCTCGGGTATATATGGACCGATATCGGAAATTTTAATTTTTCATATTTATATGACCCTATTTCATTACCAGAACTGCTTTTGAGCACAAAAAAGCTGTTTAAGTTCGCTTACGCGGCATTTTCATGAAAACCCTGGTCTAGGCTATCTCCCGGGTATATATGGACCGATATCGGAAATTTTTACCTTCCACATTTATATAACCTCATCTTATTACCAGAACTGTTTTTAAGCAAAAAAAAAATTGTTGTTTAAGTTCGCTTACGCGACATTTTCATGAAAAACCCGGTTTGGGCTATATCTCGGGTATAAATGGACCGATATCGGAAATTTTCATTTTCCATACCTATATAACCTTATTTTGCTATTAGAACTGCTTTTAAGCAAAAAAAGTTGTTTTAGTTCGCTTACGCCGCGTATTCATGAAAAACCCGGTTTAGGCTATATCTCGGGTATATATGGACCGATATCGAAAACTTTCATTTTCCATATTTATATCACCTTATTTTATTACCAGAACTGCTTTAAGGCGAAAAAATTGTTTAAGTTCGCTTACGCGGCATTTTCATGAAAAACACGGTTTGGGCTATATCTCGAGTATATATGGACCTATATCGGAAATTTTCATTTTCCATACTTATATAACCTTATTTGATTACCAGAACTGCTTTTAAGCAAAAAAAGTTGTTTAAGTTCGCTTACGCGGCATTTTCATGAAAACCACGTTCCAGGCTATATCTGCGGTATATATGGACCGATATCGGAAATTTTCATTTTTCATATTTATATCACCTTATTTTATTACCAGAACCGCTTTTAAGCAAAAAAAGTTGTTTAATTTCGGTGACGCGGCATTTTCATGAAAAACCCGTTCTAGGCTATATCTCGGGTATATATGGACCGATATTGGAAATTTTCATTTTTCATATTTATATAACTTCATTTCATTACTAGAACTGCTTTTGAGCACAAAAATGTTGTTTTAGTTTGCTTACGCGACACTTTTATGTAAAACCCGGTCTAGGCTATATCTCGGGTATATATGGCCCGACATCGAAAATTTTCGTTTGTCATATTTATATGACCCTATTTCATTACCAGAACTGTTTTTAAGCAAAAAAATATGTTTAAGTTCACTTACGCGACATTTTCATTAAAACCGCAGTTTAGGCTATACCTCGGGTATATGTGGACCGATATCGGAAATTTTCATTTTTCATATTTATGTAATATTATTTCATTATCAGAACTGCTTTTGAGCAAAAAAAAGTTGTTTAAGATCGCTTACGCGACATTTTCATGAAAAACCTGATTTGGGCTATATCTCGGGTATATATGGACCGACATCGAAAATTTTCATTTTTCATATTTATGTAACCTAATTTCATTACCAGAACTGCTTTTGAGCACAAAAACGTTGTTTAAGTTCGCTTACGCGACATTTTCATGAAAAAGCCGATTTGGGCTATATCTCGGGTATATATGGACCGACATCGAAAATTTTCATTTTTCATATTTATGTAACCTAATTTCATTACCAGAACTGCTTTTGAGCACAAAAACGTTGTTTAAGTTCGCTTACGCGACATTTTCATGAAAAAGCCGATTTGGGCTATATCTCGGGTATATATGGACCGACATCGAAAATTTTCATTTTTCATATTTATGTAACCTAATTTCATTACCAGAACTGCTTTTGAGCACAAAAAAGTTGTTTAAGTTCGCTTACGCGACATTTTCATGAAAAACCCGGTTTGGGCTATATCTCGGGTATATATGGACCGATATCGGAAATTTTCATTTTCCATATTTATGTAACCTAATTTTATTACCAGAACTGCTTTTGAGCAAAAAAAGTTATTTAGCTTCGCCTATGCGACACTTTCATTAAAATCCGATTTGGGCTATATCTCGGGTATATATGGACCGACATCGAAAATTTTCATTTTTCATATTTATGTAACCTAATTTCATTACCAGAACTGCTTTTGAGCACAAAAACGTTGTTTAAGTTCGCTTACGCGACATTTTCATGAAAAAGCCGATTTGGGCTATATCTCGGGTATATATGGACCGACATCGAAAATTTTCATTTTTCATATTTATGTAACATAATTTCATTACCAGAACTGCTTTTGAGCACAAAAAAGTTGTTTAAGTTCGCTTACGCGACATTTTCATGAAAAACCCGGTTTGGGCTATATCTCGGGTATATATGGACCGATATCGGAAATTTTCATTTTCCATATTTATGTAACCTAATTTTATTACCAGAACTGCTTTTGAGCAAAAAAAGTTATTTAGCTTCGCCTATGCGACATTTTCATTAAAATCCGATTTGGGCTATATCTCGGGTATATATGGACCCATATCTGAAAAAAAAATTTTTTGTCTTTTAGTCACCATGCTTAATAAGTGTGTGAAGTTTGAAGCAAAACGAACAACTTTTGTTTTCAAAAATTTTCATACAAAACTGCAAAAAAAATGGCTTTTTTCGGAATTTTGAATATATCTCAGCTATACGTGGACCGATATTACTGAATTTCAATAGCAAACCCATGAATCGATGGGGTAAAAGAATGGTGAAAGAAAAAAGTTTCTAAGTCTAATGGTTTTCTCAGAAACGGTATTTCAACAGCGGACAGACGGACAGACGGACAGACGGGCATCGCTTAATCGACTTTTCGATTAATTCTGATTCAGAATATATATACTTTATAGGGTCGCAAAAAAAAACTGTAGAAATTACAAACGGAATCACAAACTTATATATACCCTTTACATTTTTGTGAAGGGTATAAAAAAGTTATTCGCTACATATTTTAGAAACCCTTCTCTCGTGATATAATTATCAAATTTCATACTTTCATTTCAAAAATTATTATGTCTTGAAAAACAAACAGAAAAACTGCGAAGCTTTTTTGCTTGTGTGCAGTAACACGCAGGGTCTGTGACAGGGATCGAACCTGTGACCTCGAGCCTGTTGGTCAAGTACTCTACCAAATCATCCATCGAGTCAGCTATGAAATGAATGATAGCTATGAAATTAAATTGTTTTAAATAACCGTCCACATAGCTGCCTTATTCCTCTCTAATGCTATTATTAGCGTCGAGGCTTCGAAATCAATGATTTTATTCATCAGCGGTCTGATGTAACCTGCAAAACTATCAAAAATACCAACTTTTGGCTAAGAATATGAGCGAGCCTTTCTGAAAAGCTCGGCTTTTGTTCTTTCTTACATACAATTCCCCAGATAAAAGGTGTCATTAATTTTCCTTAGCAGCTGCCTTATCTGATAATGGACCAACTCTATGGAATGAATTATTCACGGTTCTCCAGCAGCATCATGTAACTTGCAAGGTATGTAGATCACAACACCTGCCAAATATTTGTAGTCATGCTGAATAATTCACGCCTTCTAATCCCTCATCTATGCAATTCCCCAAACAGTCAAGACAAAGTTTTATGAGTTGGTAGACCGAAGCCTATAAAGAGCATCAGACCTTAACCAATTTACCCACCTAACCATAACTACTGGTTCTCTACACTATAGATAGCTGTTGTAAGATAACCGAACCTCGCTCCCCGAAAACTGGTATGCACCTTTGTAATCAAAGAAAATTAACTAATTAACTCCCCTCCCCACGGTTTTAGATATAAACGACAGCTAAAACATTTCAGCGAAGATAAAAGCGCCCCAACTATGTCAGCACCGGGATGGTCTGCACCCGACCCGACGGCTTTGCCGACCCCTTTCTGCCAACTTAGCCTAGGTGACAGCTCCGGAAGCTCAGTATAGCATAAGTCATGCGACTTTCTAGAGTTTTTGTCTGCTACAACAAACGAGGAACTCCTACCACCCTATTCCTGAGATAGCAGAGTGCCCTGGTGAGGCGTATACCAAGATAAACCCCAATAAAGATATCCTTTGCCAAGTCAGTATGAACTGCCATAAAATTTGCCAATATATTCTTTTGTGTGTAATATTATTTTTGTTACTGTTGACTTCAAATAAAAAATAATTTACACATTTATTTTTATATTCTAACAAAAAATTTAACTAACATCTTATCCGTTTACTGCGATTTCGAAAGGTGTTTTGCTTACGAATTAAAAATCGCACGGTTCCATTCGAGTGATTACTCCCTATCGGATGCTATCATCAGAAATTTCGATACCTTTTACTAGATATCGAATAACAGAATCCAAAAAGTGCAAAAAGTCACACATTCGTGTACGAACTCGAATGTAAGCCAATAAAAAAATTAGCTCCCAGGGCCGCACAGAACTAAACGCCAAGCCGAAGCAGGGTGACAAGTTTGAGTGTAACCATGACAACAAAAATCAGAAAAAAAAATCTAAAAAAAACTTTTTACTCGTTTCAAATGTTTTTTTATTCGCACAAGCCCTTTTTTGGATTTTCTTCTGATTTTTCTCACTTACTCTGTTTCCACTTAAAGTTGAGCTCTGGAACACTCTGTATAATGAGCATGCACCGTTTTCTCTTCTCATGCTCTTCTACCGCATGAATACAATTATGACATAAATGACTCAATTGTATTAAATGTATGATTGTATAGTAAATTGAGTTCAATTAGGATCTTAATTATGTAGCTTACTTACTGGTTATTTAAAGGTTTCTTTTGTGTGATGCAGTTTCTTTAAGGAAAATTAATTAAAATATTTTGCCTAGAAAACTTTATCGTCAGCCAAATATAAATCACTTTCATCCTTAACACTAAAATGATTGCTGCTAAAAACAATTTTCTTTATGTATACTCGTATATATTTCTTTGAAATCGTTTGAACGTCATGAGCAATTAGATTTCCCCATTAATTTCTGTTACAAGAAACCAGCATAATAAACAGATCCTTCGGGTGTATACCTACATACTCGTATATACAGCTTATTAAATTCATAATTTATACTTACTCACGAATACTACACAACAAATTCATAATGATTTCTTGTAAATATTTCTGTTTTGCTTTCTTGGGAAATTTTTCTTTCGTAAATTATAAAACATAACACATTGAAAACACTCGCAGCAAATTACCTGAAACAAATATACATACTCTTGCCAGAAAAAGTATTCGTACACTTTGAAATAGAAAGTTTCTACCCAAAAAAAAATTAAAAATATTACACTTTTGTTGAACAAATATAATAACTTAAAAATAAAAAAATTCACAAGAAAAAATATTCGTATACTTAGAATATTTGTATAAAAAAATTTTATTAAATAAAATATTGCTAAAATTAGCAACTCGTCGGATATCCTTTACGATTGAATACTTCTGCAAACTGATTTGGCATTGACTTAACCAGCTTTAGGAATTTACTGACCAAGAGGGTCATTACTTCCAATATGGGGTGAGTCACAATTTGCAGAGTTGCTAGAAGGGGCACTCCTCAGGGAGGGATTCTTTCTCCTCTTCTATAGAATTTAGCCCTGATTTCGTTATTATGATACAGGAAAAATAAAAGGTTATAGGGATATAGGAGGAGTGAGGAAGAGTGAAAGGAGAGGTGGGAAACTGCTTAGTGTGACATTACTTGCTGATTTACTAGCCATCCGCTACTTCTTATGAAAGAAGCTAACGCAGTCGGTTTGACTAAGGCCAGACATGAAAGGCTATTGAAACTCCGCTCGCCTAAGCATTTTGGACGATGATGTTCCGATGCCGGGCATGTACCGAGGAGATGAAGGATCGTCTCCTCCTCCTCCTCGTCTTAGCAGCTGCTGCAGAAGTCGTTATATGGCAGAGCCAGTCTCCTGGCATGGTTTCCGAATGGGCAATGTCCAGTGATGACTGCTACCGCCATTCTTAGGAGAGATCTTGGAAGTTTTATTAGCTTCCCTGTTCTCTTGGAGTTAATGTGCGGCCACAGGTTCGTGGGCTCTGTAAGCCACTTTTCTTGGGCATGTTCTAGCATGTAGAGTTTTATTTTTTTCCAACAGGCTGATATGGGTTGTTAGCAAAAGGGTTCTATATCCCTGGGTATCTATCTGGAATTCAAACCATCCTGGCAGCGGAATGTCCAGTCAAGGCGGCTTTCGCCTTTTTCTTGTGCAAACGGGCCATTGGGAAGACATGGGAAAGAAATCCTAGAAATTCCTGCTGGCTATTCAACACGGTTGTTAAGCCCATTCTAACGTATGGGGCGCTTGTGTGAAGGAAACCTTTGGAGAAAACCACCTATTGTAAAATCGTAGAAAAGATAATGTGTAATAAATAGCCATGAATGCAGCTATCAGGCTGTTGTCAAGCGGGACGTGGAAAAACATTTAGGTATGGGCTTCAGTCAACATCGTAGAGCCGATCACAATCCAATAAAAAAAAAATAAAAAAAAATCAAAACTCTCTTTAGAAAAAAGTGTTTTTGCTTTTAAATTAAAAAGTGTTCTCTTACTAAGACACCCCTTACTTAGTACTTTCAGGACCAATTGGCAATCAATGAGTATTTTTTTTTTATTACAACCATGTATCCCCTTGTGACTAGGTCTTCCAACGCTTCCATTATCGTACGCAGTTCTGCCAGGAAACAAAACTTTTTTATACTGAATTATAAATTTGCAACAAATATCTTTTAAATATCCTTTAAAAATAAAGTACAACTTTTAGTAGTAAATATTCTTTCATTTTTAATGGATTTTCGAATATATTTTTGTTTTTGGAGATGTTTATCACTAAATAAAAACTTCATGTCTAATGACCTACAGACAGTATTTTCCATCTTATTTCTATTTTTTTATATGTATATGTCTATGCTTGCAATAAATGTTAAAAATGTTATTTAAATTTGTAACAAATTTTTGTTTATGCAAAATTTTTTGAACAATTTAACCCATATATTCGTTGGTCCGTAAAAAATTTATGACAATTTGTTTGCAGATAAAACTTACAAATAAAGCAAATAAACACTAGAGCGTGTGAATATTTTTCAAACACTATTTGACAAAAGTTAAAGATCTCTTAAGAATATTTGAATAAAAAAAACACTTGAAAAAAGTTTTTAGAACAAATTCTAAAATTAATGTGTAAATAATTTCAGCATGGAAGTGTTTTAAATTCTTAATAAAATTTTTATTAAAACATTATTATTCCAGACAAAACTAAACACAATTATGTGTAAGCAGCATAAATTAAATAAAACTAAATACGTAATTGTTTTGTAGCTGAAAGTTTTAGCACAATTTCAGCACTTTTTTGTGGTGGTGGGTGAGCGAGCAAAAATTGTTGACATAATTATTATTTCCCATTGTACAGAACAGAAAATACACATAAATCATATATTTAAAATGATTAAACAGAAAATAAAACTATTTAATTGCTGTGCAAAATTTTATTACCACAAATGACTCGTATTTAACGAAAATTGCAAAAAAAAAAAAAAAAAAACACCCTAAATTAAATTGCCATAATTTGAAAACTTTTCAAAGGAATATGAAATGTTACAATATTTTATATATGAATTATAAATAATAGTAAATATTAGGTAACATTTAAATAACCTAGTGAAAATTAAATTAATTATGCACAAAGACAAAATTTATATGTTTACTTAAAGCACCATGAGGGCAAATTATTTTTTAATCAGGAAAACATATTTTTCCTGGAAAATTATAAAATAATCATTAAACAGCGGGATTTTTGACGAATAAAAATTAAATATTTTAAATTTGTGGCGTATATAATATATTGCAGTAATTTTAAAGCAATTTCGAAAATTCGAACATATGTTCGAAAATTCGAAAACATGTTCGAAACTGTCAAAATTATTTACAGCTAAATAAATACACCAAAAGTTCAATTTAAGTGCGTATTAAGAAAGTTTCAAAAGGAATTGTGAAAATATTCGATAATTCGAACCCAAAAATATATAGTTTCATAAATTACTAACAAAATATAGAAATAAAAATGTTTAGTTTTTTATTGAAAAAAAAAACACAAAAAATCTGTGGCTGTAAAAGTTGAATTTATTTTTCAGGAAAAGATCAAAGTATACTTTGAAGTAGCCTAGCAAGTTCGAAAAAGTCTATACATTCAAACTTTTTTACCAACACACTCACATTTTCCCCACTTACAATCTAATTTGCTTATCAGTGAATTTTGTGTACTTACCGCAAGCAAGCTGACAAGTAATAAAGCAGTGTTGCCAAAAATCAGTTCTGAATCAGTTTCAAAATAATAAATATATATAAAATTAAAATAATGTTCACAGCTGATTTTTAATATATTTATATAAAAAGAATTGTAAAAAAAGATCACAGCTATATAGCTAAATTTTTCTCTTCAGACAATAATTTGCTTGCAAGATATCAGGAAAAAAGATTAAAATAATCTGATATAAATATATTAGTAATAAAAAATTAAATAAAAAAATAAATTAAATATTAAATTTATTAATACAATTTCTTCATTAAGATTAAATTAGCAGAACTGATTGCCTGTTAGTTATAAATTTGGATTTCTTTAGAGCAAGAAGAAATTTATAAGCCTAAAAACTAAGCAATTGCCTGTTGAACAGAAGAGCAATGATGTTGGGATTTTTAAATAAATTAGTTTTGAATACATGATATCGTATTTCTAGGCTTTCGAAGAAGTTCGAAAATTCGAACAAGTTTTGTTATGTGTTTTCGTTAACTTAGAACATAAAAAATCATAAAAAATTTATTTAAGATATAAAACATGATCTAAATTATCATATTATACTCGTATACATACATATGTACTTGTATACGAGTATAACAATAATTTCGAACTCAAAAACACTTCTAAAATTGAACAAAAATTTACGAAATCCATATAAATCATGTAAATGAACCAATTTTAGTGCAATTTCAAGGTTTTCGAATAAGTTCGAAAATTCGAACATAATTTCGAAGTTAATTTTTTTGACTTAAAAAACTTCAAATTAAATAATTTTGCTTAATACTTATCATAGGATGTTCAATTATTACAAGTTTTGTTGTTTTTATATACATGAAAATTCAAATTTATTAGTACAATTTTTTTTTTTTTTTTTATTGATATTATATTAGCAGAAACATTAGCATTCTTTTAAAGTAAGAAAATACTTATAAACCTAAAGACCCGGACCAAGCAAGTGCCTGTTGAACAGAAGAAATTAGTAATTTGTATTTTAACCAGCTGTCGATATACATATATATTTTCTCTACTTTCTATAATTGCCTTACACTTTCCTTTACTACAGTTCATGTGTTTGGCAAAGAAAAATATTTTTCTTTTTGCAATAAAGTATATAAGTAAAGAAGTAAAGCTAATTATCCTTGTAATTGCTCGTAAACTTTCCAGGGAGAAACGAAAAAAAAAATCATTTTATACTTTTGTTCAGACGTCTTTTATAAAATTTATGTACATACACATATCAAATGTAATAATGTCTATTTTAAGGAAGTAAAGAAAGGAAAGTTTTTGGATATTATTTCCATCTTCCAACAGTAACCAGCCCAACAAATAAGGATTAAGAAAAATGTATAAAAGAAAGAACATATTTCTAACATCGTAAGGATCGTGTACGAGTATTTGAAGAAAATAAAATTTATTGACAAAGATTTAGTTTTTGGTAATCATTACTTATTTAAATGAAGAGGTTTGCTGGGTTATATTTTCAGCATGACAACTAAAGTAAACATTTATCAAACTAAGGAAAGAAAAAGTAACACAAAACTTCACTTCGAAAAGGATTTTGTTAATGACCTCATTTCGAAGCATGAATAAGCATATTAAAAATTTCCTAAAATCTTATATAAAATGAATGAAAATAAAAAAATAGCTTTTCGGGGATTCACCGTAACATAAGATATTATGAAAATCCAGGATGCAATGTCGTGCATAAATATTTGTTAATTTATAAACTACAATGTTACTTCCAGCACGATACACTAGGTACAATTTATACTAAACCTCGACTAGGGTCGCGAAAATCATGCAAGATATAAAGCAATACAGTGTCGTTCATAATGTCGCACATATGCATTGATAGAGCGCAACCTACATAAAAATATCACTCATACTGCCGGGCATATGAGTTGATAGAGGACATGTTATACTACAATATCGCTCATATTGTCGTACATAAGCATTGGTTGAAAACAAATTACATGACAATGTATGTGCATCTAATTTGCTCAGGCATACACATACATAGGCGCATACTCATAACTGTTGTTTTAGCGATAAAATTTAAGTTTCAAGCGTTAAAATTAAGTTCTTTAAATTCCAGTACAGTGCATATACTTTAAAGGAGTCATTCTCTATAAAATTGAAGACAAATATTACATAAAACAATTTACAATATAAAACGTTAAAGAAATTATTTCGAACATGAATTTCGAATAAATATCAGTGCAAAAATTATTTTATTTTACTTCAAAATATTTGAATTTAATTTAATTTGATGAATTAAACAATTAATCAATTTAATTTGATGAATTAAACAATGTTCGAAATTTCGAAATTTTTTCAAAATTCTAAGATTATAAACTTTAAAAGAATTTTTTCTATATTCAAATTAAAAAAATCATAATAGATAGAAAAAGTCATAAAAACTATGCAAATTTTCTACACAATATCAAAATTTTCGAACAAGTTCGCATATTCGAACAATGATATTATATATATTTTTGCCAAATTAAAAACAGAAAAGGTCTATAAATAAACTACTTTTCAAGCCATAAGAAAATAATTTAAAAATTATAATCCGAACACGAAATTAATTTCGAATATATAACATCATATTCGAAAACACTTTAAACATCCCATAGGTGTTGTTTTTATGATCAATTTTAAGCTTTTAACTTTCTTATATTTCTGCATTACATACAACTTGATTGAAAACAAATTCTACAGAAATGAAAACAAGTGTTACATATAACAATTCACAATATGAAACTATTTCGAACATGAATTTTGTTTAATTTTCAATTCAAAAGTTATTGTATTTTACATCAAAACTCCTGATTTCAGCTTAAAAGTATCTGTTAGTTTATTTCTGATGAATTAAACAATGTTCGAAAATTCGAAATTTTTCAAAATTCCCAAATTTTTCACGTTTCAAATTGGAAAAACCATAAAGGATTATATAAGTCTGCAAAGCTACTTAACTATGGCAATTTTCTGCACAGTATCAATAGTTCCGAAGAAGTTCGAAAATTCGCACATATATATTATATATATTTTTATCAAAATAAAAACAGAAAAAGTTTATAAACAAACTATTTTGCATATCAGAAAAAAGAAAATAATTTTAAAAAATTCATAATTCGAACAAAAAATCAATTTCGAATCTTTGAACACTGCAAACATTGAAAAAAAAAATTAAGAAAATCATTTATTTAAACTAAGTTGTGCGCAATTTCAAGGATTTTGGAATAGTTCGATATTTTGAGAGAGAAATATATATTCGAAAACAATTTCGAAATTAAAAAAATATTAAACAAAATCATTAAAGCCTTTCAGTTGCATTGATTTTTGCGTAATATCAAGATTTACGGAGCAGCTGGAAAATTCGGATTCATATTGCAACCTGGGCCCAAATCACTTCATTTTGCCATTATAGCATGCGATATCGATTGAATTGTATCGTTATAACATAAAAGCGTTAAGCATTATTTTTGTATTCGTACTTTTAGTAAACATATGGTCTTAAATTTATTATTATATATTTTGTTTAAAGTGCGACCCGATGATATGTATTGCTGGCCGTTATCAACACGTATCGTAAGATTGTTCGATGCGACAGTTAATTCAACAGCGTATGCGGTGATTAGACGTTATCAATTACAAAGACACTTCGGAAATCGAAAAAGTAGTAAATGCCATTTAGCTATGACAATTTTTGCACAGCTTCAAACTTTTCGAAGAACTTCGAATATTCGAACATACATATTTAATATATTTTTATCAGTTTGAAAAAAGAAGAAGGGTCTTTAAGAGTGTAAACAAACTATTTTGTACGACATAATATATAGAAACATTACTGAAATTGAAAAAAATAATAATATCATATACTGAAACTAAGTTTTAGGCAATTTTTAGATTTTCGAAAAAGTTCGATAACTCAAAAGAAAAATTCTAAGTTAATTATTTTCAGATTTTAAAGAAAATTTTTATTAAAACCATTTAGTTATACTAATTTTTGCGCAATTTCAAAATTTTAAAGAAAGTTCGAAAGCTCGAAAAAAATTCGAAGTTATTTTTCTTTACTAAAAATATTTAGCTGTCTTTAGTTTTAAAGTTAAAGTTAAAACTTATTTATATCAAATACAAAATATCCAATTTTTAAATCGAAATTTAAACTTAAAATATTTTGTGTTACGTTAGTTTAAGTTGATCCGTCAGCTAGCTTTTGAAAAAATCAAGACACTAGATTCCAATTTGGTCCCACTGTGCTCTTTTGATGCAGTATACGTTTCAATGTCAAAAAATTTAACCCCTTGTTGATGTAAGAGAGAAAATATACTTCCTTTGGGTTTTTTAGCTGAAAGCAATAAATATCCAACATGAAACTAGTTATTTTCCTTTTTAAATAATATTTTTATTTTTTAAATTTCTACATATTTTTGAAAATTTTTTTTAATTTAAAATAATCTGTCAACCTTAATTTAATTTTCTTTAAAATTTAATTCCAAGGCAAACACTACTCCTGTTGAAGCCAATCATAATATTTTACCTAGCCTTCTTTTCTAACATTTGCTGTTGGTTTTTTTAAGACAGAATTGCATTTAAGAAAATACAATTGGTTTTAGATTAAATTAGCTCAAGTGGAAAATCTAATTTGAGATGTTTGTTCGAGTGATGAGCATGATGCTGCATGCAAACTGAACAAGATAAACCGAAAATAAAATTAAGAAAAAAATATATATACAAAATTAAATAAAAGCTGCTAGACTTATATCTTAAATTGTAGGGAAAATAAAATATTAAATAAGTTACATTAAAAAAGAATGTCATAATTTGAGTTTATATCTCATAATTTTAGTTTTGGAAATATTAAACAAAATAACGATATTTAAAAAGTCTTAAATGTTGAAAACTTGCCAATTTGCGGCTTTTGCTTCAGAAGATTTTCTTGATAAGTAACAAGTAATTTCGGCTTTTCTTAGATTTTGGTATTAATAGTAAACGTGACAAACTTTAATGTAGAAAAAAATAACAAAAGAACTGTGGCAATGAGAACGCGACAATTTAAAATATTTTTCATAAATGCCCCTCTGTCAGATGTCTTGCATGATTTTTTTGGGGATATCAAGAAAAAAATTATTTTTAATCAAAATAAATAACGAACGTGGCAACTTTTAAAAATACAGATATAGCCTTTCCTAACTAGTCAAACGTCTATAGCCAATTACACAGTTAATTATCTGCAATTTATATTGTACAAACGTTTAGTCCTACAAAAGATTTGAAATAACAAACGCGACATTTTTTTAAGTCATAATAAGGCATTTCATATCATCTTTAATAAGTTAATTAATAAACAAACTGCCTTCAATTCACTTAAATATTATTAGTTTAAGCTTAGAGAGAGAAAAAAATTTTATGATAACGAACGTGACATTTTGCAAAATTCAAAACAATACCGCTAACTACTCAGTAAACCATTTACGATTTAATAAGTTTTTCTTTTACAGTTTATACAAGTATATAGTTTTAGTAGAGCTTAAACATAACGAACGCGACAAATTTGTTTAAGCGAAAATATATAATTTAATAGATGTTAATAAAATCTTTTATTTGTAATAAATTATTTTTCTTTATAATTTTTCTGTTGCAGAAATGATACATAATTATGCCCTGTAAGTAATAATGCATACTTTATTATAACAAACGCGACAAATTTTTTGTAACCCATAATATAGCATTTCATATCATCTTGAATAAGTTAATTAATACATAAATTGCCTTCAATTCACATAATTTTTTTAAATTTAAGCTTAGAGAAAAAAAATTTATGATAACGAACGTGATATTTTGCAAAATTCAAATCAATGCCGCTAACTAATTAGTAAACCATTTACGATTTAATTACTTTTTCTTTTACAGTTTATACAAGTATATAGTTTTAGTAGAGCTTAAACATAACGAACGCGACAAATTTGTTTCAGCAAAAATATAAAATTTAATAGATGTTAATAAAATCTTTTATTCGTAATAAATTGTTTTTCCTTGCAATTTTTCTCTTGCAGAAATGATAAATAATTATGCCATGTAAGTAATAATACATAATTTATTATAACAAACGCGACAAATTTTTTGTAAACCATAATATAACATTTTATATCGTCTTGAATAAGTTAATTAATACATAAATTGCCTTCAATTCACATAATTTTTTTTAATTTAAGCTTAGAGAAAAAAAATAATTTTTATGATAACGAACGTGACATTTTGCAAAATCCAAAACAATACCGCTAAATAATTAGTAAACTACTAACGATTTTATTACTTTTTATTTTACAATTTACACAAGTATATAGTTTTAGTAGAGCTTAAACATAATGAACGCGACATATATGTTTAAGCGAAAATATATAATTTAATAGATGTTGCCGTTTAAAAATATTGTGTGTCTCTTTTTATCCTTTTGCTAGTATCGATATGGTTACCCGGCCAGTCGAATGAGAATCAAATTATTTAAAAGGATAACAAATGAGTCAAAAAGAAGATCAAAAAATACCTCTTTTTCATTTTCGACATTTTTCAGTACAGAAATAAAGACATGATTTTTAGGCATAACTTTAAATCATTGCAAAATTTTTCTCTAAGAATCAAAATTAATCACGCATTATGGTTGGACCAATCTTTACAAAGTTTTTTGCTTCTCCAGCAAAATTATATATTTCTTAGTTACGCCTTTTTGCACTTTGGCTAGCGTTATGTTTGTATATATACATTTTGTATCAACTTTTAAAGTTTTGTTAATAAAGAAAACTTACTATATTATTTTGAAAATATATAATTCTGCTTTTTGTTGGAGAAAAAACCTTTTAACAAATCTCGTTCAATTTATCCTTTAAGCTGATTAAAATGAATGCAGCACAAGAATCTACTTAAATACCAGTTTAAGTTGCTGCCAACAGAGCTGTACTCGTGTATATTTATTTATAAAACTCTTCACTTGAAAATAGCATTCCTTAGGGAAAAACCTTGTAAGACTTTAGCTAAAAATAATGTTTTTTTTAAATTCTAAATCTAGTTACACCTTTTATTCTAAATATTGTTGTAGTTGTGTTGTTTGTTTACAAAAATCAAACTGGCCACAACAAACAGCACTTGAAGTCCTAAACAAAACATTAACATGCAGTAAAGAAAGAAAATCACACAATAACAACAAAATATAAAATGAAAATGTATTCCGTTTACAAAAAAAAGGACGAAAACAGTAAAAACATCTGGTGTTTGTGTTTTAGAAAAAGTTCAAAAGCAAATTTGAAGCAAGAGAGGTAAAAATTTCTACTTTTTTCTGCAGTTTCCAAAAACAAAAGCCTTAATTTAATAAAGTGTGGAAAATGAAACCACACGTTGAAAAAAATCCACAAAGAGAAGTGGTGCAAACGGATGCAACCTCTTCCTTAATTCAATCCACCATGCAAAACAAAAAAAAAATTGCTGCCATTAAGCTGTTAATTTGATCGGAAGTATTCATAGCGAAAAGCAACTTCAAGCGGAATTGAAGAAGCTGCAATTCAGGCAACAAAAAGGTTTTATAAATATATACCAGGAAAAAAAGATAGAGAAAAACTGGTAATTCAACTGACCGGACTCTAAGCAGCTGCCATTAACATTAACGGACATGTAACAGGCATTACCAATAAAAAAAAAGGAAGTAAAAAAAAGTGGTTAAAGTTAAGCAACACACATTAGAAGCAATTACAGCATTCCTGTGGCAACAGCTTAAAAGCACTATGCCTAATGAACATGTTACAAAGCAAGATTTTTTTCTTTCTATTTTTTTCCAGCTGTTTTTGTTGAAGGGTTTATATGTGGCTGCCACTAGGGTTTCCATATCAAGCTCAAACAGCTAAAACACGTGAAAAAATGAATACAATGGGATAAACTCCCTCCCTGTGGTAAAAAATTAAAAATTTTTTTAGAGTTCCAAAAAAGGATATGTGACATGTTAGCAAATCCTGGCAGCTATTCAAGTGAAATTTCACACACAGCTTAAGAGCCGTTTCCTAGAAGTTGTATGCTACTTTTTAAAATATGATAGTTGTTATTAAAGACAAAATTTTATATTTAAAGCTAAGGAGCTGTGAAAGGTATACTTACGCTTGAAAGCATATGAAAAATTAAAAGTTATTCCAATAATTTCTACAATATTTTCAAAGAAAAAATATTAATCCAGAGAAAGGAACTTTGTTTCTTCTTTACTGTTAATGAAAAATGTATATCAAAATATTTTTGTTCAATATATATGTATATATATTTTTAAATGCTTAAGCCAGCTATGATTTAACCCGAAAATTTTGAAAAAAAAAACTCTAAAATTCAGCGATAAAAAACGATTTCTAGCAGATTTAAATTGTTTATTTTAAGTCAAAACAATGCAAAATACAAAAATATTCAAACTTGAAATTTTTCCACAACGAAGAATATATGAAGCCTTTAATTTCAGTGATGTTGCTGTTATAACAATAAGTACAGCCCCAAAATTAACTATTTACCCCAAAGAACATTATTGCAATCAGAATTTTTGAAAAAAATAACATTCAAAATAAAGGATATATGGCAGCTAAGCGTATTCTTGCATTGTTCGAAGTGAATTTCCGTACACAGCTTAAGCACAGCGTCCTGTAAATAGTGTACAAGCAAAATAATATTGAAACAAATTTTTTTAAGGCGAAGGATATGAAGGTTAGCCTTATTTTTCTTTGATAATGTTGCAAACTTACTAAGCATAAATTTAAATTTAACTACTTATTACATAATTAGGCCTTCACTGAGATCGGATTTTGTGAAAAAAATTGTTTCGAAATAAAGGATGTATGGCAGGTAAGCGTATCCTTGCTCTAATCGAAACGAATTTCACTATGAAGCTTAGGAACAGCATCCTGTAAACAGTCATCAAGCAAATGAATATTGAAAGTTGTTTTTTTAAGTCGAAGGATATGAAGATACGTCTTAAGTTTAATTGATGTTGTTGTAATATTGCTAAGCATAGGTTTAAAATGAACTTTTTAGAGCTTCGCTTTATTGAAATTAGAATTACTGAAAAAAAAATTTTTTTGAAATAAAGGATATATGACGCCATAGAGTATCCTTAAATAGATCGAAGTGAACTTTCTTACACAGCTTGAAAAAAGCAGCCTGTAAATAGTGGTCAAGCAAAAGAATATTGAAAGTAAGTTTAATTTTAGGACGAAAGATATGAAGATTAGACTTAAGCTTCTCTGATAATATTGTAATATTGCTAAGCATAGATTTAAAATGTACTACTTAGAGCTTCTCTTTAGTGAAACTAGAATTTTGAAATAATTTTTTTTTTTTTTTTTTAATAAAGGATATATGATGTTGCAGCGTATCCTTGCACAGATCGAAACGAATTTTCTTACACAGCTTAAGAAAAGCCTTCTGTAAATAGTGGTCAAGCAAAAGAACATTGAAACGATGTTTTTCTAGGACGAAGGATATGAAGATGAGACTTAAGTTTCTCTGATAATATTGTAATATTACTAAGGATAGATTTAAGATAAACTACTTTGGGCTTCGCTTTATTGAAATTAGAATTTCTAAACAAAATTTTTTCGAAATAAAGGATATATGACGCCACAGCGTATCCTTGCACAGATCGAAGCGAATTTTTTTTGCACAGCTTGAGAAAAACATCCTATAAATAGTAGTCAAGAACATTGAAACTATGTTTTTCTAGGAAGAAGGATATGAATGTAAGACTTAAATTTATTTGATACTGTTCTAATATTACTAAGCACCGATTTAAAATGATTTACTTACTACTTAGAATTTTACTCAGATAAGAATTTGTGATTTTTTTAATACAGGATATATGGAAACTAAGCGTATCCTTGCACTGATCAAACTGAAATTTATTATACAGCTAGAAAAAAGCCCTCTGTAAATAGCGGCTAAGCATACAAACATTGTTAACAAATCTTTATGAAAATGAATCACTAACTATTGAGAAAAATGTTAATCAACTTACATATATATTTTTTATTTTTTTTTTTTTTCTAGTTGGTTATTTATAAAAGAATTCATAACTGCCGGCCTACTAGACGGTCAATATACCCTCAATTGGATCTACTGAAAGCCTTTTTTATTCTAAAAATTTAGGCAAACCAAAACGTTTACTTTGCCTTGAAGAAATTGTTTGATTCTTCATATATATTGCGTGTAAGAGAACTTGAATGAAGTTTCTTGGAGCTTTAAAACAACTCTCGGCATGTTTTTCACTAAATCCCAGTTTACGAGTACATTGTACAGCTTTTGTCGCTGTAATTCTTATTTTGGCGGTGAGAAGTCAGAAAGGAATTGAATGGGAGGAAATATTTTAAAAGATTCATAATTTGCCTGCCGGCTTATTACTTTGTTTACTTCAAAGGAGGAATATAAAAATGTTTAAGTCAAATAAATTTCATATCCTCAAGACAATGCTCTAATCTGCTGTTTACCAAACAAACAAGTAAACATTTATCGTTAACACTATTTCCGCAAACAGTTATCCTAAAAGTAGGCAAAGTTTTTGCCATAAATAAGGGTTTGCTATAAGAAGATAAAAGGCTTAAAAGAAACTATATGATTGAAGTGCTTACGTAGACGGGTATTTTTAAAATCACAGGTGAATGGCTGTAGAAAAGAAACAAAAGGGGTTTAATTTCTAAGTCATAATAACTGGCAGCATGTTTTCACATTAATAATGCAAGGTTTTATATTTTCATTACACTTTAAAACTTTCCGTAAACAAAAACAAAGTATTTTGTTAAAGTGTTCCACCTGCTTAAAAAAGTAGCCAACAGTAAATTAAGCAAACCCCAAAATCAAACTGAATATTTCCCTTAGCCTAAAAATATGCTTTAAAATTCAGGAGGTCATAGTAAACGTTAGCTTAAGTTGCCTCCGTAATTTATTTAATACTCATATTAAAATTATACAAATTAAAAATGTAATTATAATTACTTTTCCCATATTAAATTTATTCAAATATTTATTCGTCCGGTGCTGCTAAACCTTAGATGGTAAATTTACCTTAATGCAGGTTATGTAATTTCCTTTCGCCTAAGTGTATACAACAACAAAAAATATTTAATTTTTTGCCGCAAGTTATGCTTTAGAACCTGAGGCAAGCCACAATTTTATAAGCAATATATTATGCTTTGAATCACGAATATCATAACAGCATATTTTTGTTTCTTCTTTCAAAAACCTAAAAAATGTTACCTTTATTTTCTTCCTACTCTACCTACTAACAATATTAACAATATACATACATATGTATATAAATATACAACTTTCATTAAGCTATGCCGAAAGCCAAGAATAAAGAATAGGAAAGTGACCATTAAAAATGCATCATCATTAACAGACCAACTTTACGCACATGTTACACACAAAATGTTTATATTTCCAAAGGATACGATTTTTATTGCTAAGAAATATTCAAGGATTAAAAATTTTAAAGTGTAATAAGCAGCAGGATCTTGTCATATAAAACAGTACTAATGGCAGACCAAAAATCGAAAGTTCCTATTCTATCAACAAACTTCAATTACGTATTACACAAAATGGACGCCGCGACCTCGGCGGTACACCTCTATCTGTTGGTCCAGGTTTCGAATGACGCTGAGGCTGTTAGTGTGCCAAATTATCTCATCCTTTAGCTCTTGAAAGTTGTAGCTCCAAAAATTTTAAGGCCAGAAGAGCGAGACTGCGCTGTGCAGTTGTGGTGGGAGCCCTGAGGACTGGAGGCACATTCCGGTCGAATGTCATCCTTCCCCTCTTTACCCGAAAAACAGAATGTCCTGGTTTGCAATACACCTTGGCAAATCTGTTGCCCCGGCGGGAGAAGAATGCGAACAGTTAATGCGATAAAACGGGCACTAATGTGTATTAACACTGGCAGCAATAACTTGGCTGATATCACAGTTTTCTACTAATACGAGGGCGGATTGATATTGAGCCTATTAGCGCTAGTTGGCAGCACAAACTCAAAATTTGTTTTTTTTTTTTTAATTGGAAAGTATGATAGTTCAGCTATAAAAATTTCCACCGTTGGGTGTGTATGCTTGTGATGTGCTTAGGCGGATACCAAGGTAGGGAGGGTAGCCTCCCTGTTGTTGCCATTTTCGGAATCGTCGTTTGTTGAACCACAGGTTTGTGGGGGACCGTGTCGGCGGAGTTGGTTGCGGCTGTGGTTGAAATCTTAGTGTAGGCAACCCTGAGGATTATAGAGCGCAGTTCCTGGTCCCCGTACTGTTGCTGGTTCCTGTCTGCTGTTTGGTGTTGCGCGGTTGTTGGCAAGGTTGGTTTTTGTTGTGAGTACCTCCGTGAGGGGGTCCTGTCTAATTGTTGTTTTTGTTCGTTTTGTCAGGGGCTGCGTCACAAGGGCGTGGCCAACGGGCTCGTCTGTGAGGGTGAATGCTAGATGTTTGTGTTACTTATTGTGCTATGTACCCATGTGCATTTTGTGTTGCGGTTGATGCAGTTTCGTCGTTGTGTAGCTGTTTTCGCCAACGTTCCTGTTGTTCTTGGTTTTTCTTTTTCCTGTTTCTGTTACACATTGCTGTTTGCTGTAATTGCTGTGTGCTGATTGTAAGTATCTGCTGCAGGGAGTGACCAGTCCCCGAGCCGTTAGGAGCTCTACTGGTAGAAGTCCTTGGGCTACGAAGTCTGACCGGAGACTTAAATCTGCACCACGGCATGGGAACTGGGAGGAACTTGTTCCTGCCCGCTTATGGTGCGGCCCTTCGGGAAGTATCGTGGTAGTTATGGTTTAAATCTAAATAGCGGGGAAAGTTCAATTGAGCTCGGTGTAGAGTGGCATTGCCACCTGGTGCCGTGACCCATAGATCGGAAGGAGTTTTACAAAGGCTTCGCTCCTAACCAAAAGGGAGGTCATGTCCAAACAACATGAGATCGAACTGGTACTCATGCATGACAGTTTGTCATGTATAGCGGCGCTGGTAGACGAATTGTATGCACCCGGTGATTAGATCACTGTGGGGTAAGGCCACACTGGCAGGTAACTACAACTAAACTATCGTTTTCACATCCTTTAGCTCTTGAATTGTTGCTAGCTTATCGGCGTACATCTTTTCTTTCAAATAACGTCAATGAAAGAAGTCTAAGGGTATCAAATGATATGATCTTGACGGCCAATTGACATCGCCCGCATGTAAGATAAAACAGCCATTGCATTTGTCGCGCAAACGAGCCACTGTTTCATTAGCAGTGTGCCTAGTGTCACCGTCCTGTTGAAACCCCATATTGTCCACATCCATATCTTACAATGTGGGACATAAAAAGCTCATTATTCTCTCACGATAGCGAACACCATTTCCAGTAACTGCCAGACTGGCCTCATTTTGGAAAAAATATAGCCCAATGATGCCACCAGCCCATAAACCGCCCCAAACAGTCACTTTTTGCAGGTTTTTTGATTTTTCAGTAATCACTTTTGGATTATCAGTCGCCCAAGCGTGGTAATTCTGTTTATTGGCAAATCCACTGCAGTGAAAATGTGCCTCATCACTGAAGATGATTTTCTTCGAAAATTTATTTAATTTAAAATTCCAAAGCCTACTGATGAATGGGGTAGCTCCTATGAAATGTCCACTAGTTAGCTGGGAAACATAGAAAACAAGCTGCTTATAATTTTTTGATTGGTGTCAATATTAGAAGCTAATAAAGTGAATAAAACTAAATTTGTTTGAATTTTAGTAAAAAAAAAATTATTCAAAAACGAAATTGGATGACTAATTTTGCGCCACATTGTTTGTGTCTGGCTACCGTTGTTGTAGCGCGTCAACAAGCAAATGATCATTAGTAATGCGACAGAGCAGGAGGCAGAGAAGCAGGCAGAGTAACAGGCTAATGGCTGGGAAGGAGTGATTGTGTGAAATGATACGCTTTAATGAATGGTTTTTGTTTAGAATATTTTTGGAAATGGTTGATTGTAATGATATTGTATTAAATATTTAATGACTTGTTTAACTTTTCATCCTGTTACTTTCAATTGAATGTCAACGGAAGCCGGATATTTTTAACAAAAAGGAAATTAAATAAACCACTACATAAACATTGAAATGGTATCATTCAACAATAATATAATTAATGAATGAGAGCAGAACTTTGTCTATGAAAATAAGGAAAATGGTTTATAAAAAATTATGATTTATTTAAAGCGGTTGAGTATGCAGTGAGTTCTACTTAGAGGTCCTTGTTTAACCTCTAGCCTTTACTTCTTTTTCAAGGTCGCTTTTTAGTCTCTATAAAAAAAGTAATTTTGTATACTTGCTCCTATTTGCTTTGACCTTTATTTAATTCAATATTTGCAATAAATTTCTTCCGTACAAGGTCCTTTTTGTTTTTTTTTTTTAAGTTTTTAATGTATTTTTCAATATTTTGTCTTCCTTAGGAAGACTTCTTCAGGAAAAATTTTTTTTAAATACATAAAAAATTAAAAAACAAAACAAAAAGGACCTTGAACGGAAGAAATTTATTGCAAATAGTAATTTTGTATATTTTATAAATTAATATACACAGGAAAAAAATTTTTCGTGTTCAATAACGAAATTTGTTGATTCAATTAATAAATTGTTTGAACGCGGACCTGTAAAGGAATTCGTGGATTCAAACAAAAGTTTAGTAAAAATAATTATTGATCGAAAACAACTATTTTTTTTAAACAACAACAAAATACGATATCCAAGGTTTTTTTTTAACTTATGATACTTATGCATACAGATAATTTTTTCACACAAACATTTTGTTGGTTTTATTTTTACTATAATTGTTTCTGTATATTTTGTATATACTTTTGTTTTTACTTTAAATATTGCTTAAAGCTTGGAAATTTTATTTGCCCTCAACAGTCGACATATAAGTTCATTGATAAAATATTTTGCTTTAGCAAAAAATTCTTAAAAGAACAAAAAACTATATTATTATTATAAAATCCAATTGCTACGGCCTCAAAGCAAACTAAACTTTGCAAAAGTTATGCAATTTCATTAAACAAACTCTTCCGTTCTCTCTGGCTCACATTCAACAAAAATACTTCGAAATATTTTTTCCCCATCTTGGTTTCTGTGGGCAGGTGCCTCAAACGTAAGTGTTTGCTAAAAGATTGAGAGGAAAAAATTCTGATTGAAAAATTCTTGAAACGTTTATGAAATATGAAGCAAGTGGAGTAGGAACACTCGATGATGTCCTGCAGACTTTAAGTAATAACCTGGCAGAGTATAACACACACAGCAATCAATGGGGGTTTTTTTCTTTCTTTTTCGTCTATGAACAAGCTTTAGAAACATGCTGGTTCAGTTAAAACTATAATTATAATTCGAAAAGTTATTCGATTAATTATGCGAACAGTTTTAAACTAATAAGAATAATTACTCGATTAATTATTTGTACAGCTATATCATAGCATTGTTCGAATAATTAGACGCATAACTATTTGTTACAGTTTTCGGTACAAAATCTTTCCATTTTCGAAAATTACCCAAAAATTTTTTCTCATTGAAAAAAAAAAGTTTTCGAAAAAAAATTTTCAATATATTCAAACAATTAAGCTATACCAATAAAAAATTATAAACAACTTGTTTTCTATATTTCCTCGCTATCTATATGTCGACATTTCATAGGAACTACTCTAATCATCAGTAGACTTTGGAAATTTTTGAAAGATATTCTCAAACATTTAATTTTATATCCCAATCTAAATAAATTGTTGAGAATTTAAAAAGAAAAATGCTCTAATAATACCTGTCAAAACACAAAAAACAAGCTTTTTCCTTTATACACGTCCCTAATATTTGAAAGGTGTAAAGAAATGTTAGGGACGTGTATAAATGAAAATTTTGGTTTTTGTGTTTTGACAGGTATTATTAGAACA